>CAUYUJ010004958.1:227966-247249 GCA_963575745.1 Prorocentrum cordatum | reverse complement strand
CGCAATTACGGAAAGAACGGAGGCGAGTGCGTGAAGTGTCGAAGGAAGATCCTGGGGTTCAGCGGGCCCTCGCAGCATGCGAGGACGCCCGCGAGGCGACGCTCAGAAACGAGAAACGACAGCGGGATGTCGAGGCGCGGCGCAGAGAAGAGCTAACCCGCCTGGGGGGCGACGCAAAGAAAGCGCGCAAGCTGCTGAGGACACAGCAAGCCAAACTCTCAGACGCAGAGGCAGCCATAGATATCAAACACAGGATGAAGCATGTCGGGTTATCCGAGCTGGGCGCGGGCCTTCGCAGCTGCGGAGGCGCGGCGGGTCGAACGTCGAGGTACGACGCGCTGAATCGCCTGGCGGGGTTGGGTTCTGGGCTTTCTGCAGCTCAGCGGTCAGATTTTGAGTGGTTTCGGCGGGAATGTGACGCCGCTGGCATGGGGGACTTCGGTGGAAAGTGGCCGGAGACGTTTGCCACGCGGTTACAGAACGTCATAGACGAGTACTTGGGAGGCAACCCGAGAGCTTTCAGCATGTTTATGCACAGTGAGACGCGACGCCGTCTGTCTGGCCCCCCTGGCGCTTGCGCCCCCTGCAGCTGGGGGCCTCTGAGAGGCGCGGCCCGCCGCAGCAGCGGCGAGGCGCGGGGTGTGAGTTCGGGCAGCAGCCACTGCTCTTCCACCTGGCTGCGACTGAGGTGCCGCGTGCGCGCGCGGACGTAGCGCAGGCCCTATGCAGAAGAAACAGGGAGGAGGGAGGAGGGGGGAGGAGGTGAGAGGAGGGGGAGAGCAGGCAGGGGGAGAAAACCACGCGGGTGTCGATCACTCCGCCCCTCCTCCTGCTCTCCCCCCTCCTTCTCCCTGATCACCCTCCTGGTCATTATCTCATTCCTCCCTCCTCCGCGTCCGTCTCTCTCTCTCTCTCTCTCTCTCTCTCTCTCTCTCTCGTTATCGTCGTCCGTCTCTCTCTCTCTCTCTCTCTCTCTCTCTCTCTCTATATATATATATATATCCCTCTCTCACTATCTCCCTGTCTCTCCCTCTCTCTCTCTCTCTCTCTCTCTCTCTCTCTCTCTCTCTCTCTCTCTCTCTCTATATATATATATCTCTCTCTCTCTCTCTCTCTCTCTCTCTCTCTCTCTCTCTCTCTCTCTCTCTCTCTCTCTCTCTCTCTCTCTCTCTCTCTCTCTCCCTCTCTCACTATCCCCCTGTCTCTCCCTCTCTCTCTCCCTCTCTCTCTGCCCGCCCTTTCCTTCCCTATCCGCCCCGTCTTCCTCCTCTTCGCCCCGCCCCCCTCCTTCCACCGCCGTTTCGGCCCCAGGAGTTCGGCTCTGACGGCCGCCCCCCCTGCAACGCGGGGGCAGGGGGCGATGGCCGCGGCCAGCAGCAGCAGCAGCAGCCCATTGGGCCCCGCAGCAGCGGGGCCTCGGGGCCGACTGTCGGCAGTGTTTACAGCGAAATCTGGGAAGGTTTGGCGACCTGTGGGTGGTCAGGCAGAACCCAGGAAGGGTCCTTGGGCCCTTGTGCCAGAGGGCGCCCCCGCAGCAGCGGGGGCTGCGCCGCCTGGCGTTTCAAGCTCAGCAGCGGCGGCGCGATCAGAAGTTTCTACGATGCGCACCCGCCCAGGCGACTCGGCGGTGGATCCGAGCGATGACGAAGAGCCTCAGGAAGAGCGGCGCGATCAGCCGGCCTTTGGGGGCTGCGCGCCGCCCGACGACGTCGAGCGGCGCAAGTGCGTTCTTCGCGACGCCGTCCCGCTCCGGTTCTTCTGCGAAAGTAGAGCGGCTGACGTGAACAGGCAGCGGAACGACAACGTGGGCAACCTTTCCGTCCTGTTCGGGAACTGGGGCCCCATGCCGAGCGAGACCAACCACGCGGACCAGCGGCGGAGACTTGAGTTGCAGCTGCGGCATTGCCCTGCTCTCGTGGCGTGCTTTGCGGAAGGTGAGGAGCAGATGGAGGCAATCCTACAGCGGCCAGGGAAACCACCGCCGCTGCAGGCGGACGCCCCCGCAGCAGCGGGGGCGTCAGCAGCGGAGGGCCAAAGCAGCAGCAGCGGTGGGCCTTTTGTCGCCCCCGCGGCAGCGATGGCGACAGCAAGAGGAAGTCGTGCTGCGAGTGTTGGCGATTGCCAACAGCTCCAGAATCGACCAGAGCACGAATACTTGACCCTGCGCGGGCGCGAGGACAAGTCCTTGTGCATCGCTGCGCGCGCAAATCTGTGCCACGGAATGCGGCTGCTCCACTGGGAAAGGAGTGTCGACGGCCACTGCAAAAGGGAACAAGATGGAAGCTTTCTCGAGGATCATGGCGGTTGAGGTCTACTTCGATCAAACCTACGCCCACTTCGGCTCGAAAGTGCGGGCGTGCGCGGTGCACCTCCACCGCGACACGGCGAAAGCTCCCAAAGGCTTTAAGGAGGCGCACAAGACGTGGTGGCGGAGGCTGGCGGCCATCTTGCAGGAGAACAACGTTGACATCCTTTGTGGGGATTTCAACATGGCGCTCACACAGACGCTGCCGAGTCTTCGGGGTCTAGGCTTGCGATTGGAGACGGCAGCAGCGTACTTCTGGCGCGGATTGGACGGCGCTCCGTGCTTGGACAGCTGCGGCATCTTCGTTCTCAACAGGCCTGGCGAGTACACCCTGCGCTGGCCGCTGAGCGCCGTGCACGACAGAGACGAGGCGGGGTTGCTCTTCGCACGCAAGTCGGTGATCGGTGAGATCGGGCACCGCAACAGAAGCAAGGCAGAGGCCCCCGCAGCAGCGGGGGCCTCCACCAGCCCATCATCGGAGCCGACGTACTGGCACCACTGCCAGGAAGGAGGCCCTGGGATGCCTTACGATCGCTACTGCCCGAAAAAAGACGCCCGCGAGCACCTCCAGGATTTACTGACTCAGCCAGAGGAATGCCAACGCAAGATCCAAGAGAAGGAGCGTGAGAAACTGAGGCGCGCCGAGGCTGAGGCTAGAGGGGACCACCGCTTCTCTAATAATCGCGAGGTGACCCTCTTCCGCGCGTTGCAGAAGACGTTCCCGCCGGAGACCGTGGAGGTGGAGGGGCGCTGGCACGGCGGCGCCCACTACCCTCTCCTGTTCCAAATGCGCATGGCCAGCTCGCGTTCGGAGGGGAGGAAGCAGGGGAGAAACAGAGAGAAGAAGGACAGGCGCGCCCAGAAACAGCAAGCAGCTGCGCTCCAGGGCGCCGCAGCAGTGGCGCCCGAGCAGCACGGGCCCGAGCGCCAGGCACCAGAGCAGCACCGCGAGAGGGGCGAGCAAGACGAGCGCGCCCAACAGGCGTGGCGCCCGCCAAGATGGGCAGACGAAAACGCGGACGACGGCCGCGACTGGCCCGCGGCTGGCGATGGAAGGTCGCGGCGGGGGTTTGAAAGGGGGAGGGAGGGAGAGGGAGGGTGGAGCACGGGGATGGCAGGAGGGAGGAGAGGGAATGAGGAAGAGGCTGAGCAGGACGAGGGATGACATAAGGAAATGAGTGTCGGGAAGGGGCGGGAGTGGACAGGAAGGGGATAATGATAGAAATAGTTACTTGTCACCCCCGAGGTGGCAGCCGGCCCCGCAGTGGCCATCTCCAGGGCCTGCGCCGCTGGAGCAGCGAGGGCAAGGGTTGCAAGAACAGCAGCCGCGGGAGGCGCCGCGGCATCAGCCGCCAGAGCCCCCGCAGCAGCGGAGGCCACAAACGCCACGGCAGCAACCAACAGACGAGGAGTGGCGCAGGGATGAGTGGTGGCGCACCAAGGAGGGCGAGGAGCGCGAGTGGCAACAGCCGAGCGGCGAGGCTTCCTCGCTGCAGGACCGCATGGTCGACTCCGCCTGGCGCGACATGCAAGTTGCATTCGGCAGCGACCACCGCCCCAGTGACTGGTGGAGCAGCCACAGTGGGTGGAGTAGCGGCCAGGGGCACTGGGAGGTCGCGACCACGACTTGGAGGTGGGTCGAACCCCCCCCCGAAACCAATCCCTGGGAAAAACTTAGCTGAACCATCGCACAGGAGCCGCCCCTCCGCAGCAGCGGAGGGAAACCTCATCGGCCGAACGTCGACCCTCCGCAGCAGCGGAGGCCTTGCCAACGCATCGTGAGCGGCGGCGACTCGCGCGCGCCGTCGTGCTCGGCGGCCGCTGCCCGAGCGGAGAACGAAAAAGAAACGGTGCTTTCATCGGTGCTGTCGTTGCCTCCTCTCCTTCATCGTTTTCTTCTCCCTCCCCCTCCAATCCCCCATCCCGCTATCACATTTTATCGTCTCCAATCGTATCGGGAGCTCCCGTGGCAGAAGAGCACCCAGAACGAGGTCCTCCGTGACAGAGGGGGGGCATCTCAGACCCCCTCTGTGACAGAGGGGGGGCATATTTGACCCCCTCTGTGACAGAGGGGGGGCCAAAAAACAAATGATCACTTTAATGCGGCTTCTGGATTACCCTTATCGTACCGATGATGCTGCTGATGATGACGTCGACGACGATGAGGATGCTATTGATTATGATGATGGTAATGATGATGAAAATGTTGATGATGATGCTGATGATGATTACGAGCGTGGTGGTACTGGAGATGATGATGGAGATGATGACGCCGTTGATGATGACGCCGATGACGATGACGACTATGATAATTATGATGTTGATGATAGCGATGTCGGTAATGATGTGGTTTTGATGATGCTGATATTGATTAAGATTATGGTTATGATTCGGATGGGTAGGATGAACCCCGTGGTGATTTTGATGATGATGATGCTGATGCTGATGATGATGATGATGAGGATGAGGATGAGGATGATGAGTTGGTTGATTATGGAAATGATGGTGATGATGTTGCTGGTGATGATGACGGTGACGATGCTGATGGTATGGGGTATGATGATATTGCTGCTGTTGATGATGATGACGATGATGATAGTGGTGATCATCCTGATGTTGATGATGAGTACGATGATGTTGATGCTGCTGATGATGATGCTGATGATGATACTGATGCTGATGATGATGCTGATGACTATGGTGACGACCATGAGGAGGAGGAGGAGGAGGAGGAGGAGGAGGAGGAGGAGGAGGAGGAGGAGGAGGAGGAGGAGGAGGTGGAGATGGAGCAAGAGGATGAGAAGGAGAAAGGGCATGATTTAGTGATGGGACGTGGGTACATGGAGGTGTGGGTTCAGTCGACTGTGGAGGCCTTTTGAAAGTGCTTGGGTTTTAGCGGGGCTTCAGGATGGAGTCCAAGGACGCTTCACTTCTGGATGCCTCATGCGAGCGTCTTGGGGCTCTGAGGAAGCCTCGTTGGCCTTTTCTTGGGAGCGTCTTAAACCCTCTTGCAGGGATCGTGGGACCTTTTGAGGAGCTTCTTGGCGGTCTCTAGGGTTATCTTTGGCCACTGGGCCCCTTCCTTTCACCCACTTGAGCGCCTCTATGAAGGCCGTCTGGGGCCTTCTTGGCCCTTTTTGGGAGCCTCTTGGGTCTTGGTGGTCTGTTGGGCTGTTCAGGGGGCCTCTTGGGCCGCCTTGGGGGCATGCTTGGGTCGTCCTGGGGCGATCTTGGGGGGGCCCTTCGGCCTTCTTGGGCTGTCGAAAGCTCGGCAGGACGCAGACGTCAGCATCATGCAACAGCCAACATGGAACATCGTCGATTTACGCCTCTCGAAACCTCTTGGAGGTGCTCCTTGCGCTGCCTGGACTGGGTGCCGTCTGCAGCCTCACGGGGGCGTCTGGATGCGATCTCGGGGAGAGTCGGAGGCTTCTTGTGAGCCTCCTGGGGCCTCTTTGGGCCGACCTGGAGGCGTCCGGGGGCCAGTTTGGGAGGTGCTGGGAGGACCGTGGGGGGCACAAGCAGATGCCAAGGTGGGTAAAGATCTGGCCCACCCTGGCTTGCAAGTGGGGCGCACATGCCCCACGTAGCCCGGGAGGGGTTAGCAATCCTCCGCGGGCGCCTCCTGGGCCGTCTTCAGCCCCGGCGGGGGCGTCTGGATGCGATCTCGGGGAGGGTCGCAGTCCTCCTGCACCTCCTGGGGCCTGTCTGGACCAACATGGAGGCGTCCGGGGGGTAGTTTTGGGAGGTGCGTTCTCGGACGTGATCGCGTCGTGTTTAAAAAAATCAGGGCGGCACGTTTTTTGTTATGTTCTGCCCCTGGGGGCCCTCGCTGGGCCCCGGGACCGTCAGGAAACGATTCAGGATGACAAACCGGCCCCGGGGATAGGGTTGGGACTTCTGGTGACTGGGTGGGCGAGCTGGTACACCCTCACTCCCCCGGCCCCCACCCTTCGGATTTTGGGCCCCATGGGAGAGGGTCAGGGGCGGCCAAGAGGGGGGTGATGACTTTGGGGGGGGGGGATCTCAGTGCGTGGGCCATGATCTGTCCTCAGATTTCATGGCGCCTCTTCTCATGTCATGACGTCCCTGCCCCCCCCCCATGGACCGCGCACGTGCCGCCGGCCTTGATTTTTGCGCCCCCCCTCTCGGACGCCCCCCCCCTTCTGCCCGCCCCCGAGAGGGGAGCAAGGGGAAGGGAGGCCGCCGATCCTCTCGCACGCCTTTGCGCCCCCGGCCCGCGAGGGGCTCGGCGGCTCCTCCTGCGGCCGGCACGAGGGCGCGCGGCCCCGCTCGGCGGGACGCACCGCGGTGGGGTCGCACCTGCAGGCCTCGCCGTGCGGCGCCGGGGCCCCCCCGGCCATCGTGCCGCGGCGTCGGCGGCGTGCCCTCGCTGATGGGCCTGTTTCCCACCACCACCACCATAAGTTGGAGGGGGGGAGGAGGACGAGGAGGAGGAGGAGGAGGAGGAGGACGAGGAGGAGGAGGAGGTGGAGGAGGACCCCCTCCCCCTCCAACTTATGGTGGTGGTGGGGGTGGAAAACAGGCCCGTCACCCGCCGCTGGCGCCTGGCCGTCCGCCCCTCCTCCGCCCGGCCCCTCGAGGGAGCTGCAGGCCCGCCCGCGGGCCCGCGGGCGGGTTGCGGGCCTCGAGCGCCGCGGCCGGCAGCTGGCTGCTCTCCACGCAGATTATCGGAAGGGGGAGGGGGGGGGGAGGGCTGCCCCTCGGCCCCCGGCGCTGCCAGGGAGCGGCCCCGCGGCGCCCCAGCGGAGCTCCGCGGCCCACCGCAGCACCGCCCGCCGCCCCACCTCCCTCCATCCTCCGTCCTCGCACCCCTGATGTTCGCCCTCCCCCCTCCCCCCAAACCCAGATCTCCAATCCTCCATCCTCCCACCTTTGATTCATTCTGGTCCTGCACGTGGCCCAAGCCCAGGCCTCCAGACGCTCGGACTGCATCGAGCCTGAGGCTCTTCAGCAGCTTGGGCCTCCTGGGAAGGGCGCTTGTTCGGGTCCCCGCGGACCGTCGATGAACAGACAACCGCGGGATGGAAAGGCCGTTTCGGAGAAGTGGTCGAGGGGTATTCGAGAATGTTGCTCCGAGCGATGCCCACAGGAACCTTCGGAATTGTTCCCGATTCTGCGGGCGCCTGTTGGAACGACGCCTTCTGCGATGTTCGACTCTCTGGTTTACGATGCTATACTCCGTTTTGTTTGGGTTCTCAATGGTGCCATTTGTCATGTTGTGGCTAATTATGTGATGCTATGTTTCTGTTTACTATAATATTTCCGCTTCTGTTCCGCACAGGTCTGTCCACACTGGTATGTCCTGTCTTGTTTCACTCTCTCATATAGTTTGCAGCAGTCTTAGTGTCACAACCGTCGTAGTAGTAGAAGTAGACGTAGTCGAAGTAGTAGTAGTAGTAGTAGTAGTAGTAGTAGTAGTAGTAGTAGTAGTAGTTGGTGGTGGTGGTGGTGGTGGTGGTGGTGGTGGTGGTGGTGGTAGTAGTAGTAGTAGTAGTACTAGCAGCAGCAGCAGTAGTAGTAGTAGTAGTAGTAGTAGCAGTAGTAGTAGTAGTAGTAGTAGTAGTAGTAGTAGTAGTAGTGGTCGTAGTAGTAGTACTATTATTATTATTATTCGAAATAGTAGTAGTAGTAGTGGCAGTGGCAGTAGCATGTGTAGCTGTAGTGGTAGTAGTCGTAGTAGTAGTAGTAGTAGTAGTAGTAGTAGTAGTAGTAGTAGTAGCAGTAGTAGTAGTAGTAGTAGTAGTAGCGGTGGTGGTGGTGGTAGTAGTAGTAGTAGTAGTGGTAGCAGTAGTAGTAATAGTAGTATGTGTAGCACTTGTAGTAGGAGTAGTCGTCGTCGTCGTCGTCGTCGTTGTCTGTCTTCGTTGTTGTCGTCGTAGTCGTGGCTGTAGTTGTAGCAGTAGTAGTAGTAGTAGTAGTAGTAGCAGCAGCAGTAGTAGCAACAGTCGGCGCAGTCATAGTAGTAGCTGTAGCAGTCCTGATGTTAGTTGTAGTCGTAGTAGTCGTAGTCGTAGTAGTAGCAGCAGCAGCAGCAGTAGTAGTAGTAGTAGTAGTAGTAGTCGTAGTAGTAGTAGTGGTAGTAGTAGTAGCAGTAGCAATAGTAGTAGTAGTAGTCGTAGCAGTAGTGGTAGCAGTAGTAGTAGTAGTAGTAGTAGTAGTAGTAGTAGCAGTAGTAGTAGTAGCAGTCGTGGTAGTAGTAGTAGTAGTAGTAGCAGTAGTAGTAGTAGTGGTAGTAGTAGAATTATTTTTATCATTATTATTATTATTAGTAGTAGTAGTAGTAGAAGTAGAAGCAGTAGTAGTAGTGATAGTGGTAGCAGACGTGGCAGTAGTAGTAGTAGTAGTAGTAGTAGTAGTAGTATGAGCAGCAGCAGCAGCAGCAGCAGCAGCAGCAGTAGTAGTAGTAGTAGTAGTAGTAGTAGTAGTAGTGGTGGTTATCTGGCGTGACGTCGTGACGCCTGTCACGTTTGATACGCCGTCCAATCGGTCGTTGTTCCGCATGTTTGGTCCAGTGGCTAGCCCGACCTCGGCGCGAAAATATCTTTTGATGATGACATAGCATGGTACGTTATGCGATTCTGTTCGTTTTGAATAGTGCACCTGTTCTTCTAAAGGATGCCCCTCTGCTCCGCGGCACAGTGCTATTGCATAATATGTTCCGTCATGCTAAGTTATGCTCTGCGTTGCTGAGTGACACTGTTTACGCTATGTTGTGTCCATTGTAGTGCAGTTCGATATGTTCCAGTACGGCATACCTCGTCAGTTCACTAATTGGCTTCAGTCGCTGGACATGCATAATCTGTGATGCTGGTACCGTTGTTACCTGTTCATGCTGTTACTTTACAGTGTGCTATGCCATGGTGTTCCTCTGCAATATGTGAAAGCCTACGGTGTGTTAGTAAATGCCGTCGTCATTGCAGCACTAGTGACAAACTTCTGATACGCTCTGCTATGATGTGTAATGGTATGCCCTACAATGCTCCGCTATGGCAAGGTATGTGTTGTTATGCCATTGTTGGTTTGGGGCTGCGTTGTGTCATCCTTGCGTACGCCATGTTAATTGCAACTAAAGTATAAGATTGCTTATCCCGGTATGAAATGATATGATTTCGCGTGTGATGTAACGGTGTGTTTTGTGATCCCGTAGTATGTTACAATACCATATCACATGCCATCGTGTGACATTACATGACGTGTTATGCTATTGCATGTTCTGCCATGCGCCGTTCCTTTCTGATACGTGGTGCTGTGCTATGGCCTGTGTGCACCGTTATGCCATTGTATGCGTTGTTATGGTGTGTCCGTTTATATACTATGTTGACTTGATGCGCCTTGCTCTTGTGTTTTATTTTATTGCATTGTGCTACGGGATGCTATAGTATGTTCTGCAACAATATGCGATGATAAGGTGTGTGATGTAATGTCACGCTGCGTGATGTGATGCTGTGATACGGTATGTTATGTTATCTCGAACTCATGAGGTGTGGTGCGTGGTAGGACATGTATGCCCCGTAGTGTCATGATATGTGGTGTTACGCTATGCTTTGGCCTTCTATGCTATAGCATATGACGCCGCAATGTGTCACGCCATGATTTGCCATGCTGTGGAATGCTCTGTGTTGTGATGCTCTGTTGTGCTAGGGTTTGGTATGTAATGGTTTGTTATGGTATGCTCTGTTCTGTCGTGATATGTTGTATCATGGTCTACGAGTCAATGTTATGAAGTCTGGTCGCATGCTCTGTTCTGCATGCTCTGCTCTGTCATCGCGTGCGCTGCGGTGCTGTGGTATGCTATGCTATGCCATGTTATGGTATGCTGTGCTGTTGTCGGCTTTGGCACGTTCAGGTCTGGTATGCTTTATTATGTCGTGCTTGTTGCCATGCCGTTGAATATTATATGATGTGCTGTGGTGTTGTGCAATGCAGTGTTTTGTCATAGTGTGTTATGTTGTGTTATGTTATGTCATGTTGTGAGATATAACGTCCTGGTATGTCATACCATTTGGGAGGTGGTATGCTCTGTTTTGTATGGTCCGCTGTGCCATATCTTACGATGTTATGCTATGCAAGGTTCTGTTCTTGTAGAATACGTTGTGCCGCACCCTGTCATGTTACGATTTGTTATGTTATGCAAAGCTTTGTGCTGTGATGCTTTTTTATGTTCTACTTTGTTTCGTGCTCGTCGACGGCGCCAGGCGGGAACCTCGGGGGATACTCGGTGGACTTCGGGATCTGGCGGCCGCGCTATGAAGAGAGGGCTGGTCGGCGCGAGGCGGTATACTCGGGGGATACTCGGTAGACCTGGGGATTTGGCGGCTCCGGTATGCGGACTGGGCTTGGTCGGGAGGCCTGTTCTTGAACTCTAACAGCCCCAACCTGTCGGGTGGGGAAGCATCCCATGCCAAGAAACACCCTGCTTGCCTCCAGGGTGCCCCTTGGTTTCTTGGGTCTCGATGGTTTTGCGATGGAGAGCGCGACGTTCCCACACCAGAAATCAGTGGACGCCCTGGGGTCTCAGGGTTGGGCTTCTCGTGGAAGGCTTCTTGTGGTCGGGCCCCCACTGTCTGGGTTGTGGTTGCGCAGCGGTTTTCTCCCAACCCCCTGTCCTTTTCCTCCTCCTCCTCCTCCTCCTCCTCCTCCTGCTGCTCTCCTGCTGCTCTCCTGCTCCTCCTCCTCCTCCTCCTCCTCCTCCTCCTCCTCCTCCTCCGCCTCCTCCTCCTCCTCCTCCGCCTCCTCCTTTCCCTTCCCCCATAACGGAACGCCCCCCCCCAACTCTTCGCGCGTGCCCCCCGCCCCACCCACCCCCCGCCCTGGGAATGAGTGCGGCGGGCAGCAGCAGGCAGGGCGTCGCGCCCGCGTCGTGCCCCTCCCCGGGGGGGCCCGGGGAGGGAGGCGCGCGGTCGCGGCAGCCCGCGCGGGGTGCACGGGCGCACGCTTGCTGTAAGTCGGGCACGTCCTCTGCAGGAGGAATAAAAGATTCAACAGTTTTGGGGCGAGGTTTCGACGTGTCTGAAACTCTTGTGGGAGATGTTTTGGCTGTGTGTCATGTTTCCGTCCAGAATCCCCCCTGTAGGAGGCCATGCCCTACCCAACGCTGGATGCACTTGCCTCCTGCTGGCAAGCTGCAGGCACAGGAGCGGGCAGCGGCGCCGTGCGCCTTGGCCTGGGAGTTTCTTCGCGGGCTGCCGCGGAGCAGCGGGCAGCTGTACCTCGGTGCACCGTCGGCTTTTCGCTGGCCGACGACCAGGTTCGCCGCGAGCATGCCAGTGATGGGCAAATGTTCCACCACTACTACCATGTGTAGGACGGGGGAGAAGGGAGGACGAGGAGGTCCTCCTCCTCATCCTCCTCCACCTCCTCTTCCTCCCTCTCCAACCTATGGTAGTGGTGGTGGAGAATGGGCCCATCATGCCAGCACACCTGATTCGGTTTTTCAGGCTGGCGTGTCAGCGGGCGTTCTCTCGTGCCTGCTGCGCGCGACTCTGCAGATTTTCCAATGAGTGATGCTGGACCTCGTGAGGCAGTTGTCCCTGCCTCGAACGAGACGCGCGGCAGCAGCCATCCGTGCGTCTTGCACGTCATGCGAGTCCTTGGATGGTTGCTTCGGGGAAGAATAGTTGGAAAAATGGCCGCGCCGTCAGGCTGGCCGAAATAGAAGAACGAACATCGAGACGATGACTGATATCCGCTGCCGGTTTCAGAGCGAACGTCCCCATACTGGTGGCGTACATCGTCTACCTATCAGCAGGTTCTGTCCAGTTCGGACAGAATGTTCTGTTCTGTCAGGGCACCGTGCTAGAGAAGGATCAAGAAGCTGGCTTCGTCAAACGCACTTGTGTCCTTCCCCACCTCTCCTCCTCCAGGTCGCCCAGATCGGACCAGAGCTGATGGGGTCGGAGGATCACTTGGCGTCGCCGATGAGCCGTCGATATGGCGCGATTTGGAGCGCGATTTCTCCGTCCCGGTGCCGCCGAGGTGATGCCGATGCATCTTTCGGACGCTCGAAATGGGTCCGGAAACAATTGGGTACAATGCTGAACAACAGATGTTGTCCCAAACCAACATCGGCCGCTGTTGGCAGGCGGCCTGCTGTCTCCGATGGACACAGGCCGCGGCGACACCGACAGCGAGTCCTGTTCAGAATGAACAGGAACTGCTGTTGGGCATTGTACCCATTCTTTCCGTACCCATTTCGGGCGTCCAAACATCTCGGCCACCGGGTGCGATCCCCCCGTTCCATATATATATATATATATAGATACATATATGTATCTATATATATGTCTATTCTTCCTGTATTTTTGCAAGCCCGGGCGGGGGGGAAACCCGTCACCCCCCCTCCCAAAACCGGACTCCCGGGATCTGGGGCTTTGGGACCCTCCGGACGGGCCTCGAAGCGGCCCCCCGGGCCTCGCAGGGCGTTTTGCCAAGCCTTCCCAGCACACCTAGGGCGATCAGGGGGTCATCGGAGACGTCCAAAAGACCCCCAAGACAGCACAAGAGCGCTCCAAGAGTCACCGACGTGACCTCAAGATGGCCCGAAATGCCTCCAGGACGGCCCCAAAGAGGCTTCCAAGAGCGCTCCCAAGAAGGCCCCAAGAGGCACAAATCTTGGATTTTCTGTGGGTTTTTGCTGAATTTTGGGGTTCTCTTTTCGGCTTCCCGACGCTCCAAGACGGCGGTCTTCTGGGCGTCCGAAGCCGCCTGGGAGGCTCCAACATCGCACCACAACCATCCGAAAGGGCTTCCAGGCGGTCCAAGAGAGCCCCAAAACGGCACAACACGGGTCCAAGATGGCCCTCAGAGAGCAAGATGGCCCCAAGACACCTTCCGAAGCATTCCAAATCGTGACCCGGTCGTTCAGGGAGACCGCGGTTGGAAGCAGGGTGGCCCGAGGAAGTCCCCAGAGGCCCCAGAATACGCCCAGGAGGCCTCCAGAAGGCCCATGTCGCCCATGTCGCCCATGTCGCCCGCGAATACGTCCAGAAAGCCTGAAGCAACTTTTGTGAGGCCCCCAGAGGAGCTACAAGGAGGAGCCTCCGCAAAACAGATCTGAGGAGGATGGGGAGAATGCGCAGGGTACGGCGAAAATAAGGAAAAAGAAGCATGGAAGAAGGATAACGAATAACATTATTATAGCGGCGATGCCGCTGCCTGAAAAGGGAACAAGGAGTTATCTCTAAATTGTCGGCTTGACCTTCCTGCTATTCCGCCTGCATACCAAACTTTAAGGACCAAGGTGCATGGCACGAAGCGCCACTGCAGTCTTGTATATATATATATATATATATATATATATACATATATATATATATATATATATATGTATATGCATATATATACATGCACTCATGTATATATATATATATATGTATGTATATGTATATATATGTATGTATGTATGTATATGTATATATATATATGTATATATACATATATATACATAGATTGGGCGGCCTCCGCCCTTCGTTGGGATTCTTCACGTGGCGCGTGCGGACGAGGGGTGTGGAGATCGTGGCCAGGGCCCTGAAGTCTCTTAGATTTCGTGGCCTCTCCTTCTCCGTTTATGCGTTCCTCCCGTTTTGGCCACGCACATGCAGTCGACCCGCATGGTGAGGACAGGCAGCCTTCCCAAGGGTGCCCCTGCATCCTTGCTTCCTCGGTCCATGCTTGGCCACTTTCGTTGGCCGCGCCCCGCTCGAAAAGCCTCGAGGTGGGCGTCCAAGGCCCTTGCATCCTTCTCGCGCATCCTCATGATTTGCGCCGGCTGTACGTCTGAGCATGATGCGCTGACCCCTCTTGTCCTGGCCCCTCTTCTCGGCGCGCCCAAGCCATACTCGTCCTCGTCCGCCCCGACGTGAGAGGGGGGTCGCAGTCCACCCTGCAGGGGTCCAGCACGAAGCCCTGTGCCTATGCTAGGCCCTTTTTGCTCTTACTCCGACCATGGCTGTGCTATCACTCAAAAAGCTGAGGGCGTTTTGTTTTTGTTTTCCATGTTTTGTTCTTGATTCGGCCATCAACGTGTTAAAGACGGATTCGCACACAGTGGGCGCCAGGCAGACGGCAGCGTGATATTTCAATAAGCGCTCCAAAACGCAATGCAAACGATAAGAACACGGGCACACGGGCCACGGGCCTATCTATGGCTGAAGACGTATCAGCATCGATTCCCACAATGTAGAGACAAAAAGCACGTCGACCGTCAAGCCGGGGCATAAGATGACCACGTCGTAGATAAGAACGTAAGAATATAGAATTGGTCGCTGCAGTAGGGAAACAAGTCCCGAGAAGAGAAACACGCACCACGGCCACGACGACGCCGTCGCCGACGACGACGACGACGGAAACGAGGCGAGCTCCCGAGGGAAGCGGCACCGCGTCTTCCCTGGCCTGGTGTTGTGCGGGGGCCCCTCGGATGCGAACGAAGGCAATGAAGAAGGGCACAACCGCGCAGGCTTCCTGGAAGCCCGCGAACGCCAGGAGGGCGCCAGCGGCAGGCTGGCGGCGCGTCAAGATTGGCGACATCAGTGATGCTGGAGTCGGCTGCGTCTTTGTGCCCGTCCCCCGTCGGGTTTCAAGTCTCTGGAGGTTGGAACAAAACATGGCCGTCGGTACCTTCTCGCTGCAACCCTGGCCCAATCTGGCTGAAGCCCGCGCCACCGCACGCAATTTCAAGCTCATCAGGAGGGGAGCAAACACACAGACACATCTAATCGTCGATCCCCAAGAACTTATGGGAAAATATGGGAAGTGGGGGGGGGGAAAGGCGAAAACCCAGAAAATGATAAAGATATGGGGAATCCTTTGATTTGTGTCCACTTATTCGTGTGTACCTGGCCCCTTTAGTCCACTCCGGCTTAATCGGCCCTCCGTCTGGCTCAATGTGGCTTAGTGTCTGCCCTGGAGTTCTGTGAGGGGGGAGGAGCCCCGTCCTCCTGTCCTCTCCTGAGGGGTGAGCAGCGCCCCCGCTGGCGAAGGGCTTATCATCTTATCTCTCCGTTTGGTGACCCCCAGCCGGTTTTCAGCTGTTGTTGTTTGCTGCTCTCTGCGTGGTGTCGAGACGCGTTTCTTTGGCGGTCTTGGGTTGCCCCAACACGTCTCGTCATTGTCCCAAGCGTTTAAGTGGAGACGCGCATCACGAAACCAAGTGCTTGTCACCAAGGTACCCTGGGCTTCTTCGATCCGCGCGCGGTGCGGTGACTTCCCGCGGCCGTTAAGAAGCTGCTGCGTTCAGGGTGCCCTGGGTTTCCCTTCATGTGCACCTCGCGTGCGGGTTTTGAAGATAGGGTTTCTCGCGACCGCGACCGCACTGTAGTCATATGAACTCACAGTAATTCTGCCCGCGAGGACATCCGAGGAGTTGTCGCCTAACCTCATGGTGTTCCAATCTATTTTCGCCTCGATCACCTGGAATATTTTCGAGCACCAGGAAAGCACCGAAGCTGGAGGGCTTTCACGTGTCGGGCCCTGGGAGGCGATGCTCGTTCGACACTCGTTCGATGTTCTTCTGGGTGCTCGAAATCACATCTGGGATGCGGTCCCTCAGGACGATGGGAGCAGCATGAGCCTAACACCCTTGGCTGTCAGCTGCGCGCCCCTGCCCTCCCCTCACGCCCCTCGGCCCCCCGAGGACTCCAACGAGCTCGACGACATGGCGCTGGTGGCCATCGCCTGCGGCCCCGCCTAGCGGCCCAGCGCGCACGGGGATCGCGGCCTGCCGCAAGACCCCCTGCGACTTGGACCATGGGCGGCACTGTGCGGCCGTCCGCTCGTCTTCGTCATCGTCCTCGGGATTGTTCTTTTTATTTTGTTTTGTTTTCTGTTATCCTCTGGCGCGCCCCCCTCCCGCGCCCCCCCGCCCCCCTCCCACGCCCCCCCCCCCCTCCCACCCGGGCCCCCCCCCTCCCACCCCCCCCCCCCCCACGGGTAACGGTAACGATTGTTATTCCGAGGGTGGGGGGCCGGGACCCCCCGCCCCGTCAAATGCTGGTGCTCGCGAGCATACCATGGCGAGCGCAGCGAAACCCGGCCCCGACGTGCCCCACTCCGCCTAAGCGTTACCGGTGACCAGGGCCCCAATCCCTCCCCCCTCCCGGGTAACTAACGACCGTTACTGGAAGTAACAAAAACCAGTTCTTGCTGTTTTTCCCGCCCCGTTCACCTCCGAATCACTTCCTTTTTTTTTCTGCCCGTTGTGGTCCTTCTTTTTCTCTTCATTATACAGTCATGCCCTGCTTCTCTTCCTCGTTGTCCTTTCTTTCTCCTATTACCTCATCCTCCTCGTTCTTCTCCCCTTCTCCTTCTTCTCTATCATCATCCCTTCTGGCTTGTCCCTTCCGTGCGTTGTCATTCCCAGCATCAGTATCATATTCCTGTTCCTCCTGTTCCTTATCATCCTCGTTCCTCAATCTCTCTGTCTCTCTCATAATCAGCTTCATCACCACCCACCAGCATCACCATCGTCATCAACATCATCAGCATCATCATCGCCAGCATCATCATCACCATCGTCATCACCTTGATCATCACCATCACCCGGATAAGCATCACTGGCATACGCATCATCGTCATCATCATCATCAGCAGCAGCAGTTGCATCACCATCCTCGTCCTCCTCATCATCATCATCATCATCACCATCATCATCATCATCATCATCATCATCATCATCAGCATAATCATCATCATCGGCCTCAGCATCATCTCACCATCACCATCACCACCACCATCAGCATCACCATCACCAGCACCATAATCACCACCATCCTCATAATTGCCATCATCAGCATCATTATCGTCAGCATCAACATCATCATCATCATCATCATCATCATCATCATCATCATCATCATCATCATCATCAGTAACAATATCATCATCGCATCATCAGTGACGTCATAACCATCATCATCATCATCAACAGCATCATCACAATCATCATCACCATCACCAACAACAGTATCATCATCGTCATCATCATCAGCAGCATCGTCTTCGTCATCATCCTGATCATCATCGTCATCTTCCACATCGTCACGTTCCCCTCATACTCTGCTTCTCCGCTTTTAGGGTGCAACTCTTAGGACATCAAATTCGGCCTCGGTTCTGGTAGATCCGTCGTCGAACTGGCCGAATCCCACATAAACCAAGCTACCCCCGCTCAATCTGGCCTAGTCGGGCGCGGCTGGGACAGGGGTAAATCGTACCAGAATGTTCCTGAACGCTCTCAAAGCGATCCGGAACGCTCTGAGATGGCCGCGGCGCCCGATGCATCTTCCAGAACCGCTGGATCTCAGAGATCCCCGATGCATCCTTGTCCGACTTAGTCCCTGTCCTGACCTCGTCTTAACCCTCCTCATCTTCCTTCCTCACACTCCTTGCATCCACCTTTCCCCCCCGTCCCCCTCCAAGCGAGCCCGCGCGCGCGGGCTAGGCAGCGTCAGCTTTCGGGGGAGGAGGGCGGAGGAAGGAAGGGGAGGAGGAGGATGAGGAGGAAAACGGCGAGGAGAAAGAGATGAAGGGGCGGGGGATAGGCAAGCTAGGCACGCTCGCGCCTCATCTGACATCCCACCCCTTCCACCCATCACTTCCCATGGCGTTTTTTTTTCTCTATCCGTAGACGCGTGTCGTAGCCGACGTGGAACCCCAAAGAGGACCCCATCGGGTTACGCACAATCGGAACACAATGGAGTTGCGTACATTGGAGGAGGAGGAGGTGGAACTCCAAGGAGCACTCCATCGGGTTACGCACAATCGGGACACAAGGGAGTTGCGTACATTGGATGAGGAGGAGGAGGAGGTGGTCTGACGCAAACGGTGTTATTGCCTTGCTGCTTGCCCAAGAAAGGAGGAGGTGGTGGACGAGCAGGAGGATGAGAAGAAAGTCGAACTCCAATTCTCATTCTGCTGTGCGCGGGGGTCCTGCCCCATGCAGGCCGCGCAGCACCCAATCAGCTGCGATCAAGAGAAAGCCGTGCCGGACGGTGGTGGCAGGCCCAGGGGCAGTCGGGACAGCACCTCCTTCCCGCTCCTCGAGGGGTGTGGCCCTCGGGCGGGTTCTCCACAAACTCATTTGAGCTACGCACTGTTCATTTCTAATTATTCGAAAGTTCTTTTTTGGGGGGGAGGCCAAGATTCTTTCATTTCTAATTGTTCTATCCTGGGCCTCTTCCTGGCCACTAGGGGGCCATGAACAATTTGGAAACGAACGCAATTTGAAACGAGCACGATTAAAAATGAACGACGTGTAGGGAAAAGAAGGGGGTCGTCTGCGCCGACATTGGCGCGTAAGCTGCCCGCGTAAGGTCGCGCGTAAACGTCTTCGTCTCCAATGCAGCGTGCCGCGCTGGCGGCCTGCGTAAGCTGCGGCGTAAGGTCGCTGCGCCATCTCGCGTAAGACCCGTCTTTGACCGTCGCTCATTTCAGTATGCGGGGAGGCGCCACAGTAGGAAAAGCCCCCTCACACAGTACAAAACAGCACGCCTCGCAGCACCGCAGGGCGATGGGTGGAGTCACACTGATCGGCCAGAGGGCGGTCGAGAGACCCACAGCGCGGACGGCCTCAGGACATCGGGGACGGGGTCAGGATCGCCGTTACTCTACCTCCTTCGCTGCGGAAGCAACTGAACCCGCTGCTGGATCTGTCAGCGGGGCTTGCAAGGTGTGGGCCGAACCTCAGCAAGCTTGCTTTTCTGGTACCGTTCACAACGAATGCAAACCTTCTTCACGCAAGGATTATGAACCATATCACGAAGGCGTCAAAGGCGCTCATCCTGAGAGGATGCGACTCTGCGAGCTCGCCCCGGGACAGCCGGCTGCGCGCCCTGGGCGTCGTGCAGCGATTGCTGGCAGGGGTGCAGCTGGCGGCGCGCAGGTAAACCGCAGCGTTGTTGGCGTGGCCCCTATAGGGCGCGCAGACCGCAGCGCTTGCGCCGCGACCCATGGCGTGCTCGGC
>CAUYUJ010004958.1:115466-222966 GCA_963575745.1 Prorocentrum cordatum | reverse complement strand
GGGCTCACCCCTGCCCCGCCGGAGGATTTTTGAGCGTTTGCGCGGGGGAAGGCCGAGGAAGCATATGTCGCCACGCAGAGGGTCGAAAAGGTGCGGCGGCGGTGCGCGCCGGCGGAGGCCGAGGCGGGCCCGCCGCGCTTGGCGGAGGGCCGCTACCGACCGCTAGCGCCGGCGAGGGCCCACCGCAAGCGCCGGGCGCAGGGCGCGGGCGACGAGAGCGGGGACCAGGAGACACAAGACGACGCCAGGCGCCAGCGAGAGCTCCACAACGCCCTCCGCCTCGTGGGGGAGGTGCGGGCGTTCAGCGGGAGGTGCCGCCGCATGGAGGCGAGCGGCCTATCCGTCGGGGACCAGCGGGAGCTCCTGATTGAGCTGCTTGGGCGCAGAGCGAGGGTGGCAGCGACTGTGGCCGGCCACGTGAGGTGGGTCCGGCATTTCGTTGACTGGGTGTCGGCCCGGGGCCGCGCTATGGACAGCCTGACCGAAATCGACTTCAAGTTCTACCTCGACAGCCTGCGCGAGCGCGGGAAGACGGTGCCTGGGGCAGCGTGCACGGCCCTCCACTGGTGGGACGAGGCGCTGCTCTTCGCATGGCCGCTTGCCGACGAGCTGGCGCTCACCGCCGTGACGGACGCGCGGGGGGCCGCGGCGAAGGGCCGCGTGCAGGCGGAGCCGTTCACGCAGGCGATCATGGACAAGCTCCACGATGCCTTCTGGGGGGCCGCCGGCATCGAGCAGCGGGTCGCGGGCTTCGTGATATGCCTGGCCTCCGCGGTGCTCCGCTGGGGCGACCTCCACAGGTCATGCGGCTTGGGCTAACCCGAGACGCCCTCTTCGGCACGTGCTACCGCATGAAGAGGAAGGCCGCGCCGACCCCGTGGGCGGCGCTGCGGCACGACGCCAGGGGGCGCGACTGGGGGGGGCGGTGGTTGGCACTCACCGAGGCCCTCACCCCGGAGGCGGACCCCGAGGCCCCCAGGAAGTGGGCGTGGCCACACGTCGAGCACACCGCGGGCGACCGGCTTGAGCTTACCGTGCCGCCGCGGAGGGGCTCCTACCACAATTGCTTGCGCATCCTGCAGTGGGTCTTGCGCAGAGCAGGAGTGGCCAGTGCCGAGCGGCCGTGCACGCCCCACTCCCCACGCTTCTTCATGCCAGCAATGGTGCGCCAGATAGGTGGCTCGCGGGAAGAGGTAGCCGCTGTGGGGCACTGGGCCGAGGGAAGCCGCGTGCCCCTACAGTGCGACCAAGCCCGCTGCTGCACCGAGCTGCTGGTGAAAGCACGCGTGCGGGACGCAATGAAGGGGGGCTTCATGGCTGCGGGAAGCTTCGAAGTGCCTACTTTCGGTGCGGGCTGCGCGGCTTCGAGCCAGACCTGCACCAGCGCAGCCGACCCAGAGAAGGAGCGGCAAGACGAAAGGGCCGAAGGGCATGGCCAGGCAGCGGGCGCCGTGGCGCCCGCGAGCGCGCAGACCGCCTCCCGAGACCAAGTGCCGGGGGAGTTCTGGATTTGGAACGAGCGTTCCGCGCTCATGCACAGGAGCCACCCGACCGACCACACGCGCAGCAAGTGCACTTACGTGAAAGACTTCAGCAGCAAGCCCCACTTCACGGTGGTGTCGCCGGACGACACTGGCATCGACCGGACTTTGTGCAGGGCGTGTTTCGGCCCCCCAGTTGACGTCGCTATCCCTGAGTGGCAGATTCCAGAGGACGATGCGAGTGGCGCGGAGGCCAGTGCCAGTCAGCCAGGGAGCAGCTCGAGCACCTCCTCATCTGAGTCAGGGGGGTGAGCTAGAATGCAGGTGCAATCATCTCGTTGCCAGGGAAGAAAAATGTGTGTTTTTATAGACCCGCGGGTTTCAGCGAAACCCGCGGGTCTGGCAAAAAACGCCAGGGGGGGGCCGGGGGCCTCTTGAACGGGGGATGCCGCAGGTGCGGGGGGGGAGGCGCCCAGACCGCAGCCATCCCCGCCAAGGTAACCAGCCTTCCGACCTTGCGTCCCCGGAGAGGCCTGACCTGTGCAACTTGCGCGGCCATGGCGGCGTACTCCGTTAACACCGCGCGGGCCTTGGACCCCGGCTTGCGCAACCTTCTCGAGGAATGCAGGGTGCATGAGGACATCGCGAAGTGGCTGATCGCCAAGGGCGTCGTGGTCGTGGGCGCTTTCTCCGACCGCGCAGATTCAAAGGAGAGCATCGCGGCCACGTTGCAGGGTGCTGGGGCCCCTATCGTCGCCACCGACCCCTTGGCATGCCAACCTGTCAAGACGGCGTTTCGTCGGGCACTGGCCTTGACCAAGGCGGAGGATGAGGCGAGGGCACGCGGCGAGGATATCGACCAGAAGGCCGTCCTCTCGACGGAGGACAGGAAGAGGCTCGACACCACGACGGCCGAGTACTTCAGGTTTCAGTGGCCCAACACCTTCCTGGTGGATGACGCGACGATGGGGCGCCTTGTCAAGTTCTTCACTAAGAAGACGCGCTACGTGCCGCGCCTGGGCGAGGTCCGGAGCATCTTGGAGAAGGGCCCCGAGCACGCTGGGAAGGTGCTCCTGGGGATCTCGACGAACTCAGGCAACGTGAGAGGCGGCCAGAGCATCCCGGAGGAGTCCACGGTCAACGGCTTCGTACAGTTCACCAGGCGCCACCTCATGCTCATGGTCGCCTACGCTCATGCAGCGGGGCCAGACTGGGCGCAAGCGGACCTCACCCGCCTGCTCCAATGCCACGAGTGGGTGGTGGACAAAGCGCACGAAGGCCCCCGCACCAGGGACAAGCTGCAGAGGGTCATCGAGGCAGACTTGCAGATGCGCACCATGTGGGGCTTGGCTTATGGCCGCGGGGAGTTCTCCACCCTGACGGCGGCAATCTCGCACCACCGCTCCGAGAGCGCCTACCTTTTCTCCGACATCAACAAGAGCAAGAGGGACTATGACGAAGGTGACGTCGGAGGCAGCAAAGGTGGCGGGAAAGGGGGTCGTAAGGGCAACGGCCGGGACCGCAGCCGGACGCCGCCCCGCCAGGGTGACGACAGACGGCAGGGAGGTGCCACGCCCCGTAACGAGCCGCCTTTCATCCTCCAGACCCAGTATAAGGGCCGCGAGATTTGCGCGCAGTACAACAAGGCCAAGGGCTGCAGCAACAAGTCCTGCCAGAAGGTCCACACCTGCAACTACCCGGGCTGCACGAAGACCCACCCGCGGTACATGCACCGCCCGACCCAACCCCCGACGAGGCCGTTCTGAGGGCGTGGGCCGCCGGCCGGGGGGGCCCAGGGCACCCAGAGGTGGCCCTCGGGTTCCCCGGAGGTATGGCGAGGCCCAGCTGCGCATGACGCCACCGAAGGCAGCGCCCCCTTCTCGGGGCATGTTCCGAGGCAGCAGAAAGCAGCAGTCTCGCCCGCCAGAGACGTGGGGCGGAACAATAGAACGCGAGAAAACCCAGACCCGCGGGTTTCAGCAAAACCCGCCAGTCTGGAAAAAGACATGCAGATCAACCCATCGCGGGGGCGCGACCCGGCGCGCCTGGCGCGAGCAATGGCCACGGGGGACCAGCCCATTGGCCATGTTGGTCTGCCGCTCGTAGCAGGAGGTGGCGGCCCCAGTGCGTTCCTCGAAGATATGCGCAGGGTCAAGCACCCCTCGAGACGCCGCCGCAGCTACCGCTGCGGCTGGTAGATGCGATGGAGACCATCTGCTCCATGGACCGCGCCATCATCGGCTACCGGGAGGGCGTCATGGAGTGGATTCGCGGGCTGGCCCAGCAGTTGGACGGTCAGCGAGCTGCTTGGGTAGCCCGGCTGCACCCGCGTGTCAGGCGGGTCATTGGGCACCTGCACCTCCCGCTCCTCAACAGGCTGCTCCAGGAGATTCACTACGAGGAGGACATGGACTACATGGACACACTGACCAAGGGTCGGCCGATGCTTGGAGAAGGGCTGCTGACGACGGGCCTCTACCCGCCGCAGGCTTCGAGGGCCACTACCACGGTCACCCAGTGGGCGAGGTCACCGCGGGCACGCAATCTCGACATGATCCGGGGCGTCTGCGAGCCGCGGGACCCGACCCTGGACACCTTGGCCTGGGCCAAGGTCAAGAAGGAGGTAGACCGCGGGTACGCGACTATGCGCAGCTTGGACGAGTTCGACCTGGACCGAGTGTGCCTCACCCCCCGCTTTCCCAAGTGGGAACTGAAGGAAACGGGGGAATGGGCCGCCAGGCCAATCAGCGATTTCAAGCGCTCTGGTGGGAATGATACGGTAGACCTCCGGCAGAGATACACGCCGGAGGACTTGGTCCTGGCTTGGGCAGTGACCCGCAAGTGGAAGGAGATGTGCGGGGCAGAGCGGGCGCTGGAAGGGCACCGCGCCGACTATGAGATGGCGTTCCGCCAGTGCCCCAAGGACCCAGACCAGGCCGACCTCACGCTGGAGATCACTTGGGACCCGGATAACAAGAAGGTGGTGGTCGTGGACGTCTACGGCCAGCCATTCGGCGGGGCCTTGAGCCAGTTTAACTACGTTCGTGACCCGGCGGCCATGGTTGCAATCGCCCGCTCGCTCCTCAAGATAGCGGTGGCACACTACACGGACGACGCTTGGGGCGTTGAGCCGGCGCCGTACGGGCAACAGGCGCATCGATTGTGGTTGGAGTTAAACAAGCTCGTGGGCTGGCGGATCGACCTCCAGAAATGCCCCGGGCCCCAACCACGGTTCAAGCTGCTCGGGGGCCTCCACTACGTCGGCGAGGGCGACCCGCACAGCGCCCTCCACCCGCCGAAGGTCCAGGCCATCGTGGAGGCCATCAACCAGGTCCTGCAGAGGGAGAAACTCACTGGAGGAGAGGCTGGGACACTACGAGGGCAGCTCGGCTGGGCGAGAAGCTTCCAATTCGGGCGCTTCGGAGCCGCCGCCTTGCGGCCGTTGGCGGAGCGGCAGTACGACGGCAAGCACGTGGGCCTGACCCCGGCTCTCCGCAGCGCTCTTCTGTTCTGGAAGCGTATCCTGGTGGAGGCGGTGGGGCGGCCAATCCCGTTCATGCCAGAGAAGATGGCGTTCCACGTCGTCGTTACGGACGGGGAAGGGACGGGCTCGGTGGCCGCGGGCTGGTGGCAGCCCAGGAACAAGGGGTGGCGGCCGCGCGTGACAAGAGCCCGAGTGCCGGCAGCGTGGCGCAGGGCCTGGCAGCGCCGTGAGAAGGGCGTCGACATCAACGAGGTGGAGGCTGTCGGGCCTTTGCTGGCCCTGAGTACCTGGCCAGACCTCAGCGACGGCATGCTCATCTGCTTCATTGACAACGAAGCAGCTAAAGGGACCCTGATCCGGGGCACCAGCTCGGCCCTGGCCATGAACGTTATTACGCACCACACCTGGGAGCTCTTCAGGAAGCGGGCCTTGCATGCATGGGTGGAGCGCGTCGCTACCGACGACAACCCAATCGACAAGGCATCCAGGGGCGACGTATCAGACCTGTACGACCAGCAGTGGCACATTTGTGATCCCGTATGGCCGACCATCGACGATTGGGACAAGGCCGCCAGGGGCGAGTGACCACTTATTTCCTGAGGCAGCACCGCCAGGCGACGCCGCGGGGGCGTGTTTTTGCAGACCCGCGGGTTTCACCAAAACCCGCTGGTCTGGGAGTTGTGGGCCTGGTGAAGGGTCTCTCCTCCCCACCAGGCAGGACTGGCTGCCTCGACGCAGTGCCAACGAGAAAAAAGCATCGTCGCCGTCCTGGTCTGGGGGCTTAAAACAAAATGTTCGCGACGGAAAATCGAGAGCCACACGTTGAAAACCACCAGCCCTCCATACGTGACATGGTTGCAAATTATCAGCTTCAGAATCGCAACTTCTGGGGAAGTCTTGGGCCAAACGCCTGGCCCGCTCTTTCGACTGGCCTCGGGGTGCGACATGGAGGGGTGACTCCCAGGGAAAATGAATGGAGGAGGAGGATGAGGAGGAGGAGGAGGAGGAGGAGGGGGAGGAGGAGCAGGGAAGAGGAGGAGGAGGAGGAGGAGGAGGAGGAGGAGGAGGAGCAGGAGCAGGAGCAGGAGCAGGAGCAGGAGGAGCAGGAGGAGCAGGAGGAGCAGGGAACAGTGAGCACGGAGCAGGAGCAGGAGGAGGAGGAGGAGGAGCAGGAGCAGGAGGAGGAGGAGGAGGAGGAGCAGGGAACAAGAGCACGGAGCATGGAGGAGCATGAGCAGGAATAGGAGGAGGATGAGGAGTAGGAGGAGAAGGAGGAGGAGGAGGAGGAGGAGGAGGAGGAGGAGGAGGAGGAGAAGGAGACCGAGGAGGAGGAGGAGGAGGAGGAGGAGGAGGCGGGGCCCGAGGCGCCGGGGCCGGGGCCTGGGTCGGGGCCGTGGGCCAGAGCCTGCGGGCCAGGGCTCGGGCCGGGACCAGGGGCGGGGCCAAGGCCGCGGCGGCCGGTGCCGGTGCCGGAGCTGGGGCCGAGGCGGGGGGCCCTGCTGACAGGGATCGGGGAAACGTAAGACTCGAGTAAAGCGGAACTCGTGTTTGCCGATTTTTTTTTGACGAGCGCGTCCTGGATTGGAACGGCCCCGTTTTCGTGGGATGTTTGCAACGGGAGCCCGCGTCAAATTTCAGATTGGGTCTCGTCATTTTTATGATGGTCCCCGTCAGGCCAACCCGAGTCCCCCGTACCCGAGTCTTCAGTCTCCCCCCGGAACACCCCCAGGGACCCTGCAGACCCCCCCCCAGGGACCCCCCCCCCAGGATCACCTCGGGCCCCTCCTCCCCCGGGATCCCCCTCCCAAGCGGGGAAGGGACAAAAGGAAGGACATTGTTAGATCTCTTTTACGGCGACGACGATATTCAAAGGAGGTTGGCGTATCTCAGATTGGGTTGGGCTTTCCTCGCGTCGAAGAGCCTCGCACACGCCGACTTGGTCGGCGGATTTAGAGGTCACCGCGCGGTCTCTCCCCACATGGTGCTGGGACCCCCGATTTGGGATTCCGTTCTCCTCCTCTTTGTCTTCCTCCCTTTGCACGGGGTGACTCATAGACTCGGCCCCCCAGAGTCGATCTGGTCTGATTTGCTCTCCTCCTCCTCCTCCTCCTCCTCCTCCTCCTCTTCCTCCTTCCTTTGAAGGTCAACAGGGGTCATAAGCATGAGTTCTTGGAAGTCCGCGCGGATTTCTCGGATCGGCGCTGGGCCCCCCTGGCGGCGCCTCTTACGCCGCCTCTGGCGTGCTCGGCGCGCCAGGAAAGGGGGTCCAGCGTCGATCCAAGATATCCTCGCGGACCCCCGAATAATTATGTCTATGGCGTGTTGTGTTCCTCCAATCCTCCTGCTCCTCCGCCTTCCTCATTATCCTCTCCTTCCTCCTGCTTCTCCTTCTCCGCCTGCTTCAGCTCCTGCTCCTCCACTGTGGATGACTTGTCCCGGGCCCGTCTTTTGGTCTGAGGTTTCGCCTCCGCTTTTGGCCCCCGGGAACTTGAAGCCCCCAGCAGTTGCGTGGATATGGACGGGGTCCTTTTCAACATGGGGCTCCCGCCCCCGCGCACGTTTGTCTTAAGACCTTCCGGCAGGTACTCGAATGGAGGGGGTCGTGTTCGAGACGTTGTGTTCGCCTCAGTCAGCGCCGCGCACGTTCGCCTTAAAAGTGTCTGGCAGGAGCCCGGATGGAGGGGGTCGTTTCCAACAATGGTTGTCGCCGCAGCGCCGCGCACATTCGTCTCAAAAAGCTTCCGTCAGGTACGCGAATGGAGGGTGGTTCTTTTACGACCAAGAATTTCCGAGTGGTCTGATGTTTGAACATGTGCAAGGGATATATGGCTGGAGGCCGGCTTCTGTTCAAATTGGGCGTCTCGTTGCCTCCGCTTTGGCAAGAAAGCATATCCAGATTTTGAGGAACTTCTGTGGCCATGCCAGCTCAGACATGCAGGTGTTGAGGACGTCGGCGAACTTCTGCTTGGCCCCGTGTGAGAGATTGCCCTCAGCGTTGCTCTTGATAGCTGGTCTGCTGCCATCGCCGTCTGGTTTGGGATAGGCTGGATGACTAAGTAGATGTCATGGACGGTGTAGGGCTCCCATGCTGTGTCAATGTGTTCTTTAGCGCGGCGCCGCAAAGCGGCCATGCCATCTGTATGCGGCGACGCATCCTTGCGGGTCTCCATTGATATCGCCGCTATGCAGGGTTGTGTCGTGGAGCTCCTTCTTCTCCGCGCGCGACATCTAGCGGCTTGCACACTGGAGGTTGGCTTTCAGGGATTTCTGCGCCCACTCTCTGACTGAAATTCATTCTTCAGAACATGTGGCTCTTGACTGAGATTATGCAGGCTCCTCGGCTCGATCCTACACGCCCCTCGCTTGCCCTGGACCGGGCAACCGTGCCTCGTACTGTACTTGGGTTAGCATCGGGCTCATCTCGTCCAGGAGGCTTACCTTAACCCCAGGAGCTTCAGGAGGAGCCCTTCCTCTTCTTCTGCCCTCCTCCTCCTCCTCCTCCTCCTCCTCCTCAGCTCCCATACGCAGCAACGTGTCAATCAGTGTCTCGATGAGGCTCCAGAGTCCGTTGTGCCTCGCTGTGTGGATGTGGTCCATGGAAGTATTGTGCCGCTCGGCATCGCCTGGGGAACGAACCTCCCAGGCCGTGGGGCTTCCGGACCCCCCCCCTGGGGAAACCACATCCCAGGCCATGGGGTTTTTGAAAGCAGTAGACGGTCCAATCTCCTTTGGGGATTGCACCTCCCAGGCCATGAGATTGCCGACCCCCCTGGGGGAAGCCACGTCCCAGGCCATGGGGTCTGCGTCGTCGTGCTGCCCGACCCCCCCTGGGGAATGCACTTCCCAGGCCATGGGGTCTGCTGTCGTTGTAGACCCGATCCTCCCAGGGGGATGGATCTCTTGCCAGGGGACGCGGGGTAACCGTTGGCCGCCTGGCTGTCGGTGCTTTCGCGCCGATGGGGAGTACGCGTCCCAGGCCGTGGGGCCTGATGACTGGGTACTCTGCTCGATGGCGCCGTCCTGCTCTTGTTCCACGCCCTGGAACAAGTCATAATCAAAATCATCCATGTAGTGTCGCGCTGCTGGCACCGGCTTCGCACGGGCCATGTGAGCCGTGAGGTCGCAGCCGTAAGGAATGTTGGCTCCAGGATTGCATTGGCATGCTGGAGCACGCGCGAGTTCTTTGATGGGATCAGCCAGCTGCTGGTCCTCATTCGTCTCGCTTCTTGTCAGGTCCTCGTCTTGACCTTCGGGCCCCCGCTCTCTCTTGAAATCGACGCCCATCTTGTTTCGCAGAACTTGTATTTGGCTGGCCAAACTCATCCATGCATCGATTTCCATTAGCTGCGTACCTGATCGGATGTAGAGTGGGTCTGGCTGTCTAATCATATGTTCAAGTTTGTAGCGAAGCGGCTGGTCCCTTCGTCGTTCACCATTTGATGAGCCAGTGTCGGCCAACTGGAGAAGCGATGATCCGACTGCCGTTGCGCATCGGCCGTGCATGTCCGCCTCTTCTGGCGAGGCAATAGGGTAGAGGGGTATGCCATACACTGTTGTACTTCATGACCTGCTGGTAGGACGGGGATGTCCGTGGTGATCTTCTCGTGGTGCTCTCACTTCTCGTCGTCTGCTGAGCGCGGGATGACTTTAGTGTAGTGCTGGTCGAGGAGGTGGTGGTCATGGATATACAATCCTGTCGCCAAGGTCTCACCATCCTCGGTGTGATGCAACTGGCCGTATCGCTGTCTGTCGTGTTTCTTGAGCTTGAATCATTTCTCTATTATGATGTGATCTTCTGGGATCTCGATGGCTGCTGGCAGCTGCGGTCTGGCGCACGTTATCGTGAAAGCAAGGTAATCTCGATGCCCACGTGTGACTGCCAAGGAGCTGTCTAGACTGGCTCAACTGCTTCGGCTAGTGGCAGGAAAGTGGATGAACGTAATCCCCAATCAATCATGCGTCCCGAGCTGCCTGCACGCATGAAATCACAGTTTGTGATGAGGTACCCAGCATTGAAAGCTTGGTGCCAGACAGTAGCTTTGAGCTGGGCAGATGCGGTGTTGAAGCCGCCGGAAGCAATCCACAATGACCCCAAACGTACGTACCGCCGCCGGCAGCCGAGTCAGCCTACTGATATTTGCTTGCAGCGCCAAGCCCGTTGGATCCGAGGTGAGGGAGTCTGCAACAAAAACTACCGTGACATGCTTGAGGCGCGCCATGTTGATCGCGATGTCCTGGAGCTGCTTGTCTAAAATGATGTCACCTCCATTGCACATGGAGTGTGAGAAGGAATCGAATGTGCGTGCTATTGCCCACATTGCTCCACCTGAACCGCCTTTGATTCTGGTGGGTGTCGCTGCCGATGCCGTATACTCTGTTCGCCAGCCCGTTCCTTGTGGGTATCGTTGCTCATCCTTCAGCTGTTTGCCATGAAGGCGAATATCCAGGAGACCCATGTAGTTGCACGGCGCTTCTCTACAACATTCACGGACTGCATGCGACAACGTGCCCACATGAGCTACCAATACTCGTAGGTCCCTGTCTGAGGGGCGCTGAAGATCACCATGGCGTTTGTTGTTCTTCCTTTTTGGAGCCAGCTGCCGTGTTTGATACTGCCATCTTCTGGCTCTCGCGGACCTTCTTCGGATCAGCGACGATGCCCTCGGAGCTCTTGAAATTGGACTTGTTGGCGTCCTCTGGCTTGGCCTTCTCCTCATCATCAGTCTTGCTGCCTTCCGCGCCGTTTGCCGTGGGAACTCAGCACGCGTCTTCCGCTGACGGCCTGCGCTTCTTGGTGGCTGCCTTCTCGCGGAACGGCGTTTCCTATGTGCTCCGTCGTGCGAGGATGAGTTTCCAGTGCCGTTTTAGCTTGCTCATGTACTGCTCCAGCTTGATTGCACGCTTTTTTCTCTTTACAGGGGAGCCAGTTCTGGTTAATCCAGAACGGGGACGTCCTCTTCCACGGCCTCCTGTGCACCTCCAGCTTCTTTGCCACCTGCTGTAGATCCACCTTTACCACAAAGCACTCCACCCAGCCGTTCATCTTCCATGAGATGTTCCAGTACTTCGTGGACGTGCTGAGTAAGCTGTTCGGTCAGTTGTTCTTGCCTTATTGCGGTCTCGGAGTCAATCTTGCTGGGATTGGAGGCGCCGTAACAAAAACATGCTGCATCTTCCAATTGCTTGGCGATTGGCTTCGGGGCTGGGGCTGCTGGTACATTGTCAATATCAGGGAACTTGTCGGCCAAGAGTACGGCGCCTTCTTCATCACACTTTGCCTTGAGGGCTCCGATCGCCTATCGCAGTGTTTCTGCCACCTGAGGATCTGGCGTGTCTCCGTCTTTTGTGGCGAATCGTACCAGGGCCTTGGAGCCGAGCAGGGAGGTCCAATCGAAGCTGGGCTGGTCCTTACACTTCCTGCATCTCTCTCTGCCTGGCTTGAGAGGTTGGGTCGTCCAAATCCAGCTCGCACCATCAGGGCAAGAAGGGCAAACCAGGTCGTCGCTACTTTTGCGGTGCTGGCCTGGCGACTGGGATCTGGCTTTGCGCCGCGGACGTAGCCCCCCTGTGAGCCGCTGCGCCGCATTGGCGTGCCGCCGTCGCAGCCGATGTCGTTGTGGCGACCTTGCCCTCCAGCGTCCTGACGGTGGAGGCCTGGTCGTCTGATCTGTAGTAATCCGAGGATATCGCTGGCTCCGCAGAAACACCCCTCAAGTCGGAACTGAAGCGTGCTGCACGCGGGGCTTGCGCTCAGCACTAGCAGTGGTGCTGCACCTGGACCTTTCGGAATGCAGAAAGGAGCTGGTCCTGCTCCAAGCCGAAATGACGTGATGATGATGATGATGATGATGATGATGATGATGATGATGATGATGATGATGATGATGGTGATGGTGATGGTGATGGTGATGGTGATGGTGATGGTGATGATGATGATGATGATGATGATGATGATGATGATGATGATGATGATGATGATGATGATGATGATGATGATGATGATGATGATGATGAGGAGGAGAGGAGGAGGAGGTAGCCCCGCCCCCCTTGGGCGCGCCGCCAGACAGGCCCTCGTGTCCGCGGTGCAGACCCAGTGCGGCGCCTCAGCCGTGCCCGCGCGGGTCGTGCTTGCGGCACCCGGGCCAGGACGGGCAGTCGAAGGGACCCCCTCCTCCTCCTCCTCCTCCTCCCCTCCTCCCCTCCTCCTCCTCCTCTCCTCCTCCTCCTCCCCTCCTCCTCCCCTCCTCCTCCTCCCTCCTCCTCCTCCTCCTCCTCCTCCCCTCCTCCTCCTCCTCCTCCCTCTCCTCCTCCTCCTCCCCTCCTCCTCCTCCTCCTCCCTCCTCTCCTCCTCCTCCCTCCTCCTCCTCCTCCTCCTCCTCCTCCTCCTCCTCCCCGGTCGGACGGTCGGGTCGGATCGAGGTTTTCGGGCGGGCTCGTCGGTTCTCGGTGTTCCCAGCCTCGGGCGCCTCGCGCTTCGGGTACCTGGATCGCCCCGCACGGCCACCGGAGCCCCGAGCCAGGACCCGAAAGGGTCATCACTCGGGGCTCTGGGTCAGTGGGGTTGGAGGAGAAGGGTGTGGGCGGAGGGGGCTGGTGATGATGTTGATGATGTTGTTGGTGTTGATGTTGTTGGTGTTGGTGCTGTTGTTGTTGGTGCTGCTGTTGTTGTTGTTGCTGTTGTTGCTGTTGTTGTTGATGGTGGTTGTGTTGCTCTTGATAATGATGCTGATGATGAGCAGGAGCAGGCGCACGGGGGGCTACGATATCTGCTGTGTTTAGCTCGTTTTGGCCCACTGCCGGGTGCTCTCCTCGATGCACTGGCGCCCTGTTGCCGCGCAGAAGCGCCAGAGAAACCTGCTACTCCCCACACTTGCGTCCGACCCGGTGTCGGCGCTGGCGGTTCTTCTTGGCCTCTTCGTCTCGGCTGCACGTAAAGAGTGACCTTTCGCCAGGCTTACCTCTTTGTGCGCGGCAAGCACGCAGGCCGTTACTGCCGCACCGCACGTATCGGTCGGATCGGCAAGCCGCGCACCACAGTGTACTCTTGCTCGGGGTCAGTCATGCGTGTGGCAGATCGTCGTCGCCCTCGCCGTCCTCCGCTTCCAGGAAGAGGGGGGCAGTGATGACGAGGAGGAGGACGACGGGGAGGACGATGAGCCTGATGACGACCAGGGGACGAGGACGAACAGGTCGACAGGGAGGCAGAGGAAAACTCGCCCTCTTCCTCTCCGGCGTTCATTTCCTCCTCGTCCCCCTCCTCTTTGTCCTCCTCGTCTTCCTCTCCTTACGTCCGCGCCCTCTTTCGTCGTCGTCCCCCCTCGTCGTTCCTCATCTCCTGTGACCTCAGGTCCTCTGGGCTTTGGCTGGGGAAATGTTTGCGCTAGTCAGCATAATGATTGGGAGCGCGTCATTGCTGCGCGGGGCAAGTGGGCCCAGTTTAGCTGAGGCGCAGCGTTGTCATAGGAGGAGGAGGAGGAGGAGGAGGAGGAGGAGGCGACAAGTGCAGCGTGACGAGCGGGAGGTGAGGAGGAGGCGGGAGTCAAAAAGAAGATGACGAGGAGGCGAAGGAGGATGAGGAGGAGGAGGAGGAGGAGGAGGAGGAGGAGGAGGTTGTCACGCTTTCGCGGATGTAGAGGATTAGGAGAGGGGATGGGGAAAGCGAGACACAGAGTGAGAGAGAGAGAGAGAGAGCGAGAGAGTAGGATGAATAAGTTCATGCACGTTTGCAGCTGAGTAATGAGACAGATAAGGAACGATGCATCAGCTCATCCTGTAGGAGGAGGAGGCGGAGGAGGAGGAGGAGGCGGATGAGGAGAAGGAGGAGAAGGAGAAGGAGGAGGATGGGGGGGGAGGAGAAATGGCGAGGTTGCAGGAGGAGGAGGAGGAGGATAAGGAGGAGGAGGAGGAGCAGGAGCAGGAGGAGGAGGAGGAGGAGGAGGAGGAGGAGGAGGAGGGAGCAAGAGGAGCACGATGCGATTGCACAGGGGGTGGAACACGATTTCGAGGTGGATGCGCACAGGGTCGAGGTGGAGGGAGTGGACGACGACGGCGGCGACGACGACAACGACGACGACGACGGCGGCAGCAGCGGTGGCGTCGACGGACGACGGACGACGGACGCCCGACGGCGACGACGACGACGACGACGACGAAGACGACGACGACGACGACGACGACGACGACGACGACGACGACGACGGCGACGACGACGACGACGACGACGACGGCGACGACGACGACGGCGGCGACGACGACGACGGCAGAGGCGCTGGCCTGCTGCCTCGGGAGTCCGCCGAGGGCATCCGGAGGTCCCCGCGGGGGCGTCTGGAGGCGTCCCGAGGCCGAAGGTCACCGGAGGCAAGAGCACCACTGCCACAGGGGGGGTGCCTCCTCCTCCTCCTCCTCCTCCTCCTCCTCCTCCTCCTCCTCCTCCTCCTCCTCCTCCTCCTCCTCCTCCCCCATCGAGCTGGTGGCACCTCGTTCCGGGCATGCCTCCAGGGTGTGCCTGGAAGGAGGTGCCACCAGCTCAGATGGCGGGAGCGGCCACCCCCCTTAGCTGGCGGCAGTGGTGCTCTTGTCCCTCCTGAGAGGGGCGGCAGCTGAACTCGGCTAAGAGAACCATGGCCAGGCTGAGCTCTCGAAGAAGAAAACGCCACAAACATGAACGTTTGGCGCTCCGCGCGGATTTCTGGATCCGCGCTGATGGCCCCCAGCGGCGCCTCAGGCGCCGCCCCTGGCGTGCTCCGCGCGCCAGGGAGGGGGTCCAGCGCAGATCCGAGAAATCCGCGCGGAGCGCCAACAGTTTATGTCTGTGGCGTTGTTTCTTCTTCTAGAGCTCGGCCAGCTAGATTCGGCCAGCTGAACTTGGCCAGGCTGATCTCGGCCAGCCGATCTTGGCCAGGCTGGACTCGGTCAGGCTTCATCCGACCAGGGCCGAGTTCAGCCTGGCCGGGTCTTTCCTTGTTGCCACGAGCACGAGCACCAGAAACGGTCAGCCTAGTCTGCGGCCGGCGCCTGCGGCGCCCGATGTTGAACCCCACCAGTGGCCCGTCGTCGTGTTCTCGTCGTCAGTCTGTGGCGGGCCTGTGGCGACTCCAGCGCGGGCGTGCAAGGCTGAACCCCGGCAGTGGCCCGGAATCGGCCGATCTCGATCGTCCTGCGCTGTCGCAAAGCCGCCGATCGCTCGAGGCTGCACCGTGCACGCGGTCTCGGAAGCCAGCGCCCCAGCCGTCACGACACGGGCCTGCCGCACCCGCACACACCGCCCACCCTCTCGGATCCTCGGCACTCCGCCGCCGGAGCTCCGAAGGCGACGACAACGACCACGTCGGCAGCGGGCGACGACGACGACGACGACGACGACGTCGGCGTCGACGACCCCCGCGCGCGCGTCGACGGCCCCCCGAAGGCTTCCAGAGGAGCCCGAGGGCATCCCGAGGGCCTCCGAGGGAGGGCCACGAGGGCTCTCGCCCTTCGAAGAGCTGCGAAGACGACGACAGCGGCGGCGGTGGGCTCCGCCCTGCCGCGGCGCCTCCTCCGCGCCCGGTGCCGAGCCCGCGGGTGCGCGGGCCGCTCGAGGCGCGGAAGAATCGATTAGACGTAAGAGGGACCCTTGGCTGGAGTGACCTTTAATGCGGGCTCATCGGGGTCCCCCCGATCGCCGAGCGCGATGCGATGGCGGCTGCTTGCGCGCTTGGATTTGGCCAGCTTGCGCGCACTTAATCCGTGCACCTAAGGTCACTCTTGCCCAGGGTCAGTATTGCGTGCAGCCCAAAGAAGGGGACGACAAGGAGGACGACGGCAAGGAGGGCGGCGGCGACGCAGAGGGCGAGCCTTAAGTCGGGCATGTACCTCTACAGGAGGAAGATCCAAAGACAGTCAAACAATAGTCTTGGCAATCACGTATGATTGTTCGACGATTGGTTGTGACTATGTTGGTAGTTGTTTTTGGCTACTCCTTCTTTCCCTTCCAAAATCCGCTGGTAGGGAGGGGGGCATGCCCGACCCACGGCGAGCCAGAGGACGCCGGGGGTGGCAACGCCGACGGCGGCAGCGCCGGCGGCGACAGACGAAGGATGACCGACGACGACGGCGGCAGCGCGCGGCGACGACGATGACGGTGACGACGACGACGACGACGACGACGACGACGACGACAACCGACGACGACGACGACGCCGATGTCGATGCCGACGCCGAGGCCGACGCCGTCGCCGACGCCGACGCCGACGCCGACGCCGACGCAGACGACGCCGCCGCCGACGCCGACGCCGCCGACGACGACGACGACTACGACGACGACAACCGACGACGACGGCGGCGGCGGCGGCGGCGGCGGGCCGCCCTTTCGCTGCGGCCGAGGTGCGGCGCTGCCTCGGGCCCAAAGGCCGCCGAGGCACGGCTGCTGCAGCCCGCCGCGCTGGCCAGGCCGCGCCGCCCGCCGCGCTAATTAGCGAGGCGCCGTCGGCGTCGGCGCCCGCGCCGCAGCGGGGAGGCCCTCGGAAGCCCTCCCTAAGGGGGCCCTCTCTCGGAGGCCCTCGGGGGCCGTCGGAGTCCCCAGGGACCCTCGGATGCTTTCGGGCGCCTCTGGAGGCCTTCGGGGGGCTCTCGGCGCGGCGCGCGGGGCGTTGGAATCAGATTCCTGCTGCCCGCCCCCCCTCCACTGCTTCCTTCTCTTTGGTGCCTCTCTCTCTCTCCCCGCGGGCGAAACCGGCGCCGGCGGAACCAGCGCCAGCGCAACCAGCCGCAGGCGAAACCAGCGGGGCGAATCGGGGCGAAACCAGCGCCAGCGCACCCAGCGCCGGCGGAACCAGCCGTCGGCGAAACCAGCGGGGCGAAACCAGCGCTGTCGAAACCAGCGACGGCGAAACCAGCTCACGCCTCCGGGGGGACGCTCCCAGATTGTGATCCTTGCGGGGTGATGTTCATCCTTATCCAGTCCGGAAAGTTGACTTGGACTGCGCTAGGACCTCAGCGCGCGCGAAGCGCGCGCGTCGTCGCCCACAAAACCGTTGTGAGGCGGCACAGGCGGCAACGTGTCGCTATTTCGGGGAACCCATCCAACGACCCCAGAAAAGCAAAAACGCATACGCGCAAACACTGTTGAGAAACCGTCCCAGAGGGCGAGGGCAAAACTCAGAGGGATGATGCGGAAGAGGATAAAGGTGGAGGAGGGGAGGAGGAATCTCGAATAGCAACGAGCAGCATCTACACTGGCATGTGCATATACGTGTGCACATTCATACACGTATGCATATCTAGATATACCTATGTATATATAATGCACATACATATACACACGTTCAAACGCATTCCAACACATACAATCATACGTACGTGCGTACATACATACATGAGCACTTACATACATGCATACAGTCATACATGCACGCGTACGTACACATGCATGCACACGCACACGCATGCATACATGCACGCGTACGTACACATACACACATGCACACACGTATATACATCCACACGCGCATATACATATGTACATACATACATACATACATACATACAAATATACATACATACTTACTTACTTACTTACATACATACATACATACATACACACATACGTACATACACACATACATACATACATGCATACATGCATACATGCAAACGTGCATACATGCATACATGCATACATGCATACATGCATACACGCATACATGCATACATGCATACATGCATACATGCATACATGCATACATACACACACATACATACATACATACATACATACATACATGCATGCATACATGCATACATACATACATACATACATACACACATACATACATACATACATACATACATACATACATACATACATACATACACACATACATACATACATACATACATACATACACACATACACATACATACATACATACATACATACATACATACATACATACATACATACATACATACATACATACATACACACATACCTACATGACGGCATCCGTACGTACGTACATGCATACATATACGCATACATACATACATACACACATACATACATGCATACAGACAGACAGACAGATAGACAGACAGATAGACAGACAGACAGACAGACATGCATGCACACACACATGTATACATACATCTATATATATATATAGAGAGATAGAGAGTCGTCAGGGGTCCAAGCGGATTCCTTGGGACGGCGCCAGCCGCATATTCCCCAGGCGGTGTCTGAGAACGACAGGGGGGGGGTACTGCGCCGACTCAAGCAGGCCTCGCATGTTTTCGAATGCTTCTGTTTATGCCGTTCTGGGGTTTTCAAGAGGAGGACCGCTCGATTGACAAGTGGTTTGTCAAAAAGCAGCTCAACCAACCTGTCAATGTACATGCGGCCCTTGAGGAGCACAGTCAGACTCCTTCAGCAAAATTCTGAGAGCTGCGGGCTGCATGCGGTCCACAGTGTACACACAGAGCGAGGACGAGGGGGCTCGAAGCAAAAAGAGAGGACCAGAGGAGGGAGAGGGCCCACCTCCCCTTTCAAAGCTCCCGAGCTGCCATGGGGAACCAGCCCACCGGGCACGCGCTCGGCAGCGGCGCCGCCGACGCGAAGAGCACCCTGTTGGAGGTGGAGGTGCACAACGAGCTGGGGCAGGCTCTGCAGCTGACCCGAAATGAGGACCCCATCGACAACGATGCGCGTTCGACGTCGAGCCGCACGGTAGGCTCGCGCAGGCTCAAGCACGGGGTCCGAGTCGGTGGGGTCGGAGGATCGCGCCGCATCGCCGATGCACCGGTGATGCGTCTCGATGTGAAGCCCGATGTTCTTTCTGCCGACGTCGCGGATGCGTCGCCGACGTCGCCGATGCACCGCCCATGCTGCGGCGCGATCCTTGGACCCCCCCCCTACTCTTAAGTCGGGCCTGTCTCTCTACAGGAGGAGTATTCAAAAATGAGAGTGAGGGGGCCGAACGGTCATTCACTGTCCCTGGGTGCGTGGCTGAAGTGGGATTCCGCGGTGCGGATTCTCGTTTTTATTGTTTGTTGTTGTTTGTTTGTTTGTTTGTTTGTTTGGTTGTTGTTGTTGTTGTTGTTGTTGCTGCTGTACTTGTTGTTGTTGTTGTTGTTGTTGTTGTTGTTGTTTGTTGTTGTCGTCCCACCCGCAACCCGCCCCGCGACCCACCCCGGGACCCACCCCGCGACCCACCCGCGACCCACCCCGCGACCCACCCGCGACCCACCCGCGACCCACCCGCGACCCACCCCGAGACCCACCCCGCGACCCACCCCGCGACCCACCCGCGACCCACCCGCGACCCACCCGCGACCCACCCCGCGACGACCCACCCCGCGACCCACCCGCGACCCACCCGCGACCCACCCGCGACCCACCCGCGACCCATCCCGCGACCCACCCGCGACCCACGTTCGACCCAAACCTCGTTCAAGATACACACCATAATTTTCGGCGCCTGCGGCGGGCTTTTTTGCATTACTTCCAGGTGGAGAGCCCGCGACCCACCCCGCGACCAACTCGCGACCAACCCGCGACCCAAATCACGTTCAGGATACAAACCTCATTTTTCGGCGCCTGCGGCAGGCATCTTTTGCATTCGTTTCAGGTGGAGAGCCCGCGGCCCACCCGCGACCACGTTCAGGGTACAAACCAATTTTTTCGGCGCCTGCGGTGGGCATACAAACCAATTCTTTCGGCGCCTGCGGCGGGCTGCTTTAGCATTCCTTCCAGCTGGAGGTGGAGAGCCCGCGACCCACCCGCGACCTAAACCACGTTCACTGAACAAACCAATACCGCACAAGCGCGGCGGCGGATTTTTGCATGCCGTCTGAGCCCGCAACGACCTTTTCAAGCCCCACGCATCCACACCAGCCCGTCCAGCAACTTTGCCCTGGCGAGTTGCCTTGATCGGAGAAGTCGGGGAGCATAAAGTGGGAAAAAGGATTGCGTTGCCGTTATCTTGGGAAAGGAGGGGGAGGCAGGAGGAGTAAACAGGGGACGAGAGGAGGACGCGGAAGAAGAGAGGATGTAAGGAGAATGTGGAGAAAGAGGAGCAGGTGGACGAGGAGGGGGAGAAGGGGGAGGAGGGGGAGGAGGAGCACGAGGAGGGGGAGGAGGGGGAGGAGGGGGAGGAGGAGGAGGAGGATGGACGACAATAGGAGGACGATGATGGAGGCCGATGAGGGGGAGGACGACAATGGGAAGACGATGATGGAAGGACGAGGGGGGAGAGGAAGGACGAGGAAGAAGAGGAGGAGGAGGAGGACGAGGTGGAGGAGGAGGATGACGATGACGATGAGGACGAGGACGAGGACGAGGAAGAGAAGGAGGAGGAGGAGGAGAAGGAGGAGGAGGAGGAGGAGGAGGTGGAGGAGAGCGTCATCGACAGGGCAGGTGGGGGCCACGAGGTCTGACGGCTCGACGACGCCCGCGTCGCCCGCGCCCGCCCCCTCACTCTTATCCGCAATTGCGGGGTGTACATATAGTGAAAATAGTCAGGGCAAGATTTGTTGATGATTTTTGAACATTTTGGATTCTTTGTTCTGACCATGTTTTCTGTTTCGACCAGAATCCGCCCGTAGGAGGACACGCCCGGCCTACCGCCACTCGGACCCCATCTGGGAGGCCTCCTCGTGCCCTCGCCCGTTCTCCTTGGCATCGCCTCTGCGCTCGGTGCTCCTCGCCTCGTCCCTGCCCCCCCCCCCCCCTCCCCGCCCGTGCCCGGCGCGCGGGCGGGGGGCGCCTGTCCAGCGCGCGCGCGGCCCCGCACGGCGGAGACCCACGCCAAGAAGCACCCTGCTCGCCTCCAGGGGGCCTTGGGTCTCTTGGGTCTCCAGGGTTCCGCTGTGGAGAGCGCGACGTCCCCACGCCAGAAAGTCGATCGATGGACCTCCTGGGACCTCCGGGCTGGGCCTCTCGTGGAAGGCTTCTTGTGGTCTGGCCTCCCCTCTGCCCCGCGCAAGGGGGGCCGCATGCCCAGCGGGCGGATGCGGAGCAGCGTGTCGTCTCCAGCGCTCGGGGGGCAGCGCAGCGCCTGGAAGCCCAGGCGGTGCAACGCCCTGTGCGGCAGGCGGCCCAGTGCTCACTGCGATGGGCCAAGCAACGCCAGACGATGCCCACTGCGTTGTTCGAGGCGGTGGTCTGCCCTGCCTGCGGGAGGGGCATCAGTGCCCCTGCCGTGGGGTAACACGCTTGCTCTTTGTGGGAGACCGTGTTCAGTGGGCGAGGCATTACTCCCTGCCGGTGCCACTGACAGTCAGTGTGTGAGTTCGTCTACCATGGCATGTTGGCTTGTGACGCGTTCCCGGGTTGCAGGGGATGCCAGTTTTAACGTGGGGGCGTCTTGTTTTGAAACGAGACGGGGATCCCAGACATCAGGTGATGCGAGCAACATCACGACGGGCGTTTTTGTTCGCGCTTTCGACATCGGGGGGCGGAATCAGGATCCGCAACACCAATCCGCAGCAACGATCGCCTCCTGGGGACAAAGACGATCGAGGGGCCCCCGTCGTGAAAGTAGCAACGTCGGAGGCATTGCAGGGGAGCGGTCGCAAGGTCGGCGGGGAGGAGGAGGAGGAGGAGGAGGAGGAGGAGGAGGAGGAGGAGGAAGAGGAGGAGGAGGAGGAGGAGGAGGGAGGAGGAGGGTTTATTTTCCCCTTTTCCTTCACGCCGTCCTCTCTCAGTCCTCGCCCCTCTTCCCTCCACCTGCTTTGTCGGCGGTGTCCAGCGTCTCGCCCACGACATCTGCCAGCTTGTTCTGCAGGGCCTCGCTGCGTGACCAGTGCACGTCGTCGCTTCGCTGGTGATGTGGCAGCTGCTGCTGGGGCTGCTCGCTCTAAGGGAATGGTTCGAAAACCCACGGCCTTAACTCGGGGGGAAGATCATGCTAACAAAAAAAGCGCAGGATCATGCTTGATGATTGCCAGCTCCTGGGCAGCAAAACTGCAGACATCCCCCAAGATCTGGGTCCAAAACGAGCCTGCGGAGGCTTGGTGGTTGGTGTTTTCACCCGCCTCATCGGCATAGGTCGGAAGCTGGGTGAGGGCTGGCAAATCCGTGGCTGCTAAAACGGTCTTCCCGGAAGAAAAAACAAATTCCCGGAACAACATTCGGCGCATTAACTAGTAAACGGGCTGCTTCCCGGAAGAAAACAACAATTTCCCGGAGCTCCGATTTAGCAGCCACGGGTTTGCCAGCCTTCGCCTGGTTTCTGAATAGGGGTGGCTGTTGCCTTACCATCTTCTCCGTTGTATCCTTCTCATCTGTCTCTCCTCTCTCTCTCTCTCTTTTTCCCTTCTTCCTTCTTATCTGTCTCTCTCTCTCGCTCTCTCTCTCTCCTCTCTGTCTCTCCTCTCTCTCCCTCATTTGTATCCTCTCTCTCTCTCTCTGTCTTTCCCTCCTTCCCTCTCCGCGTCTCCGGTTTGCCCAGGGCTTGGCTCGTTTCCCAGCCCCCGTTCAGCTTCTCCTTTGCACGGGGACTCCGACGCCCCAAGCGCACATGAGGGGGCCGCGCGGCGAACGACAATGAAGTGAGGGCCCATGCCAAGAAACGACATTGAATCTCTGGGTAGGGGGGGGGATATGAAGGCGTGGACCATGATGTTTCCTCAGATTTCATGGCACCTCTTCTCATTTCCTCACGTCCCTGCCCCTCCCCCCCCCGTGCTGCGCACACGCCACTGGCCATGATTTGCGCCCCCCTCTTGAATGCACCCCTCTTGGCCGCCCCCGAATTCGCTGCACCGTAAAGGCTACAGTGGAGGCCCGTGCCAAGAAATACCCTGCTTGCCTCCAGGGTGCCCTGGGTTCCTTGGGTTTCGAGTGTTTGCGATGGGAAGCAGGACGTTCCCACGCCCAAGATCAGTGGAGGTCCTGGGGTCTCAGGGCTGGGTGTTTCTTGTGGAACGTCTCTTGTGGACTGGCCTCCACTGTACATCTCAGAGGACTGGGGAAGAAGAAGGCCTGGCTTCATGAGCATGGTGCCCCCGACGATCGGGTCCTCCAGAGCCACCATCCAGCTGCACGGGCCGTCTCTGGTCGGCGGCGCTGTCTACTCGTGCGGGGTGGCGCTGGGCCAGTCTCCGGTGCAGACTGCGGTGTCGGAGTCGAACGCGGCGCTGAAAACAAGAATGACCGACTACCGCTCGTCGGCGGAGATGAGGCAGTACTTTGCGGTGGCGGTCGTAGAGAGCTCCGACAGCGCCGTCGGCGAGCAGCTGTGCTTCGGCGCCGCCTTCGGCTCTTTCTGGGAGGGCGCAGAGGATCGACTAACAGAAAAATCGCAGGCACACACACACACACACCTTCGGGGGCCCGCGCGGATTCCTGGGATCTGCTCTGGACCCCCCTGGCGGAGGGCCTCCGGCCGAGCCCCCTACCGCGCTCCGCGCGCTCGGGAAGAGAGTCCTGCGCACCGATCCACACAGACCCGTGCGGGCCCTCGACAGTTCTCGTGTAAGTGCAGATGCAGCCTCCCCAGGAGAGGAGGGTATGTGTACAGCAGGCGAAGATCCGACAGGGACTGCCCGCTCGATGTCGGACTGTGGCTGCGCTTCTAGACGGGGGGGGGGGGGCTTCTCGACCTTGGGGAGCTCTCCGAGCGGACGTTCGAAAGGACTGCCTTCCTTCAGTTCGTCTTCCCTCCGCGAGGAAGCGCTCCGCGAGGCCGAGGCCAACGCGACCGCTGGCGAGAGCGGCGAGGGCGGCGTCTGCGCGTGGAGCCGCGCCGCCCAGACGTCCACGGGCGCCCCCGGCGCGCGCTACACCCTCCGCGTGGGCGCGCAGCGGCGCCGCCCGGCGGGCCCGCGATCATCGGAGGGCGGCAGCTGCCCACCTGCGCCGATCCCAGCCGGGCCGGTCCTGAGCCCACGGCTGGTGCGTGTGCCGTCCCCGCAGGGTTTCTCCGAAGGGCTTGGGCGACCCCTCCTCCTCCTCCTCCTCCTCCTCCTCCTCCTCCTCCTCCTCCTCCTCCTCCTCCTCCTCCTCAGGTCGCCTACGGCCCTGGGGGGAAGCGTGTATCCCCGCCGAGCCAGGACGGGACAGATCGGACGGGGCTGGGACGAGGATAGGTCCGTTCCCGTGCGTTCAGGAACGCTCCGAGAAGGCCGCGGCGCCCGAGACGTCCTTCAGGGCCGCCAGATCTCAGAGATGCTCGATTGATCCTCATGCGAATCGATCCCCGCCCTGGCTTCGCCTTCGCCTCGGCGAGGACCATCGAGGAGCCTCCTGGATCATTGAAGCCAAAAAGACAAATCATGCACGAAGCCGGCAAATTCACGGGGAGTGGACGTCCGAGCGATGGCGAGAGAGCCGGGAAGGGGGCGAGTGCACCGAGTCTTGGCCCAGGGTGGTGGGCCCGGCTAGGCTAGGTGTCGCGCTGTCTCTGGCGGCCTGCTCGGGCCGCCCCTCCGGCCACCGTGCCCAGGCTGTGGGTCAGAGGCCTCGTGGGTGCCTGGTTTCAAGTCGGGCATGCCCCTGTACAGAAGGGGTAGTCAAGAATAGTCCAAGAATTGTCTGGGGACGATGTTTCTATGGTTGATGTCTGATTTTTCGGATAGTTCAGATTATTTTCTGTGTATCGTACGAGATCCGCCTGTAGTAGGAGGAGATGCCCGACCTAAGCTTGGTTCGAAGGAGAAGCCACAGCATAAACATAAACTGTTGGCGCTCCGCGTGGGTTCCTTGCTTGGATCTGCGCTGGCCCCCCGCGCGCCAGGAAGGGGGGCCCAGCACAGACCCTAGAAATCCGCGCGGAGCGCCAAAAGTTTATGTTTATGACATTGTTTCTTCTTCTACTCTTGGGTACCTGGTGGGGTCTCTCGGGGAAGCCTCCAGAGAGCCTCTTGGGCACAGGTTGGGGGCCTCTTGGGGGCCGGCTGGGGGCACCTCGTGGGCCTCTTGGGAGGGCCTCGTGTGAGCTCTTGGGGCACTTGCAGGTCATCTCGATGGTCCCCTTGGTGCGGAGGGCTCGAAATCGCACGCCGTGTTCCCACCTTGGGCCCCTCTTGGGGCGCTCTGGGGCCACATTAATTGAGCGCCTCGTGGACCGTCTCGGGGCCCTCCAGAGCCGTCTTGAGACCCTGTTGGAGTCACCTGGGCCAGGTCACTGGGGCCGTGTGTTTGGGCGATCCTCTTGGGCCGTCCTGGACGCTGCGAGAAGGGAGGGAGGAGGGAGGGAGGCAGGGAGGGGAGGAGGGAGGGAGCCCAGGATGCGCAGCCACGGCCAGCATCGGCAAGCCCAGGAGGTGCAGCTGGCGACCTCCGCCAGCCGGCGGCGGCGGCGCGAGCGACGGCGCGAGCGCCGCGCCGGAGGCGGCTGGGGCCCCGGCGGCGGCCGCGGCCTCGGGGCCGGCGGCGCCCGCCGCGAGAGGCCGCCCGGCCCACGGCGCCCGGGCCGCGCAGGGCGGCGCGGCGGAGGCCTCGCCGGAGGCGCCGGCGGCCGCGGCGGCCTCTGCGGTCGACGAGGACCCGGGCTGTCCATGAAGTCGGGCATGTCGCTCTGCAGGACGAAAATGCAGAAATCTGCACGAACGAAATTGGTATACGGAAAGAATGGGTACAATGCCCAACAGCAGTTCCAGTTCATTTTGAACAGGATTCACTGTCCGCGCCGCCGCGGCCTGTGTCCATTTGAGACAGGAGGCCGCCTGCCCAACAGCGGCCGCTGTTGGTTTGGGACAACATTTGTTGTTGGGCATTGTGCCCATTCTTTCCGTGCCCATTCCGGGCGTCTGAAATTATCCCAGTGCAACCCCACCTAGGAGTTGGAGCCTCTAGGAAAGCAGCATAAGCTAAGCTAAGCTAAGATAAGCTAAGATAGCTAAGCTAAACCACGCTAAGCTACGCTAAGATGAGATAAGCTAAGCTAGGCCAGGCTAAGCTAAGCTAAGTTAAGCTAAGCTAAGATGAGATAAGCTAAGCTAAGCAAAGCTAAGCTAAGCTCAGCTATGCTAGGCTAAGGTAAGGTAAGCTAAGCTAGGCTAGGCTAGGCTAAGCTAATCCAGGCTAGGCTCAGCTGAGCTGAGCTAGGCTAAGCTAAGCTAATAAAGGATTAGGCAAAGCTAAACTAAGATAAGCTGGGCTAAGCTAAGCTCAGCGTAGGCTGAGGTAAGGTAAGCAACGCTTAGCTAAGCTAAACTAAGATACGATGATATAAGTTATGCTAAGGTAAGCTAAGCTAAGCGAAGCTAGGCTAGGCTAAGCTAAGCCAATATGAGATAAGCTAAGCTAAGCTAAGCTAAGCTAAGCTAAGCTAAGCTAAGCTAGGCGGATGCCGGGGGAACCGCGGGGCGGACCCTGGGGGAACCGCCCGGGGCGAGCCCCACTGCCCGGCCCTTTAAGAGAACACAGTAAGAATCCTTCTAGGCAGAGCCTAGGTAGGGAAAGAAGAGTAAAACACATAGTTTGGGGACGATGTGTTTGGGTTCTGTGTGGTTCTTTTGGGGGCATGTGTTGTGACCGTGTTCCTTTTCCGTCCCCAAGCTCCGCCTATAGGAGGACATGCCGACTTATAAGCCTTCCAGCTTCTGCTGGAGACCTGTGGTCTTTTGTCATGGCGCCAGCATCGCAGAGCGGATTTGGCGCGGAAAATAAACGGATGGGCCCGGAGTGTATTTGAGAATTTCGTTCCGGATTTCGAGGTGGATTTCGTTCGGATTTCTGGCGGCCAGGAGTGAAGACTAAAACAATGCACGTGAAATTAACTTCGTTTTTCGCTCGCCGTTTCGGGGTTGTGCATTGACAGAATCCACGCAAGAATCCGCTGGAGCACGTCTGCAAGGTCGGTTCAGTGACTCTTGCGAAGCCTGCCCGCACGGGTTCCCCCAGCGCCAGGGTGTTGGACACCCCCGCTGAGGTTCACCCGAGCGACGCAACAAAAAAAACGGGGTCGTCTGCGCCGACATCGGCGCGCAAGCAGCCCGCGTAAGCTTGCGCGTGAGCGCCCTCGCTTCAAGCGTAGCGTGCCGCGCTGGCGGCCCGCGTCAGCCACCGCGTAAGGTCGCTGTGCCATCTCGCGTAAGACTCGTTCTTGATTGTCGCTCAGCCGGCTGTAGACATCCCTCGAGTTTGGAGCCCCAGCCTGCGTTTTTCCGAAATCTGCCCCGCACGGGTAGGCCTCGCATGTGGTTGCCTCGAGAGCCCTCCAGACACTGGCCTCTCTGGGCTGCCTTCTCCATCTAGAGGGCCTCGACTGGCAGATCCAAGCTCGGAGGTCCTGCAGGGCCATCCTGCAGCCCCTCCTGGGCACCTCGGGGGAGCTGCTCGCAGGCGCACCCGCCGCTCACCCCCATCGGCGACATCCGCGCCGCAGCCGCCGCCGCCGCGGCCTCGCCTCGGCCCCACGGCCGCGGCGCCGCCCCCCTGCCTGAGGCCGGGGCGGCAGGCCCGGCGCGCGCCGCGGCCCCCGGCGAGGCGCGGCGTGCGGCCGCTGGCACCGCCGCGCCCGCCGTCGCGGCGCCCGCGCCGGCGCGCCCGCCGCTCACGCCCATCGGGGACATCGCCGCGGCCGCGGCCGCCGCCGCCGCGGGCCGAGCACGGCCGCCGGAGGGCGGCGGCGCGGCGCCGGCGCTGCCGGAGGCCGCGGCAGCGGCCGAGGCTCCCGCTGCGGCGCGGGAGGAGGTGCGGAGGACGGCGTCGCGCACCGGCGCGCTGGCGGTGGAGGCCGCGGCGGCGGCCGAGGAGGCGGCCAGGAGGAGGGTCGCGGAGGCCGAGAGGCAGCGGCTGGCCGCCGAGGAGGCGGAGAGGGCCCGCCGGGAGGTGCCGAGGGCGCAGAGCAAGCGCTCCCACGGCGCGGGGCCGTCGCGCGCGGGCAGCGAAGACGCTGCAGCAAGGAACAGTCGGGGCTCCCCGGGGGCCACTGTTCCTCAGGCCCTTCCTGTGAGTGTTCCTCGAAGCGCTCCTCTTGCACCCAGGCGCCTGCGGGGTCAACGAGGAGCTTCTCTTCTTGGCTTTCCTCCCTGTAGCACCCTGGCTGCCAGCTGCCACGGGCCGTGCGGGAGGCCGCGCGAGAGCGCCCCTGCCCCCTTGCGGCGTGCCGCGCTGCTGGCTTCGTGCGCAGGCTACCGTGCTTCTCCGCCGCCGCAGGTGGAGGAGGCCGAGCGCGAGGCGCGGCGGCAGGAGGTGCTGCTGAGGGAGTCGCAAGACCAGGATCACCAAAGGGGTCATCTTCTTCCTCCTCCGCAGCCTCCGCCTCCTCCGCCTCCTTATCCTCCTCCGCCTCCTCCTCCTCCTCCTCCTCCTCCGCCTCCTCCTCCTCCTCACTACATCCCACCGCTTGTGGATGCCGGGGAACTCAGAGGAAACTCCTCCTCCTCCTCTTCCTCCTCCTCCTCCTCCTCCTCCTCCTCTTCCTCCTCGACATCTCGGGACCCTCAGCAGGCTTCAGGAACGTCAAAACGCGACTCAGAATAGAAATCGACGCAGAATGAAGAACAAGTCCCTGGAAGATGCCCAGACCTTCAGTTGTGAAAAACTACCACGTCGGATGTTTGAGAACGCTCTCGTGGCGCGCATGCATCATACCAGGGTCCAGGATAGCCCTGGCCAGGCACGGTGGTGGTGGGGTGTACTGGGAAGCTGGATGCAAATGACGCGTCCAGAATGAGCGAGAGCTGGATACACACGTTGACAGATGTTTGAATGTCCATCGTTAGGCCCTTCTGAGGCCGTGTACGCCAGCTTCAGTGTGCGTATTCAGCGCGTGGTTCCAGGATGTTGCGCACATAATTTCAGCCATGTGTGTGGGTGTGTGTTTCAGATTCCGGATGGCATATGAAATCGGTCAAGAAATGCCCGGAGGTGGGTCACGCAGCATTATTTTGGACGATGTTTGATACAGTCGTTTCCGGGCCTGCTCATGTGCAATGCTCGGATCGTCCTCTCCACAGCACTCCCCGCCGGTTGAAGACTAGTTGTTTCACATGTTTTTTTGTCCGCACGTTCTTTCCTTCACCGTCATCATGATTACATTAAGTAGATGTCTTCTCACCGCGCGCGTTTCACTACTCGCAAAGTGCCTACTCGCAAACGCCCGAAACACATGTCTCCGTCGACGTACTTATCGTAGATCCCCCGCGGCGGATCCAGGCCATTTGCGAGTAGTTACTTTGCGAGTCGTGGAACGCGTTCGTCCATCTTCAGCCGCCAGGAGTTCCAGCAGAGCCTGCTGATGGACCGGACCAAGGACCTCGTGGCGCGCGAGGGCGCGCTCCGCTCCGAGGCGGAGCTGCTCGCCTCGCGCGTCGACGGCGCCGGCAGGGACCTCAGGCTCGGCCGTCGTCGCCGCCGCGTTCGCCGCGGCGTTTGCACCTGCCGCCGTCGCACTCGACCTGCGCCGTGGCTCCCGCTGCCCTCGTCGTCGCTTCCGCAGGCGTCGCCTTCGCCATCGCTCTCGTCGTCGCCGCCCCCATGGTCGACAGCGTGGAGGATCCAGGTTTAAGTCGGGCTTGTCCCTCTACAGGAGGAATATCCAAACATGGTCAAAATAATAGTCTGGGGACTATTTTTTGATTATTTTTTTTGAGAGTATTTTTTTGAGCATTTTTCATTTCTCGTCGAAAATCCCCCTGTAGGGAGACACGCCCGACTTAAATCCAGGTTCGAGGGTCGGGGATGGAGGTGTTTGGAAGCTTGGTCGTCCTGTGGGCCCCCGGAGGTCTCCGCGGGTCGTCGGCGTCGCCGTCGTCCGAGGAACGCGGAGCAGCGCCTGGAGCGGTTCGGCGGGAATCCGCGCCTGGAAGAGGAGGCCTCCCGCGCCGCGGAGGAGCTCGCGGCGGCGCAGGCGCGAAGCGCCGAGGTGGCGGAGGAGCTCGCTGGTACCCTGAGGGCGTCAACTCAGATACTGGCAGTGCCGGTATTTGGCCCAGGATTGGTGAACATGTGTGTATGTATATTTGTGTATGTGTATGCGCAGTGTCATATTTTGATTAATTCCACAAACCGTGCTTGCACTTAGGGTCTCCTCTTCTGGTCTAATGAACTGGGCCTGGGTGTTGGTCCGGCGGCTATATCGTCACCGACGCCGCCCCGTCGCCGCTTCGTCGCCGCCTGTCGTATGGACCTGGGTGTTGGTGTGGCGGCTATGTCATCGCCGTCGCTGCCCCGTCGCCGCTTCGTCGCCAACCGTCATCTGGGCCTGGCTGTTGGTCTGGCGGCTATGGCTATGTCGTCACCGTCTCCGCCCCGCCGTCGCTGCCTCGTCGCCACATCGCTGGTTGCACAAAGATCGCACAATATAGAGTGCACACCATAGATTCTCCTTTCTAAAAAGAATAGGCTCTTCCATCCCCCCGGAATTAACGATCCACCTTCTCGTATTGCAATTTACATCTGATTCTGCCCCATCGACCATCCTAAATATGATTTCATTTTCTCCGAGCCAAATCGGTATCATTCCCCCCCGCCATCCTCTGCAAAAAATACTATGCGCGCACTCTCGTTTATCAAAAATCATGAGATTTCAAGAATCCCTTGCAACAAATGTGACGAAGTGCACACGCGCGCGTCGTCGCGCGCGCATGCCGAAATCTTCCAAAAACCTTCGGTTTCGGAAAGATTTCAAAACCGAGCTTCCAAACAGTCATGTAAAACATTAGGTTTCGCAACGCTGATTTGCTAAGAAAGCTTACGCGCGCGCTCTTGCGAAATCTTAAGAAAACCACATGTTTTCAACATTTTCAGACAAAACTACCAGACGGGCTTCGCGCGCGCATGTCGAAATCTTTCGAACTCCCTTGCCGCGTGCAGTCGCGAGAATATTGTGCCAAACATTGGACGAAGTGCAGACGCGCGCGTCGTCGCGCGCGCATGCCGAAATCCTTCAAAAACCTTTGATTTCGGAAGGATGGCAAAATCGTGTGTCCAAAAATCACACACACAAAGACACAAGGTTTTGCATAACGGATTTTCAACAAAAGCGTGCGCGCGCGCTCTTGCGTCGTCGTCGCCGTCGTCGTCGTCGCCGTCCTCCCTCCTCCCTCGGCGTCGTCGTCGTCGTCGTCGGCGTCGTCGTCGTCCTCTGTCTTTCCTGGTCGTCGTCGTCTTGGCGTCGTCGTCGTTTTCTTCGTCCTCTTCCCTCGAGGCCGTCCTCTTCCCTCGAGGTCATCGTCCGTCGTCGGCGTCTCGTCGTCGTCCCTCCTATTTCGTCGCCGTCGTCGTCGTCGTCGTCTTCCCTTCTCCCTCGTCGTTGTCGTCGTCGGCGTCGCCGTCCTCCCTCCTTCTTCGTCGTTTGCGTCGTCGCCGTCCTCCCTCCTCCCTCGTCGTTGTCGTCGCTGTCGCCGTGGTCGTCCCCCCTCCTCCCTCATCGTCGTCGTCTTCGATGGCGGCGTCGTCGTCGTCTTCATCGTCGTCGTCGGCGTCGTCGTCGTCCTCTGTCTTTCCTCGTCGTCGTCGTCTTGGCGTCGTCGTCGTTTCCGTCGTCGTTGTCGCCGTGGTCGTCCTTCCTCTTCCCTCGAGGGCGTCGTCCGTCGTCGGCGTCTCGTCGTCGTCCTTCCTATTTCGTCGCCGTCGTCGTCGTCGTCGTCGTTGTCGTTGTCGTCGTCGGCGTCGCCGTCCTCCCTCCTTCGTCGTTTGCGTCGTCGCCGTCCTCCCTCCTCCCTCGTCGTTGTCGTCGTTGTCGCCGTGGTCGTCCCCCCTCCTCCATCATCGTCGTCGTCTTCGCTGGCGGCGTCGTCGTCGTCTTCATCGTCGTCGTCGGCGTCGTCGTCGTCGTCGGCGTCGTCGTCGTCGGCGTTGTCATCGTCGTCGTCGGCGTCGTCGTCGTCGTCGGTGTCGTCGTCGTCGTCGTCGTTGTCGTCGTCGTCGAAGTCGTTGGAGACGTCGTCGGTGTCGTCGTAGTCGGTGTCGGCGGCGGCGTCGTCGTCGTTGTCGCTGTCGTCGTCGGCGTCGGTGTCGCTGCCAATTGCCATTTGGTACCTACCGTCACGGTCTTAAGAGGTATTGTGACCAAGTTGCGGATGGGAGGGTGGGATGTTTGCACGAGCAGTGGAGGGGACAGCTTCAAGACAGTCAAAGTGAATTGCACCACATAGTTTGCACCACGTCGATAGTTCAACATACATTGCACCACATATACTGCACGACATAGGTTTTCACACATACTGCACCACGTTGATTGCACCACAGATATTGCTCACCACATAGATCGCACCACACATATTTCACCACATGTATTGAACAGCGTCAGTTCTCATTTCTAGAGTAGTAGGATCTACCCCCTGCCCTCAAACTTATTGGTACACCTTTTCTTTTAGTGTTTCGTATATGATCCCGCACACCCGCTATCGCAAATGTGAGCCATACCATCCCTGGTACTCGCTCATCGACCCCCTCGCTCGCCCTCTGCAAAGTATACCGTGCGCGCACAAGAGCGCGCGCGTGCGTCGTCGTGCGCGCATGCCGGAGTCCCTTCAACGCTGAGGTCTTGCAAAGATGTGAACGTTGAGCGTCTCGGCAACTTATAAAACAAAACAATGTGTTCGCATCAAGAGCTAAAAAAAGCCTGCGTTCGCGCTCTTGCGAGTTCTATCACGAAGACCATCGGCTGTTCAACCTGTTCATCACATTCTACCACACGTGCCTCTCGCACGCGCGTGACGACATCATTTAAACACCCTTGCGCGCGTGCTGTCGCAAGAACCTGTTGCAACAAACGGGGCGAAGTGCACACGCGCGCGTCGTCGCGCACGCATTCTGAAATCCTCCAAAAACTCCGGGTCTCGCAAGCATTTCAAAATTGAGTGTCCCGGGGACATATGTTTTTATTGAACGACAATGTTATCGCAACCGGATTTGTTTCAAAAAACTTGCGCTCGCGCTTTTGCGACTTCTACGAAGAACACCATCGGCTGTTCAACCTGTTCAGCATATGCTACCAAGCGGGCCTCTCAAGCGCGCGTGCCGAAATCATTCGGGCGCCCATGCGCGCGCGCTGGGGGGGTCAGAATTCCTATCATAACACCTTTCGGGCCACTCGCGTGCGCCGGCCACGCACGCATGTCAGAATCAACTTCGGAACCTTCATCGCCGAAGCGAGGGTAACATCCGCGTCATCGGCATAGTCAGCATCGGCGCTGTCATTGCAACTCCCGTCGTCAATGTCATCATTGTCACCAGCATCGCTACTACCATCATCGTGCCTGCTTTCGTCGACATCGCCATGATACCGCGCCCGCCCGGGCCACCGACTCGCACTGACGTGCCCGCGCGTCAGCGCGGCCAGCGAGACTTGCTTTGAAACCCCCGGCGGTCTGGGCCACCGCGGCCACCTTTCCAGATTGAATCGTCCTTTTGAAATATGTACCCATGCCAGGCCCATGCCATCCCAGGCAGGCCAGCATCGGCTCTCCCCCTCGTCCTCTGCAAAGAAAATACCAAACAGCAGTTTCCACACTTCCCGAAGTGCACACGCGCGCGTCGTCGCTCGCGCATGCCGGAGTCCTTCGAAAGCCTTTTTTTCCGGCTTTGTAAAAATGTCCAAAGCGAGTGCCCCGAACATATATAAAGCATGATAGGCTTCCCAGCAATAGCTGTCAAACGAAACAGTTTGCGCTTGCGCTTTTGCAACTTTTCAACGAAAAGCCATGGCGTGTTCAACGCCTTCATCAAGTGCTACCAAAAGTGCCTCTCGCGCGCATGTCGAAATCGCTCCAATGCTCTTGCGCGCGTGCTGTCGCGCAAATCCCTTGCAAAAGACGGGACGGAGTGCACGCTCGCTCGTCGTCGCGCGCGCATGCGGGAATCTTTCAACAAACCTTGAGTTCCGAAGGGGAATTCAAAATCGAATGCCCCGGAACCATCATCATGTACATATGGTTGTCCGACATTGTTGTCACAAAAATGCGCGCTTATGGGGACCATTGGTTTTTCAACGTTGTGATCTAGTTTTGCCAAACGGGCCTCTCGCGCCGCATGTCAAAATCATTCGAAATCCCTTGCAATGCGCGCGTGCTGGAGGGAGGGGCACGATCCGTGTCAAATAATTCCATGCGGGCCACTCTCGCGCGTCGGCCGCGCGCGCGTGCCGAACTCCTTCCAAAACTTTACTCACCGACGCGAGGGCGCCGTCATCGTCGTCGGCGTGATCAGCATTGGCGCCGTCACTGGCCTTGCCGTCGCCGCTGCCATCATCGCCACCAGCATCGCACCGCTACTACCAGCATCGCATCCACCGTTGCCGACGTTGCCTTTATACCGCGTCCGCCCAAGCCGCAGACTCGCACTGAAATGCCCATTGGGGGATTGCACAGCGGTGAGCGCCGCCATGGCCGCGACAGTAGCGCCTAGCTGGCCGCTGTGCGCACGAGCATTTGCGGGCTAGCACGGCCGCAGGGACGCACCAGCCAACACGAAGCACTCATCGAATCGCCGCCGCATGGGCTTTGCAAACCAAGCTGCGGGTTGGTGGGTGGGATGCTTGCGCGAGCAGTGGAGCTGACAGCTTCAAGTTCGGCAGAGCTAATGTGCGACATATTGGTTGCACCACGCAGATTGGGCAGCGCACGTTGTATATTGCATCGGTAACCGCATGATCTTGTCTACCGTTGCCGGCGTCGCCATGATACCGCGTCCGCCCAAGTCGCCGAGTAGCACCGAAGTGCCCGCTGGGAAGTGTCCAGCGGTCAGCGCCTCCGCGGCCGCGTCGGTCACGCCAAACTGGCTGGCCGCTGTGCGCGCGAGCGTGCGCGGGCTAGCGCGGTCGCAGAGATGCACCAGCCAACGCCAAACATTCATCTCAATCGCCGCCGCATTGGTTTTGCAAACCAAGTTGCGGGCGGGTGGGTGGGTAGGACGGTTGCAAGGGCATGGGCTGTGTCAACTCATTTGTAAACTCCAACTGCACCGCGCAACTTGCACCGCGCATGTTGCACAGCTTCGACTGCACAACACGCATCGCCTCACAGAGATCGCACCACATAGACAAACGTCGTGCCACATAGACTGCGGCACACGGCATATGTTGCCCAACGTTTATCGCCCAGTGGATAAAAAACACAGCGTGTGGGGTCCACGCTGGGAAGCACAGCCACATTGCATACATATGTAACTGTATAGTTATATGTTAATGCGCGCGTGCGTCTAGATGTGTGCCCGCATGCGCGTATTTATTCTCAACCCTCCTTGGTTGGGTATTCGTTTTGAATAGGGCACCGCGGTCGCATCCTTCCCCTGTTTCTCCCGCCTCCCGTCTCCCGCTTCCGTCTTGTCTCCTGTTGTCTTGTGCGTACCTCGTGTGTGTGTGTGTGTGGGTGTGCGCCGCCCCAGGGGCCTGGGGTAGACCTCGCCGTCCCTGGGGGGCTGCGATCTGCGAAGCCGTCGCACCTTGCGAGGGCTGCTGGTGGGTCCAGCGGAGTGAGGCACCGCGCAGACCTGAGCGAGACCTCGCCGTTCCTGGGGGGCTGCGATCTGCGACACTGTCGCCACTGTCGAGAGCTGCTGGTGGGTCCAGCGGAGCGAGGCACCGCGCAGACCTGAGGTAGACCTCGCCGTCCCTGGGGGGCTGCGATCTGCGACACTGTCGCCACTTTCGAGGGTTGCTGGTGGGTCCAGTGGAGTGAGGCACCGCGCAGACCTGAGCCAGACCTCGCCGTCCCTGGGGGGCTGCGATCTGCGACACTGTCGCCACTGTCGAGAGCTGCTGGTGGGTCCAGCGGAGTGAGGCACCGCGCAGACCTGAGCGAGACCTCGCCGTCCCTGGGGGCTGCGATCTGCGACACTGTCGCCACTTTCGAGGGCTGCTGGTGGGTCCAGCGGAGTGAGGCACCGCGCAGACCTGAGGTAGACCTCGCCGTCTCTGGGGGGCTGCGATCTGCGACACTGTCGCCACTGTCGAGGGCTGCTGGTGGGTCCAGCGGAGTGAGGCACCGCGGAGACCTGAGCGAGACCTCGCCGTCCCTGGGGGGCTGCGATCTGCGACACTGTCGCCACTGTCGAGGGCTGCTGGTGGGTCCAGCGGAGTGAGGCACCGCGCAGACCTGAGGTAGACCTCGCCGTCCCTGGGGGGCTGCGATCTGCTAAACCGTCGCCACTTTCGAGGGTTGCTGGTGGGTCCAGCGGAGTGAGGCACCGCGGAGACCTGAGCGAGACCTCGCCGTTCCTGGGGGGCTGCGATCTGCGACACCGTCGCCACTGTCGAGGGCTGCTGGTGGGCTCGCCACTTTCGAAGGCTGCTGGCGGGTCCAGCGGAGTGAGGCACTGCGCAGACCTGAGCGGGACCTCGCCGGTCCTTGGCGGCCTTGTCATGTTGTTGCTGCCCCGCCGACGTTTCAAGCCCATTGCCTAAAGTCTTCTTTTGGACCTTGCGTCTTCCTTAATTACTCAGGGGTTCACTCGGCTACTCATCGTTTTTCCCTTGATTGGGAATCTGCGAACCTTCCGACTGCCGCTTGCAGAAGTATATGTGTCCATGTCACGTCGCCGCCTTCTCGTCAAACCTCCAAAGCTACTCCTGCCCCGCATTGCGCAGGGGTTGGGTACGTCGCCAGGGTATTTGTTGTTCAAATGTGTGTATGTATGTGTATATATATATATAGATTCAAGTATTCATCCCGATCCTGGGCCAGGCCCCGCCGTGGCCATGCCAGCATCGGTGTATGGGTATACGTATATAGACTGTGCCCTCTTAGGTGTGTCCGCGGAGATCGCGAACAACAACGAGATCATCGGCACGCTGCTCGCCGTCGACTGATGCCGTGGCCTGCTCCCAATTTTCCTGCTTCCGGCTCCTTCATGCGGCAAGCAAAAAACTAGCCAGGCCTTTCGTTTCGGCAGGTGGTCGCACGTTTCGGCGGATTCGGTTGCAGGTGTGCTGGCGGAGTCATCGTCGTGGTCGGCATCGCGATCGTTGGCGGCGTTATGGTAAGGGGAGGTTATCGTTACCGTTGTCGTCGGCGTGGTGGGCGGCGTGGTCGTAGTCGGTGTCTTTGGCGTCGTCGGTGTCGGCGTCGTGCGTGGTGGTCTGCTTGGTGGTCGGCGTGGTCGTCGCCAGCGTACTGGCGTAAGTTCCGATATCCGAGCCAACTCTGGAAAGCAAGCGTAATTAGTTAAGATTGGTCATGCGATGTACTGGGCTTGTCGTGGATGATGGACAAGACGAGCGGAGGTGGCATTCAAGTCTCATACTTCGCGGTGGAACCGTTGTTACAACTGCGGCGTTTCCCACATGCGGCCAAAGGAGAAGAAAGACGTAGCTCTTGAACAAAGGGCTCGACGTGTTAACCCTCTCACTGGCCCAAGCATTTGTCAGAGATCCCGCGTTCAATGTCTTAGGCGATTGTTTCTTGATTTTCCTATCCTGGTATGTGCGCAATTCGGAAAATCACGCCTGTAGTAACAAGAAGGGGACTACACATGGACTTTCAGCGGTCCGTGCTCTTTGCGGCGCCCGGGGCGCTGCCAGAGGTGCCCCAGCGCCCACCCTAGGAAATCCGCGTGGACGTCCTAAAGTCCACGTTTGTACAGTTTTTGTCGCTTCCCTGAAAAGGAAGTCACGCTGCCCCCCCCCGGCCCCCCCCCCGTTAGTGGCCATTTTGGCGTAAGCCGCCGAGGCTCGAAGCCAGAGGTCTTCCGACACGTGTCATAGAGCCAGACGGGGCACCACGAAGCTGCGCAGGCACTGCCCGCGAGCTCTCTCGTTTCTCCGTGCTCCCCTCCAGCCGACCCCCCCCCCCCCTTTACCGGCAAAGTTCCATTGCAGAGCAGCGTGAGGTGAGTTTCGGCGCTCCGGCGCCCCCGCTGCGCTCTCAGAGGGCCGCGCTCAGGCGCGAACTGCGGCGTCCGTCCATCCGTCCAGCCGACCCCCCCCCCCCTTCCCCCCCGAGCCGAGCGCAGGTGGCTGCGCGGGCTGGCGAGCGCCCCCAATGTCCAGCGCAACGCCGCGGCCGCCGATGGCGCGGGCACCGAGGGTCGGCGGATCGACACGACGACGACATCAATGACGACGACGACGACGATGACGACGACGACGACGACGACGACGACGACGACGACGACGACGACGACGAGGACGACGACGACGACGACGACGACGACGACGACGACCCAGACCCAGACCCAGACCTCCAACGTCTCGAAAAATAGAGACGGAGGATCTTGCGCCTTTTTCGAAGGGCAGAGGGCGGGTTTCGGGCCCCGAAGCCCTCAAACACGATCCTTGTCGAAAAGCTGGCGCTGCAGGGAAGCTGTCAAGAGGTCTGGGGGACCCTTGTGCAGAACATCCAAGGAGGCTGCGACGCCTGAGGCGGCGTCGGTGCTGCCACGCCTGAGGCGGCGTCGGTGTTGCCTCAACCTCTGGTTTCTGGGGGGGGGCCCGTTTCGGGCCACTAGGGCGTGCAGTGGCCGGTCCGATGCAGCTCCCCCGGGTGGACCCATTGAGGGGTCTGGGGGCCGATCGCGAGCGGATTTGACAGCGCCGGCGGCGGTGGCATCGGCGACGGCGACGGTGGCGGCGGCGACGACACAGCCACCTTGCCGAGATCCATCGCCGAGGGAGCACGGACTGGTGAACCCTCCTCCTCTTCTGTTTTTTCTTCCTCCCCTTCTTCTCGTTTCCCCTTTTCACATTGTTGTTCCCTGTCCTCCCCCTCTGTGCTTCTCCTCACCCTCTTCCCTCTCCATGTATTTCTCTTCCTTGATGTCCCAGACAGTGCTTGCACTTAGGGGTTCCTCCCTCTGTACTAAGGAACTGGGCTTGAAGGTCGGCCTGGCGGCTATGTATTCGCCGTCGCCGCCTCGTCGCCGCCCGTCGTCTGGTCCTGGTTGTTGGTCTGGCAGCTACGTCGTCGCCGTCTCCGCCTCGTCGCCGCATATAGATCTGGGCCTGACCGTCGGTCTGGCGGCTATGACGCCGCCGTCGCCGCCCTGTCGCCGCCTCGTCCCCGTCGGCGGTCTGGGCATGACGGTCGGTCTGGCGGCTATGCTGTCGTCGTCACCGCCTCGTCGCCGCCGGTGGTCTGGGCCTGGCGGTCGGTCTGGCGGCTTTGCTGTCGCCGTCGCCGCCCCGTCGCCGCCTCGTCGCGGCCTCGCATGGTTGTAGCTCATAGGTTGCACCACACGGAGAGTGCAGAGCATAGTTCGCAACACCGAGATTGCACAGCATAGATCCATACGCCTGGATTGCACAGCATCGATCGCACAACGGACACTGTATCACATATATCGCACCGCATTTATATATACGCATTTATATATATATGTATATATGTCTACCTAAACGTATATATGCATATAGATATATCGTTATATATGTATATATATATATATGCATACACAACCATCTTGCACAATCAATAGTGCATCACATAGATTGCATCACATCGGTTGCACCACGCATCTTGCACAACATAGATCGCGTGACATAGATTGCATAGCACCTCCTATGTTGCACGATCTGGATCGCACGCCATAGAATGCACACCATATATTGGACGGCACAGATCGCGTCACATATATATATATATATATACACATATATGTATATATGTACACGTAGTAGCGTTACATCGATCGCACCGCGTTTCTACACCGTATAAGTTACATCACATACATTGCCCCACGTAGATGACACAACATCGATTGCTAGAAGTACCATGCTTGGGGCACACGATGGCTAACATGTTTTATTGCTCCTCATCTTCACCCTCGTTATCGATCCTTCTCTTCTCTACTTCGCCACCTTGCCCATCCTGCCGCCTCTTCGGTCTCCCGTGTTCTTCCTTTTTCGACATTCGCCTCTTTGGTTTAATGTTCTCCCTTGTGTTCTTCGTTATCCTCCGTCCTCCATCGCCTCAGCACTCTCCTTTTTATCTGCTCCTCCTCCACCCGCATCGACCATCGGTGCCTTGAGCCTCTTGGTGCTCCGTCGCATTGTTGAAAGAATCCGCCACCTCCTGGCTGCGAAGCTCAGCGGCGATGTGCGACGACTTGAAGCTGGCAGCAGGGCGACCACGGGGGAGCTTTGACCGCATCTCCTTTTCCCTTCGCTGTTCCCTCCATTCCCTCCCTGAACCTTCGTCTCAGGGCTCTTTGGGGCCTCTTGGGGCGGGAGGGGGAAGTAGTCGATTGCGGCTCCCCCCCCGGAGGTCACGAGGGGTGTCGAAAGATGGCCCCCCTTCTGGGGCGTTCTGGGGGGATCGCCCAGGAGTGGCCCCGGAGTGGACCGGGACCTGGCGGGGGTACTTTTCGTCCGGGGGCCCCCAGGGGCCGCCCCACGCGCGCGAATTAGAAATATTGTTAACCAGTTACTGGAGATCTTAGCACGCTTCTGGCCCGTTGGGCCGGCGAATATATTTATATATTATATATACACATACATATGTGTGTGGGTCCTCGGGCCCCTTGATCATCATCCTCCTCGACTTCCTCTTCTCCCCCAGGGGTATTTTCGAGAGCGTGAAGCTCTCTGGGGCCACCGAGCGGTGCAATGACTACACCGCCTGGTAAGTCGGTCGGGATTCGTGGTCGCCGCACGATTTTCGGACTTTGGTCGTTCTCCGAGGACGTCGCGCGCGACTGGGGCCTCCAGGGCCCCAAAACCTCTTGGGGACGGATCGCGCGGTGAGGCCGTTGGGGGTTCCGAGGTCACCACGCGGCCCGTCACCGCGCGGTTCGCGCAGCGCGTAGCGCGAACACACAGTGGAGGCCGATGCCAGGAAACACCCTGCTTGCCTCCAGGGTGCCCTGGGTCTCTTGGGGTTCCGATGGTCTTGTGACGGGGGGCGCGACGTTGCCACGCCGAACATCGATGAATGTCCTGGGGTTCCAGGGTTGGGCTTATTGTGGAAGGTCTCTTTCAGGAGGGAAAAAGCACACACAGACACAATTCATCGTCCTTTCCCCCAGAAGTATGGGAAAAGATGGGAACGGGAATTGGGAGGGAAGACAAACACCCAGGAAAGATTGGAAAAATATGGGGAACCCTTTTACCTGTGTCTACTCATCTGTGTGTCACAAGGCCCCTTCCCTCTTGCTGTCGGGCCCCCACTGCAGCCAGCCTTTCTCATTGCTGCGACGCCCGGCCTCCCGGGGCGCCACCCCGCGCGCGTGCGCGACGCGCCGGCCTCGCGCCCGAAAGGTCAGCGCGGCATGCGCCACCTCGACCTGCCCGCCCCGCTCAGCCGCGCCCGCGGGGCGTCGACGACGTCGTCGTCGCCGATGCCGACGACGATGGCGCGGGCGAAAGCGACGACGTCGACCACGGCGGCGACGTCGAGGCCGACGGGTCGACGACGATCAGGGCGACGTCGACGACGACGGCGCGGCCTCGACGATGCGATCGCTGCCTGGCGCGGGCTGCGCGATCGCAATCGCCCGAATTGGGCCCCACGCCGCGCAATCCGCGCTCAATGCTTCATCGGGCTGAGTTCTTGGCCTGTTCCGCTGTCCTGGTGTGTTCCGGCATCATGGCCCTTCGAGCAGGCCTTTCAGTCCTCTCGCGGAGAATGAGGCGGGGATCTTTCATTCCCGCCGCCTGGGAGGAGGAGGAGGAGGAGGAGGAGGAGGAGGAGGAGGAGGAGGGGAGGAGGAGGGGGAGGAGGAGGAGGAGGAGGAGGAGGAGGAGGAGGAGGATGAGGAGAAGGAGGAGGAGAAGGATGAGGAGAAGGACCAGATGTGCCCACACCCACGACCTAAGCCGAGGTCCCCGACGGTCGACCCCTTCGGTAGCAAATCACGGGAGTCTGGCATGCCCTCTTCATTCCCGTCTTTCGCGTTGGCTAGCGTCGATTAGCGCCTGGGAGTGGATGAGACAGCGCCGAGTTACTGTCGGCTAGCGTCGACTGGCATCGACTTAGCGTCGATTAGCGTCGATTCAGCGTCGGTTCGTATTCTAAGCCGCTCGAGGCGCAAAGTTCTTATGCCCCAGCGCCTTACCTTGCTTTGGGGCATAAGAACTGATATGGCTGCTGATGTTCCTCTCCGCCACCTCAATTCCGCCGCAGTGGGGCTCGACGTTTCAGCGCTTTCGGTCCCGCGCCCGGTTGCGGCGACGCAAATGGCAGGACGACGACGACGTCGACGACGACGACGACGACGCTGACCACGACGACGACGACGAGAAAATCGAGGGTGGGGACGAGGACGACGGCGCGACGCGACCCGGCCAACCAACCTGACGAACCAGACGAACCAGACGAACCAGACCAGCCAGACCAACCAGACCAATCAGACCAGCCAGACCAAGCATACCAGCCAGAACCGAACGCGCCAGACTAACCGGGCCAACCAACCAAACCAATTAAAGGAAGTAGACGAAGCAGACCAGCCAGACCAAGCAGACCAGGCAGACCAATCAATGAGACCAGACCTGTAGACCAACCGATCAGGCCAGACAGACCAGACCAGACCAGCCAGACCAAACAGACCAGCCAGACAAGACCAGCTAGACCAGCTACACCAGCCAGACCAACCCCAACCAGACCAGCTTGACGGGCCGGACCAGCCAGACCAACCAACCAGACCAACAAGACCAGACCAGCCAGACTAACCAGACCAACCAAACGAAGCAGACCAGCCAGACCAACCAGACCAACCACACCAGCTAGACTAAGCAGACAGCAGAACAAGTAGACCAAGCAACCAGACCAGCTTGGCCAGTCGATCCGGTCAGGCAGACCAAACCAGACCAGACCAGCCAGACCAACCAGTCCATCCAGAGCAGACCAGACCAGCCAGACCAGCCAGACCAATCAACCAGACCAGACCACCCAGACGAACCCGACCAGCCAGACCAACGCGACAGACCAACCAGACCAACGAGACCAGCCAGAGCAGACCAGACAAGACCAACCAGACCAACGAGACCAACGAGAAAAAACATACCAGCCAGACCAAGCAGACCAGCTTGACCAGTCGATCCGGTCAGGCAGACCAAACCAGACCAGACCAGCCAGACCAACCAGTCCATCCAGAGCAGACCAGACCAGCCAGACCAGCCAGACCAATCAACCAGCCAGACCAATCAATGAGACCAACCAGACGAAACCAGCTAGACCAACGAGACCAACGAGCAAAAAAACAGCCAGACCAAGCAGACCAGCTAGACCAACCAGACCGACCAGACCAGCCAGACCAATTAGACCAGCCTGGCGAACCAGACCGATAAAGCAACCCGAACCAGACAAACCGAACCAATCGGACGTACCACACCAGACGAACCAGACCAACGAGGTGAACTACTCGACCAACCAGTCGACGCGAGACCAGCCAGACCAGACCAGACTAACACGACCAGAGTAACAAGACCAGGATCGAGGAGCGGCCGCGTTTTTTCTCGACCTGGGCCGTTGTGGAGTACAGCTAAGTAAGCTCCATCGCCGAGCAGCGCCGCGCTGGGGGTCCATGCGTGACCACGTACCCCCCCAGACGGCGCCAGTCTGGAATCGTCAGAGATGGTGATGCTCTTCCTCCTCCCCCTCCTTCTACCCAACGCCATGCCAACGCCAGCTAAAGCCTCAGCACCAGGCTCAGAGCAGACCAACCAGACCAGCCAGACCAGATGCAAAAAAAACTGCAATGCAAAAAAAACTGCAATGCAAAAAAAACTGCTTTTCGGTCGGAGTCGTTGGCGCTGCCTCCCTGGACCTCCCCTAAACCACTCTCGCCTGAATCCTAAGCTAAAGCCTCAGCACCAGGCTCAGACCAGACCAACCAGACCAGCCAGACCAGATGCAAAAAAAACTGCAATGCAAAAAAAACTGCAATGCAAAAAAAACTGCTTTTCGGTCGTCGTCGTTGAAGATGCATCCCTGGACCTCCCCTAAACCACTCTCGCCCGAATCCTAAGCTAAAGCTTCAGCACAAGGCTCCAACCAGACCAGCCAGACCAGATGCAAAAAAAACTGCAATGCAAAAAAAACTGCAATGCAAAAAAAACTGCTTTTCGGTCGTCGTCGTTGAAGATGCATCCCTGGACCTCCCCTAAACCACTCTCGCCCGAATCCTAAGCTAAAGCTTCAGCACAAGGCTCCAACCAGACCAGCCAGACCAGATGCAAAAAAAACTGCAATGCAAAAAAAACTGCAAAAAAAACTGCAATTCGGTCGTCGTAAAAATGCATTCCGGGACCTCCCCTAAACCACTCTCGCTTGAATCCTAAGCTAAAGCTTTAGCTAAAGCTTCAGCACCAGGCTCAAACCAGACCAGCCCGACAACTCCGACCAGATACAACTCCGACCAGCTTGTTCTTTGGAAGCTTGGCGTCCCGCCGTGCGCTACACGGCTAAGAACTTTATGAGCCGACACGATGGTGTGGGATGCTCCCATGAGTCGCCACCGAGGACCCCCCGAGGCGATGGTGATGGAGAGATCCCCGCGTCGCACCGGCTGCGCCTCACGCGCCACCAGCGGCCGAGGTCCTTCAACGTCCTCACGGACGAGAGCGCCAGAAGGCTGGCTGAGGCCGTGGCGGAGGGCGGCGCGCCCAACCTGAGGACGCTGAGCCTGGAGCAGACCTGCATCGAGGGCCCTCGGCGGCGACGACGACGACGACGACGACGACCTCACCCTCCCCCTTCCCCTCGTCCTCCACCCTCCCCCTCCTTCTCTTCCCCCTCCCCCCTCTCCTTCCTGCCCATCCCCCGCCTCCTCCCGATCCCCTCTCCCAGGCGGGCACGAGGATACAGGGAGAAGGGGGCGAGGGAGGAGGCGGAGCCGGCGGGAGGAGAGGGAAAGGAGGAGGATCCATCCCCCACCCTCGCCCGCGCGCGCGCCCCGGAGGGCGGGCCTTAGCCCGCTGGCCGCCGCCGCGCGCGGAGGGGCCCAGCCGCATGAGACAGCACGACATCATGATGATGCGAGACACAAACGTCAGCACGCGTGCGATGCTGCGCTGCGCTCCCCGACGATGGCGAACGGCGCTTGGGTGAGGCCCGACGCTCCGACACCCAGCTGCCGTAGGAACATGTACGGCACCGAGTGCGACGAGCACTACACGCGCGACGAGTACGACACCAAGTGCGACAAGTACGATACCAAATGCGACAGGGACAAGCAGCCCGTGGTGTTCACTAAACACATCGTCGTCCAGGGACCGTGGACGATTACAACTACCGCGCCTACAAAGGTTACGACCAGCACCATGGAATCGCCGACTACGACGCCTACTGTTTCCTCATGTCGGCACCAGGACCACTTGCTCAGCTACAAGGGCCGCGGGCTGAGCTACGGGGGCCACAAGCTGAGCTAGGGGAAACACCAGCTGAGACACCGGGGCCACCTCCTCAGCTACGATATCCTCCAAGTGACGTTCGAGGGCCACCAGCTGAGCTTCGAGAGTCTCCAGCGGAGCTTCCAGGGTCGCTGGCTGAGCTACGAGGGCCGCAGGCAGAGCTCACCACCTGAACTACGAGGACCACAGGCACGGCCATGAAGGCCACGAGCACAGCTACGAGGACCTCCCGCTGAGCCACGAGAGGACCACCAGCTGAGCTACGAGGGCCAGCGGCTGAGCTCCGAGAGCCACAGACTGAACTACGAGTGCCACAAGCAGGGCTCAAGGACAACAAGCTAGGCTACGGGAGTCGCTGGCGGAGTTGCCCAGACCACTTTCTGAGCCACTAGGGGGCTCCAGCAGGCCCACGAGGGCCAACAACCGAATTACGGGGACCACAAGCACGGCTACGAGGGCCACGAGCACGGCTAAGAGGCCCTCTAGCGGAGCCATGGGAAGCACCAGGAAAGGTACCAGGGCCACTTGTTGAGCTACAAGAACCACCAGCAAATCTACAAGCGCCACCGGCTGAGCTACGAAGACACTTGTATGCACGACGAAAGCCGCAAGCAGGCCAAGAGGACCACAAGCTGAGGTGCGAGAGCCACCTATAGGGCTACAGGCCAAGGGCTGAGCTACGAGGACCACAGGCTGAACTACGAAATCCACAAGCACTGCTACGATGTCCACCGGCCGAGCTACGGGATCAATTGGCAGAGCTACCCAGACCACGTGCTGAGCTACCAGAGCGTCCAACAGACTTACGAGGGCCGCCAGTTGAACTACGAGGACCACAAGTTCGAAGTCAATAGGCACAAGCAGGGTCACGAAGACCTCCAGCTGAGCTGCGACGGCCACTAGGAGGCCCCAGGCTTCAGCCCGACAGCGCTTGGCTGCAGCATGATGGCAGCGGGGGCCTGGCGCTCGCCCCCAGCGTGGCCGTGCGCCTCGTTGGCATGAAAGCGCGCCCGCTATTCAACGGGCGGGAATGTAGGCTCGGACCATGCGATGAGGCAGCCGGCCGGTGGGTCTTCGAGGCAGGGTCGGTGTCCTTCTGGTTCAGGAAAGCTTGCTTGGGACCCGTCGGTCTCATGACCAAGCATGCGCTCGGGCTGGCGTTTCAGCAGGCAGCTCACAAGCACAACTATCCCAGGATCCGATGCTCATCGACATGTTGCTTCACTGTGCGACCTGGCAGCCGCCGATTGGCAGCCAGGCGTAGCCGCTCACATACTTCGATATGGTCCTCGGTGTCGAGGTTGTTTTCGATATGGCCTACAGCCAGGTGGCGCCATAAGGCAGAAGGCGAGACTGGCCTGCCTGAAGCCAGAGAAGATTACGATTTACAGCGCTACGAACAAGCGTATTACATGCACATCGCAATATACAATATTGTACGCCTACATCACTTGAGCGCTGTAGGCGCCATTCACAGTTGTTGCGTGGCTGGGGCGCTCTTCGTGCCTCTTCCCGCTTCCTCTTTGATCAGCAGATGGTATCTCATGTTGTCCGCCGCCCCCCACTCCCCCCTTCTTCAACTAGAGGTAAGAGTGACCTTCTGGGGGAGTGACCGTTGGTGTGGGCCCCACGGGGTCACTCCGATGGTTGAGCGCGAAGCGGTATAGCAGCGGCCTGCGAACCCAGGCTTGGACACCCCGCGTCACCCGCTGAGCCGCGCACCGAAGGTCACTCTTGCGTGTAGCCGACTTCTGGAAGGCCCGAGCTCCGGCGCGGACTCGGAGCGCCTCCGCCCCGACGGCCATAGCGGGGACGGAAGGTTGATGAGACCCCGGAGGAGGCAATTCCCGCGCCACGGGGCGCGCAGGAAGTCATCATTTGCTCGCCCCCTCCCCCACACCCAGGAGCAGCATCATCACAAATCTGTATGAGGGTTTCAGAATCTTCTCCATGCAGTTCGACACCTCTTTTTCAAGCTCCGTCGGATTTTTCCTTGGTCAGTCGATTGGTTGGCTGGTCGGTGAAAGCGTTTACTGAGGATGGCAGGTTGGTTAAACGGTTGGTTGGCTGGCTTGTCGATTCGTCGGTTGGTTGATTTGATTGGCCAGCTGGTTGCCTGGTTGCCCTCTTGGTTGATTTCGAGGTCGGGGCATGTCTACTTTGTCCGATGCGTGGCAACGCCCGCGGGCGGACGCGCACAAATCCTTCCCTGCGCGCCACGTGGCACCGCCTCGCGGGCGGGAGCAAATACGATTCCACTCGGTTCACCACGTTGCAACACCTTTCCTGTCGTCTCGGCTGCTTCGCAGCTGCTTGCGCTGGGTCGGTCGCTGTGCCCGGTTGCTGCGACTCCGCGCCCAGGCTGTATTTGATTGACCGGCTTCTGTCGGCATCGCTTTCGCCACTTTGCGGGTTGCGTTGTTTTCTCTACGTTGGTGTTGCCGTGGGCGTTTCGGATGGGCTGCCAGTTGGAGCACTGCCAGCCCTCCCGCCAGGCCCAGATCCGCTCCAGAGCGGTCTCCCCCCTTGCTCGGGGTCCCGCAGAGCCTTTTTGTTCGACGCGGCTCCCGCCGTGGCGGCGGGGCCACCGAACGGCGCGAACGACGCCGGGGAACGCCGCCGTCGTTTCTTCTGGCCTTGGGACGGCTTTCGGACGATGGCCTGGGCCTCAGGTGGCCGTGCGGGGCACGGCGCTGGCATCCCCATGGCCGCTCGTGGCGAGGCCCATGCCACGGGAGCCGTCCCAGGGTCCGAAATCTTGCCGGAAACCGTCCTCGGGCCGTCCTCCAGGATGAGGCGGAGGAGGAGGAGGAGGAGGAGGAGGAGGAGGAGGAGGAGGAGGAGGAGGAGGATGGAGGAGGAGAAGGAGCGAGAAGGAGGAGCGAGGAGGAGGAGGAGAGGAGGAGGAGGAGGAGGAAGGAGGAGGAGCGAGGAGGAGCGAGGAGCGAGAAGGGAGGAGCGAGGAGAAGGGAGCGAGGAGGGAGGAGCGATGAGCGAGGACGACGAGGAGGAAACGGAGGAGGAGGAGGAGGAGGAGGAGGAGGAGGAGGAGGAGGAGGAGGAGGAGGAGGAGCGAGGAGCGAGGAGCGAGGAGCGAGGAGCGAGGAGCGAGGAGCGAGGAGCCAGGAGCGAGGAGCCAGGAGCGAGGAGCGAGGAGCCAGGAGCGAGGAGCGAGGAGCCAGGAGCGAGGAGCGAGGAGCCAGCAGCGAGGAGCGAGGAGCGAGGAGCGAGGAGCGATGAGCGAGGAGCGAGGAGGAGCTCCGACCTGGCCCACTGCCTCCGTCCCCGAGAGGCCCTGGCCGTGAAGCGCTGGAGGGCGCCATCCGCACCAGCCAGATGCGCGTGTGCCGCGCCGCCTGGGACGCGTGCAGGGCGTGCGAGGCAGCCTCGGGGTCTTCTGCTCTCCAGGCCTCCTCGCTCGGAGATTGAAAGAGCACCCGCCTTGCCTGGACGAGTCGCGAGTTGTCCTCGGTGGGGGCTCTCGAGGGGGTGCTGCGGTCGCGACTTGCACGGGCCGGGCTGCCCGCGGGGTCATGGCTCCGCTTTTTCACGAAAGGGTGTTTTGCTACAGGGCCTCTTGCGTTCCATCTCCGATCTGCTGCTGCCGAGGCTTCCCAGATGGGGTGAGCGTGGACCGAAGAAGAAACATCTGCGTGAACATAAGCTCTCGGAGGTCCCCGCGGATTCCTTGGGTATGTGCTCGACCCCATGGCGGCGCCTTCAGCGCCGCCCTGGCGCGACCCGCCTGTCTGGGAGGGGGGTCCAGTAGCGCGGCCTTCCGAAAATGTAGTATCATGCCGATTGAATTTGCCGCCTGGCAGGGGAGGATGTACGAATAGCAACCGAGGATCCGACAGAGAGACCGCAGCTCCAGCGCCTCCTCCAAGAATAGGCGAATGACGATGGAGGGGAGGGATGGGGGAGGATGGGCCAGATGGTCGGGCCGCATTCTACGTCGGCAATCTGGCGCGTTCTGGAGCATGTCTTTCTGATCCCGACGTCGCTGGTGCACCGGCGATGCATCGGCGACGCGTCGCGATCCCTGGCCCCCCATAATCATAGTCGGGAGGCCTCCATGTGCTGTTGGTCGTTGGCGCCACCGCCAGTCCCAGCGGCCCTCGGCGGGCGCAGACACCGGACGGGGCTAGGATGAGGACAACATCGTCCCAGAGCGTTCCGGAACGCTCTGAGAGCGTTCCGGAACGCTCTGGGAAGGCCGCGGCGCCCGAGGCATCTTCCAGAATTGCCAGATCTCAGAGATTCCCGATTCATCCTCACCCGAGTTTATTCTCGGCCTGGCTCCGTCTTGGGACCGTCCTCGCGAGGCCGCTCGGAGCGGTGCTCGTGTGCCGTCGCTGCTCGTCGCCACAGCTTCGAGGCTCGAGCGTTTTCTTGTGCGCCGTCTCCAGGTCGTCTCGGGTCCCGGGGGCGCGAAGAGTGGGCCCGTGGCGAGGAGCTGCCCAGGATCAAGCTTCGAGAACTACTCTCCCTTCTCTCGCATCCCTCCTCCTCCTCCTCCTCCTCCTCCTCCTCCTCCCCCTTTCCTTTCCAAATATCCGACGACGATGTGTTCTTTCACTCCAGGTGGTTTTCCTTCATTTCGGCCCCGGGAGGCTGTTTCTCGGGCCCCCCCCCCGGGTCATCAAGTACGGATCGGGGACGAATGCCTGCATTCTGCAGTGATGGCTGCCTGCAGTCACGGCATTCTGAGTGTCCAGCGAGTGGCGTCGACTGGTCTCTCCATATGGCACATGCTGGCGGAGCGCTTACCCTGTACACACAGACGCAGAGCGAGATCGACAGAGAGGGAAAGAGAGAGAGAGGGGGAGAGCGAGATAACGAGAGCGGCACATACACACGTCATACATTCCCCAATTAGAGCTTGCCTCTGTAGGGGTCCTAGCGGATTCATATGGTTAGGTCAGGTTTGCCGCCGATTTTCGCCGCACGCCCGGGTGCCCGGGTGCCCGTGGGTGCCTGGGTACCCGGGGGTGCCCGGGTGCCCTGGCGTGCCCGGGGGTGCCCGGGTGCCCGGGGGTGCGCTATAGCCCAATAGCCTTATAGCCCTATAGCCCTGCAGCTTTATAGCTCTATAGCCCTATAGCCCTATAGCTCAATAGCCTTATAGCCCTATAGCCGTATAGCCCTATAGCTCTATAGCCCTATATCCCTATAGCCCTATAGCCCTGTAGCCCTATAGCCCTGTAGCCCTGTATCTCTATTACCCTATAGCCCAATAGCCCTGTAGCCCATATAGCCCTATAGCCCTACAGCCCTGAAAATCTTATCATTGGGTTTTCTCTCCGGTATCATATATACATATGTCTATGCAGATAGATACACCCACAGCTGTGTATATGATGTGTGCACAGAGAGAGAGATGGACAAAAAAAAACAGAGAGAGAGAGAGGCAGGCAGACAGAGAGGCAGTGACAGAAATAACCCACACACACATGTGGGAGGTGGGTCCCGGTGGTCCAGCGCCGACCCAATGAGCCTGCCCGGCTTCCCGCAGCGCATGCTCCTCTCCGCTGTGGTGCTCGCTGCGACGTGAGGCAGGCGCGTCCTGTCAGAGAGAGCGCGCGAGAGAGAGAGAGAGAGAGACGCCACGGCATCGCCAGGAGGCCGAGCGGCAGCCTGGCGCGCCCGGTGCGGGGCTGCGGCTGTGGGCGCTCCCGCAGCCCCTGCTGGTGCGGGGCGTGGAGCTCGAGAGGCGCCAGCGGACGCCTCCGCCCATCAGCGTCTGGTCATCGAGCAGAAAAGAACCCCGACTACGAGTTTGTTAATAAGCGTCGGGGGGGCGTCACCCCCGCCGACAACCCCACATCGACCCCCGTCGCGGGCAGCCACCGCTCCGGCCCCCGTCGCGGCGCGACGACGAGGCGAGGTTGACCCCCGTCTGGGGGGTACCCCCCCACGCTTATCAAGAAACCCAGAGTAACCTGAATAACACGATGAAGACGTGGCCTTACTGAGGTCCCCGTCTTCGCATTAGGGGCAATAATGCTGGGCGGTTTGGTCTGATACCGCTGGATAAGGTCCTCCCAACTTAGGTCCTCTCCAGGAGGGTTAGGGGTGCTTTTATGCCTGTGGGGGTCAGCGCTGAAGGGGGTCAGTCCATCCCCTTGGGTTGACGCGGGTTTGGGGGCCACGTGGGGCCGATGCCCCAGCTAAGCCCTCCTTGCTGGCCCGTGGCCGGGATCTGGGAGCTATACTTCGTGGCCCAGGCCGGGCTTCGCGGTGGGGCCCTGGCCGACCCGTCCTTCCTCGACCTTGCGGAGGGCTTCCCCTTTAGTGTTCCCCTGGGGGGGGTGGGGGTACCCCCCCCGGACATGGCCCCGGCCACGCGACGAATGCCGGCAGAAGCCCGGCGGAAGACGGCGGAAGACGTCTTCTGTTGCTGCCAGCCCGCCAACGTCACACCAACGGGGCGCTTCGACAGCGGCCTCGTCTTCGAGGAGCCGGCTGCTCGATTGGCATCTCGCCTTCGGCGGGGGCCGGCGGAGGCCGGCGGACGTGGGACGGGAGGGTGTCGCCGACGGGAGCCAGCGGGAGTCGGGGGGGAAGCGGGCAGAAGTACAGGCTTGGCCAACGCTCATTCATAGCACTCGCAGCCAACCGCCGAGCACGCATAGCAGAACGGCAACCGCCAAACGTTTCATGCTCCACCCAGCATCCAGGGCCTAGGCGAAGTGGAAACGGAGTCCATGATGAGGATGGGATCGTACGGATGCTGATGCGGATGAATCTCAGGATAAGGGGCAGTGGTTGACTGTAAAGGCGTCGTTGCGACTACTTGGGGCTAGGGGTGGAGGAGGATGAGCTGGAGTTGTAGTTGGATGAGTTGAATCATGGCTTGGAGGAGGCAGATGCAGGATGAGAACAATGATGATGAGGATGGAACGGGGGAGATAAGAAGGACATCAGCAATGCCAGGATACTTACATCAGCGGTGCCAAAATACAGCGTAACCTTCCGTCGAATGTTCCTTTTCAGAAGTCTCCACGGCATGACGCACAAACTACGGGGATCGCCACGTTGCCAGATTGAGCTGCCCATTGGCCTGCCATTTGGGCAGGAAGCCCGCTTCGAGAAGGAACCGCTTTACATCCTTGCAGCTGTACGAATCACGACGTGGTAGGTTCAGCAAATTTGAGCGTTATCGATAATAGATAGAACAGCGGACTCGAGGTTTCTCCTCCGCCTCTTCCCTTTCGCCAGGAGCCGTCGCATTGCCTTCAGAACCGTGGTGTTGTACACTTCGGCTGCACCCCTTCACTTTGGAGGGGAGCCGCCCAGCAAGCCTGGAAGCCTTCCAAAACCACCACCACGTTTTGAAACACGCTGTACTTGCTTTCACTTCTCCTCTTCGCCCCCTCTTCGAACATGGGACGTTCCAAGAAGGGCAATGCCTTCGAGGATCGACGGAGTTGTCATCTCTTCCGCGGCGGAAAGGCGGCAGAAGGGCGGCGAAAGGTCGGCGGAAGTAAAACGAGGCCGCCTCTGCCGGCGGAAGCCGGCGGAAGCTCGGCGGAGGGCAGCGGCCGCTCTCGTTGTGTCATCCCCTCAGGGGAGGGGGTGCTCGAGCGTGGGACCGTAGGGTTCTACGTCCGCACCCGCTCCTCCGGCCCCCTATCTCGTGCTCTAGGTGACTACGAGGTTGCGCCGTGTCTGCGGTAGGTTTTTCGCTGGGCCCACCGCCAAACATCCGATGGGGCGTTAGAGGGTGTTGCGTTGGTAAAAAAGGGAAGCTCGGCGGAGGGCAGCGGAAGTAAAAGAGAGGCCCCCAAGATATGAAAACGCTTTTGGGTTGATGGTTTCCGACGTCGGGAGGAGGGAGGAGGGAGGAGGGAGGAGGGAGGAGGGAACTTGGTGACCCCTGGACCTCTCCTGGAGAGGGTCCTCAGTGTCGGGGGCCTGGCGGTCGACACCGACACCGCCACCGGCGGTGTGCCTCCACCGAGGGAAGAAGATCCCGATCTCGGTGATGTCAGGAGGAGAAGAAACACACAGACACAATTAATCCTCGACTCCCCAGAAAATATGGGAAAATATGGGAATTGGGGGGGGGAAGACAGAAACCCAGAACATATGGGAAGATACGGGGAATCTTTTTATTTGTGTGTATTTATGTGTGTGTCCCAGCGCCCCTTCAGTGATGGTGGTGATCTTCTGGCTTCGAGGTGACCGAAAGATTGCCACCAGCGCCGAAGTCGAGGATCGCCTTCCCCCCTGTGGATCGGGGGAGCGTAAGACCCGGGTTTGCCAGGACTCGGGTTCGCCATCGTGTTTTGACGACCGCGCCTCGGATTTTGACGAGGAGGAGTTTCGTGGGATGTCTGCAGCGGGAGGCCTCGTCAAAATGCAGGCTCGGCCTCGTCATTTTTTTGACGACCTCGTCGGGGATTTCCGAGTCCCCTGTACCCAGGTCTTACGTCCCCCTGAGTGGAGGCAGCCCCCCTGGTGTCGGTGCCGATGCCCATGTTGCCGGCCTCCAGCGGGGGGGTTCTTCGCAGCGAGCCCGGCCGTGGCGAGGGGGGCCCCCCGCGCGGTGATACCAAAGCGGCTTCCCCGCGGCCCCCCCTCCTCCTCCCCCCCCCCCCCTCCCCCACCTCCACGTCCTCCTCCTCCTTCCTCCTCCTCCTCCTCCTCCTCCTCCTCCTCTCCCTCCTCCTCCTCCTCCTCCTCCTCCTCCTCCTCCTCCGCCTCCGCCTCCTCCTCCCCCCCCTCCTCCTCCTCCTCCTCCTCCGAGCTGGAAGGGTCAGGAGGGGAACAAAAACATTCAGACGCAAGGAAGCGTCGGTTCCCCAGAAAGTATACGGGAAGATATGGGATGTGGGGGGGAGACAAAAAAAAACAGAAAGTATGGGAAGCCATGGGGGATCCTGTTATGTGTGTCTAGTTATTTGTGTGTGTCCCCGGGCCCCTTGAGAAAGGGTGCCTTCGGTAGCAAGTCACGGGAGTCTGGCACACTCTCCCAATTCAGGTTTTAGCGTCGGCCAGCGTCGATTATCGTCGGGGATCGAGGAGATAGCGCCGAATCGGCGTCGGTTAGCGTCGACTAGCGTCGATATAGCGTCGATGAGTGTCGATTCGCAGGAGTCGGCAAGGTGGTATGGGAGGCTTCCTGGAGTTGCCACCGAAGGTTCCTTGAGCAGCCCCCTGTAGCTCTTCACTCCTTGAGGCCGACTGGGCGCAGCGCGTCCTGCAACCATGCCGAGAGGAGGAGGAGGAGGAGGAGGAGGAGGAGGAGGAGGAGGAGGAGGAGGAGGAGGAGGACGAGCAGGAGGAGGAGGAGGAGCAGGAGCAGGAGGGGAAGTAAGATCAGGGAGACGGGAGGAGGGAGGAGAGAGAAGGGAGGGTCGATCGATCGAACGTCGGCATGGGCGTCTGGCCGTGCTCGTGTTCTGGGGGGGAGGAGGGAGGAGGGAGGAGGGGGGTTTGCGGAAGAGGAGGGAGGAGGGAGGAGGGAGGCGGCGGGAGGAGGAGGAGGAGGAGGAGGAGGAGGAGGAGGAGCCTGGAACTGGAGGAGGGAGGAGGGGGGAGGGGGAGGAGGAGGAGGAGGAGGAGGAGGAGGAGGAGGAGGAGGAGGAGGAGGAGGAGGAGGAGGAGGAGGAGGAGGCGAGCAGCCTGCAGGAGTTCTCCGAGAAAACCTTGGAAACATGAAACCCCTAGCCACTTAAGGCGGGAGGGGGAGGCGAAGCCTCAGAAAGTAATGCCGAAATATTTCAGGCGCGGGGGGGCAGCGGGGCCCCCGTCTTGGGGTGAAAGCCCCGCTCCACCAGGTCGGCCTTCCTCTTCTGGTTGGCCCTGGTGGCGGGATTGGAAGACGGCCCCACACACTTCGAATTCAGATTCGAGCGTCCGCTCCACCCCTCCTCCCCCGACGACGAGGCTCCACACTGGGTGCAGCAGACCATGGCCCCGTGGGTGACTAAAACGTGTTTTAGCTCCCTGAAAGCCTCGAGCCCGTCTGGTGGCTCCCCTGGCGGCGCAGGCACGGACCCCAGGACCTCCTGAGCCGCCGCCAGGGCCTCGGACACGCACGGACCCGTAACAGGACCCCTGAAATCGTGGACCACCAGACCAGGCTTCGAGAAAAAACACCGCGCAGCCCACGCCTGGGTGGGCAGCGGTTTACATTTGCCATTCAAAGGATGGGCGAGGTGCCCGTCAGTGCGGGCAACACACAAACATCTGCGGCACCGAACCTCCATCGTCGGCTCGACGCGAACAAGGTCGTGCAACACTAGCTTGATAACACGCGGCCCGACTGCACGGGGACGCCGGGGAACGGCCCCGGGCGGATCGTGCCAGAGGTCGAGATCGACCGCTCGGCTTGCCGCTCAAGAGACAAACTTCAGGATCGCCTTGGCACGCTGGAGCTCCGACGAGAGGTACTCCGCGTGGACAGACGACACGGCATGCGCTGACGCCCCGAGCTTGGCGAACCAGTCGGCCCACAGATTCCCCACCCACCACCTGAGAGAGATACCAAGGGAGAGGGCCTCCTCGGGGCTCTTGTGGGCTGGGACCCAGCTAAATCTAGGGGGCTCTCTGGAACCTCCCGCCCCGAACATGAGCCTCCAAATCCGGGCATGCTTGCCTCTGGAGCTCTCGAGGGCGGGGTCCCAGGACGAGCCCTCAGACACCAAACTGAACAGATCACTCACTATGTGCTGGGTGGCTGGCGCATGTTGGACGAGACGCAGCACTGACCACCTATCTGCTCTGCCGACAGTCTGGATGCCTGGGAGAGGACCGTACATCGCGCGAGCTGGCAACAAGTCTTCATCGATCTGGACAGCAGACCACCCGCAGCGCGTTAATTCAGGTTGTGCCGACTCGAGGCCCGAGCCATCAGTACACGACTCAGGGCCCCACGCAGCAGCCTCGGCATCGCCCCAGAAGAAGGTCGGGAGCTCGTTCTCCGCAGCCTTCACCGTGAACGCGTCGGGGCGCACGGGAGACCGTACCCGCATTCCAGGTCGTCAAAGTGGCACGTCGAGCCGAGCTCTGCCAGCATGGCTCTCGTGGCCCCGAGGGCCTCAGGCAGCGGGGGGAGAGAACTCCCAGGCGGCACCTCCAGCAGCTTCGGGCAGCCCAGCCAGATGTGCCCGTAGTTGCCGTACTCGGCCCCGCACGCCCGGCAATGCAGCTTGCTGTAGCCGTCCGCTGCTGCCCGCCTCTCAGGAGTCAGGTAGCGGCCAGACCACAGCATCTGCAGCGCGCCCAGCTGCCTCGGCGGCAGCGCCCGCAAGCCTAGGCGAATGCATCGGACCCACACCTGCTCGGTGCCCGAGGCCAGGTGCATGTGCCCAAGCAGCCTCTGCGCCTGCCACCGCTCGATGGATCTCATCAAATGGTGGCGTAGGTCCTCTGGCGGCACGCGCAAGAGCGAGTACACCTCGCCCGTGTCGGACCTCACGTGGGCCGAAGAGAGCATCTCCCAGCCCAGCCTCCGCAGCGACAGCCAGGTGGATGTGAGGGGCCCGCGCGCCGTGCCGAAGGTGGTGGACTCGAGTTTGGCGTGGGCCACGTCCCAGGCCCTCTGCAGCCTCGCGCCAGAGGTGCGGCCGTCCTACAACCAGCCAGCGTACCGCAAAATCAACGGCACCGAGACGTCGTATATCGGGTCGTATTGCGGGCTCGGATGCGTCAGCAAGTAGGCCGTGCATCCAGAACCAGGCTTCCACCCGTTCAGAGTGGCCGCAGTATGTCGGAGAAGACGAAGCCGATGGTCCGCCATGCCGCTGACGCCCGCGCCGTGGGTGACCGACGGGGCCAGGCCAGTGCGCCACAGCTGCGCCGCCTTGCGCCCCGCTCCGCGGGACAACATGGCGAGTCGGCGGCCCCTCGCAGAGAGAGCTGCCACGCGAGCCGCCTCCTGACGCTGGAACACCCTCGGCCCATGGTGCTCGTGGCCGAGGTTGCGCATCGCCCGCCTCGGGCGCAAGCCAATCTGCAGCGCCCGCGCCCTGAAGCGGTGCGCGAAGCGCGCGCGGTTGAAGATCAAGCCCGACTTGGCTTGCTTGACCCGCATGCCGAGGCCCTGCACGCAGCGCGTCAGCTCGACGGCCGCCACCTCGAGCTGACTAGCCTCCGCCTCACGAGGCCCCACAGAATGCAGAGTAATGTCGTCCATAAGCTGCCGGGGCCGCACGTTGGGGCACATCTTGCTGAGCCTCGCCATCGCGCGGTGAGTCAGCACCAGCAGCGCCGTGGGAGCGTGACTGCACCCCGCCAGCACGCCCTGGAAGACCAGCATGGCCAACGACAGGCTGGGCCCGACCGGGACCCTGCGAGGCTGGTGGTAAAGCTCGATCATCATCCACACCAGCCGCAGGGGGAAGTGGCACTCCCTAGCCTCCAAGAGAAGCTGGCTGCTGTCCACGAGCTCGAAGCACTTGGCCATGTCGCTGACCCACGTGCCGCTCTGCTCGTCCAACAGGGTGGCCACCTCCTACTCCAGGTTCAGGTCGAACGCAGAGTCGCTGGAGGTGAAGCGGGAGCGATTGCCCCAAACCCAAAGGGCCGCGTGGGTCTCCTCCCACCGCTTCCCCAGGGGGCGGCGCAGCTTCCCCCACACGCGCGTCAGGGTGTGGAGTAAGGCTATGAGGCGCTTGCCCCCGTCCGCCTTGCTCAACTGCACGAGCTCCGTCTCCACGCGACCGTCGGGCCACATGCCCAACCTCTCGCAAGCCTCCAGGAGCCGCGCGATCGCCTGCAGACCCTCGTCCGACACGAAGTAGAGGGACTTGGGCGCCAGGCGGGTGGGGCCACGGGCGGCGGTGTCCGAGTAGCTCCAGGTAGCCGCGCGCATGTCCTGGAGGGTGATCGGCGGCAGCAGCTCCCACCGGTCGAAATCGGCCGGCCTGGGCAACCACGCCGCGCCGTGGGACCAGACGTCCTCCCACTCCTGGAGCGCCGCGTCGGCCACCGCGTAGGGCTGCACATCCCCCTCCAGCTGCAGCAGGGGCTGCGTGGGAGCGACCTTGGAGGCGCGGTGGGCCCCCCGCGCCCCTCGGAGGAAAGCCTCTGCTAGCCAGCCGCGCCACGCCGCCTCCGAGGCGGCCTGGGCGTCGCGCAGCTTCTGGTCCGCCACCCGCGTCACCCGGTCGACGCAGTAGTCGAAGTGCGGCGACACCAGCAGCATGAGGCCCATCTGCAGGTACTTGGCCACTGCCGGGTCGATGGCCGTCAAGACCGCCCGCTGCCTCGAAACCTTCACCAGGTAGCGGTGGGCCTCCTCCAACTCCCGCAAGACGCCGAAACACTGGCAGGGCATCAGATCGCACATGGCCGCCGCCAGCTTCAGGCCGCCGAGTTGCTCCTGCAGCCGCTGCCGAACGGCCTGGAGGTGAGTCATCCACCTCCTGGCCAAGACCCATGGTCGAACTGACACGTCGCGATAGTGTCGTCGCCGCCGCGGCCGCCATCGCAGAAGTTGCCAGCGCACCTGGATAGGCCCCGCACGGCCCGAATGAGCCTTAGCCTGGGGCCCGACCTTGTCCCAGTGCGCGCAGAGCTCGGCGTCGACGCCGTGCAGGACGGCGTCCCACAGCTGGACCAGCCCGTCGGGCTCCGTGACAACCTTGGCCTCCGCCGTAAGGGGCCCCCAGTCATAGGGCGGCCTGGCACACCCAGGAGGGGGAAGCGCCGAGAACGGCTTGGGCTCGTCGGCCACCCTGCACCAGGTTGGGTGATCAGAACCCCGCATCCGCAAGTGCACGGGGCGATGCGGGTACAAGTCAGAGTCGAGCTGCACGGTCACCTGGCGATCGAGCCTGGGCACCAAGTTCGACGACACTGCCATGAAGTCGATGATGGAGCCCTCCCCCTGCACGCAGGTAGCGTCCTCGGGGACAAAGGGGATGGCACGAACCGACAGCAGCGCGTCACGAAGCCCCTCCACGTCGGAGGCCATATTCCAATCGCCCATGATGACGAAATCCTCGCCCTGGGCGTTGAGCTGGCAGCAGTGCTTAAAAACCTTCCACAGCACCTCCAAGTTGGGCCCCGCAAAGCCCACAGAGTCGACACAATAAAGGCTGATGCAGACTATTCCCTGCGGGATGCCCCAGTGGACCCGAGCAGCGGCTGCACGGCCAGGAAGCAAGGTCCCGTCGGCTAGGCCAGGGGCCGTGGTGAGGCACACCGACGACGGGACCAGCACCGCGGCGCCACTGCTTGTGCTTTGCGCGTCCGTGTCTAAGCCAGGCGATTCTGCATCTCGCCCAGCCTGGCCTGAGGAATGCGGTGCTCCTGCACGGCCAGCACCCGAACCTCATGAGGCACCTCCGCCACGAAGTCAAACATCGGGCCGAACGAGGAGGTGTTGGCCGAGACCAGCGAGCCGACAAACGCCCTGCCGGCGGCCCTGGAGGCGGCCCCTGTGGCTCCAGCGGCGGCCTCGGAGGCCCTGGAGGCCCCGGCGGCGGCCCCCGCGACAGCTCGGCTGCTCTGAGAGGCGGCCCTGGCGGCTGTCCCGGGGTCACGCGCGGCGGCCCAGGAGGTGGTCCCGGGGGCTCCGGCGGCGGCCCCGGCGGCCCCGGCGGCGGTCCTCAACGACAAAGCCACCGAAGGAGACGTTGAAGAAACCACAGCGGCGAGGCCCTCGGCCTCCACCAAGAAAGTAGGCACCCAACTGAGCGGTGCGAGCTGATCTGCGCGACCGTGCACCTCAGGAGCAGAATGTACCTCTGCAGAAAACGGTTGCTGCGCAAGAAAGCCGGCAGCGTTGTCGACCTCGTCGAATTGGTCGACCTCGATGTCCAAAGTAGTGCACGCCATCATGACGACAAGGTAAGCCAAGGACAGGAAGAGCTCACATGTCCGCCGCCGACGCTGCAGCGGTGGACGCCTGCGTCTTGAGCCGCTTCGCCTGGCTCTGTATGGCATCGTTGATGACGCGGGCCCGCTCGATGGTGGCGGCCTCGGACTCCTCCTCAGGCACTGCGAACCCCATCGACTCCACAAACGCCCGAACGTCAGCAGCGTTGGGAGCAGCGCCCAGGAAGCAGAAGATGCTCGGGGTGCCAGGGGCCGCGCCCCCGCTGCCAGCGCCACCCTCGGCCCCGGGTTCCGCAGCCGGCGCCGCCTCATCTCCAGGGGCGTGATGGCCAGGGGCCACAAGGGCGCCAGCAGGGCCCACAGGCGTGCCAGGCACCGCCACATGCGCGGGTGCCGCCTGGGCCTCCCGCAGCGAGGCGACGTGCCTGGACAAGGCGTCCTTGAAGGTGGACTCGACCGCTGCGCTGTCGCCGCCCAGCCCGCGCAGCAGCATGCCGAACTGCTGCGTCGTGACCTCGGGCCTGGGGATGACAGCGTCCAGGGTAACCGAGTCGGGCGCCAATGGGATATGGGCTGCCAAGGCCATGTTCTCGACCTCCAGCCGCTGCATGGTCTTCCGCGCCTCGGCCGCCCCGCGCTTCGCCGCGTTGAGGTCGGCGGTGATGGCGGCGAGCTTGGCCTGGAGGCTCCCCACCTCCTGATCGCAGGCCGCGATCCGCAGACGCTGCTTGGACATCTTGGTGGCCAGGTCCTTCTGCCGCACATCGATGGGCTTGGACTCGGCGAGTGTGCGGCGAAGCTCGTCGCGCTCCTTGACGAGCTTGCCCCGCAGCTCTTGGTAGACAGCCTCGACCTCTGGCCTGGTGCATCGCAGTGCGCGATCTGCCGCTCAAGCACCTGGAGGCGGTCGCGGCGGGCCTCTGCGGAACGCGCAAGAGGCGGGCCGACCGTGTCGCCAGGGTCCAAGTCCATGGCCATGGGTTCGAGGTCGGCCCCCACGCTACGACTGGCCAACTTCGCCTCCAGGTCAGCGATGCGCTGCCGCAAATGGGCGTCGGAGCCACAGCTCCGCCGCCTCCACCCCCACCAGAAGCACCAGAGCGGCGCTTAGATGGAAGGCCGTTGGGCGGGACCGTGTCCTTGAAACAAGCGCCCTTGTGGATGCCGCACTTCCCGCAGGCCTTCGACGTGGCCCAGTTCCGCCATGGGGTGCCGTCCTTGCGCTGGCAGGTCTTGCGCCTCCACGGCTGAGCGTTCTCGGCACGAGACCAAGGAACCACGGGTACTCTGTAAACGTGATGGCAAAGAGGTGGGAGATGAAACCCCAATGCAGTATGCGGAAAAGCACCTGCAGTTCGCTCTCGGGGCCGCAAACTCCCCACGCCAAAAAGCACTCTCGTCCTGAGCCACCGCTTCGGACTTGAGCCAAAATGGCTACGGAGAGGAGGAGGAGGAGGAGGAGGAGGAGGAGGAGGAGGAGGAGGAGGAGGAGGAGGAGGAGGAGGAGGAGGAGGAGGAGGAGGAGGAGGAGGAGGAGGAGGAGGAGGAGGAGGAGGAGAGGAGGAGGAGGAGGAGGAGGAGGAGGAGGAGGAGGAGGGGAGGGGGAGGGGGAGGAGGAGGAGGAGAGGAGGAGGAGGAGGAGGAGGAGGAGGAGGAGGAGGAGGAGGAGGAGGAGGAGGACGACGAGGAGGAGGAGCGAGAGAGAGCCTGGAGCGGGAGGAGCCCTGGGGGGGCCGTTCGCCGCAGACCCGCGCTCGGAGCCCTGCGCTCGGGCGAGGGCCGGGGGCCGAGCGGCTGGTCGGCGTCCGAGGGCGGCGGGTCGGCGCCCCGGCGGGCGGTCGACGCCCGCCGCGGGCGGAGGTGGGACGAGGACGACGACGACGACGACGACGACGACGACGACGACAATCACGACGATCACGACGACGATCACGACGATCACGACGACGATCACGACGATCACGACGACAACGACGACGACGACGACGGCGGTGATTGACAGCGACGACGACGACGATTGGACAGCGACGACGACGGACGACGGACGACGACAACGACGACGACTGACAACGACACTGGCGACGACAGTGATAACAACGACGACGACGGAACACGACAACGACAACGACAACAGCGACGTCGACGACGACGACGAGCTCGAGTCGTTCAAGCTCCAATCCGTCGAAGAGAAGTGATCGGTTTCAGGATCGGGATGCGTTTCTCCCGAGTGTTCGGAGCGCCCCCGCAGCGTTCCGGCAGTCTCCGAGAATGCCGCGGCGCCCGGTGCGTGCTCCAGGGCCGCGAGATCTCGGAGTTCCCCGGTGCATCGTGGCGCCAACTTCGCGGAGCGGATTTCGCTCGGGAAGCTATGAGACGGACACGGACTGCCCTGGAGAATTTCGTTCCGGATGTCGATGCGAACTTCGTGCGGCTCTTTCTCGGCCAGGAACGAAGGCTACAAAACCTCCACGCGAAAGGCACTCCGTTGTTCGCACGCCCTTTCGGGGTTTTGCACTGACGCGAATCCACGCGAGAATCCGCTGCGGCACGTCTGCAAGGCCAGCGCAGTGAGATACAGGCTTCGGAACAAATTAGCGAACACTCATGCCACATTCGTCCGTCGACGCCTCCCCCTCCCCCCACTCCCCCTCCCCCCAATGTTCGAAGTTGGCGGTGGGTATGATGAGATGCACTTCGACCGCAGTCTCCCCCGCGCTTGCCAACATTGAGTTTGGGGGGGAGGGCGAGTGTCCAGTAATTGTTTCCCTCTACCGTGATGGAGGATGACGATTGATAAATGACCGGGGTCATGTTCACGCGGCGGCGCCCGGGGTGACGATTAGAAAAAACCGGCCGCGGGCTGGAAAACTATTTTTTTTGATCGTTCTCCTCCAGTCAGAATATGATGCAGAAATGGCAGAAAACCATTTCTTTCGTCGTTCTCTCCCCTTTGTTTTATTCATCGTCATCCCGCATATTCCGTCCCTGTCCGATGTCGTCCCTGCCCCGGTCTCGCCTCCCCGCCTCGCGGCCGCCCGAGGCGTGCGCCCCCCACCCCCCCCCCCTTTCGCGGCGTCGGCGCCGCGAGGCTGGACGAGGTGATCATCGCCGACGCACAGGCCGTGGTGGGGTGGGGTGGGGGGGGGGCCCGCTGGGCCCGTCTGCCTTCCACCACCACCAGAAGGTGGAGGGGGAGGGGGTCCTCCTCCTCCTCCTCCTCCTCCTCCTCCTCCTCGTCCTCCTCCTCCTCGACGTCCTCCGCCTTCCCCCCTTCAACTTACGGTGGTGGTGGTGGTGGTGGTGGAAAGCCGGCCCATCAGGGGCCTGCCTGGAGAAACCACGCAGGGCACTGAGCTGCGGCACAGCCTAGATTTGAAAACGACCAGAGCAAGCCCAGCATAGTAGAGCAGCACGAGGCAAAACGGAGCAACATTGAGCACAATCGTGGTTTGAGGGAGCAAGACAGAGCAGCACGAAGCAAGTCAAGGGCAAACAGTGGCTGAGGTTAGCAAAGAAGAGCAGCACAAACCAGCACGATGGCGAACGGGAGAGGGGAGCAAAACAGAGCAGCATAAAGCAACACGATGGCTGAGGGGAGCCAATCAAAGCAGCACGAAGCAAACCATAATCAAAACACGGCTGATGGGGAGCAAATAGAACAGTACAGAGCCAAACAGTTGCAAACGAGGATTGAGGGGAGCAACATAGAACAGCACGAAGTCGCACAAGGTCATACGAGGGTTGAAAGTAGCAGAACAATGCAGCGCGAAACAGAACAACGGCTGAGGGGATCACAACAGAGCAGCAGGAAGCACACCATGAGCAATATATCGTTGCGGGAAGCAAAATAGAACAGCACGAATGAACGCAGGAGCATATGGTGGTGGATGTGGACGAAAACAAGCAGCAGTAAGTTCAACAGTGGCAAACGGGGGCCGATGCGGAGCCAAACAAAGCAGCACGAGGCAAAGCAAGGCAAACGAGGCTTGGGGAAGCCAAGCGGAGCAGCACGAATCATAAGAATTGGCGAATGACATGTACGACAGCCCTGACAGTACTGCTCAGCATTACCGCTGGCTTGCCTAGCACATATACATTGAATCGTGCCAGCGTGTGGGCTCCTTACAGTACGAAGCCGTTCTAAAGTGTCACGCATCCGTATCACATGTTGCTTCAAACCAAAAACCATAGATGCCAGCGTATGGACATCACCCCATCAAAGGGAATCATCCGACATAGGCAAAAGAAGAGGTCGGAGGCACAAGTTGCGGCTTGACGGTTCGTGCCTGGCAGTCCAGCTGGAGTCTAGCAGCCAGCAGTCCAGCATTCAGTTGGGCCAGCAGTTCCGCATCCATTTCAGCAGCAGCAGCAGCCAACAGACCTGCAGCCAGATGTTCCAGTTCAGCATCCAATTAGGCCCGCAGTCCAGCAGCCACTCCACCAGCCAGCAGTCTTGCAGGTTCAGCAGACATCAGTCCAGTTGCCGCAGGAGGAGGTCGACGTGTTGAATTCGCAAACGAACCGCAGGCTCCACAGGGCCCACATTGCAGCAGAGCGCGCTGTAGTCTTTGATGGACGGCGCCGAAAGCATGGTGACAATGTGCTCACATGCCGCCCATCGCCACAGGTTTGGGGTCCACAGCCAGCGCAAGAAGTTGAAGAGTTGAGGTGCCACGTTGGACAGTGTGGAATCGATGAGCACCTTCGTGGACGATGTCAAGAAATGCAGGAGCGACAAGCTGGCATCACCATGGAGGCATGAGAGCCACCTCGCCAAGATCACACTCAAGCTGGAGGACTCGCTCGAGGTCGTACCGGTGCAGACCACGGCATTCCGAGGCCCGCAAAAATACAGGGGCTTGGCGGCGATGCAGGCAGCGGTGGCAGCGGGCCCCAAGGTGGTTCGGGCCCCAGAGTACGAGAGACTGGCGGCGATGCGGGCAGCAAACGCTAAAGGCACCAAAGTGTTTCCGGCTCGCCAGCCCAGGCAGCTGAGCCCGAGGCCACTGCCGAAGCGGGAGTTCCCGGTCAGCGCGTGCCCGCGGCCAGGCCCGATCGCTGGGATGAACGGCAACAATGCTACAGGTTGATACAGCTCGAAAATGGTCGGAGCCGCAGATCTCAGGCCTTCAAGCCTCCGTAGGCCTCCACAAATGCTGTCTTTGGAGCCCCTAGGAGGCTCAGAGTTTCAGGCTTCGGGCTTCTGTAGACCTCCAGAGATGTCTTGGTCCCTTTCGAATCGACCCCGACTCCGATTCTGGTTTCGGGCAACTCGCTTGCGGCCAACCGGAGCCCGCTGCGACTCAAGCGCGAGCACGAGGAGCCTCCTGCACCAGCAGGTCTAGGACAAGCTCGGGCTGGAATGGTCGCCAGTCAGAACCAAACGGAAGCTTCGCAGTTGACAGCGTATTTGTCCTGTCTTTGTGTGCTGCGCGGACGGGTGGCTCCTCCACGCCATTTTTCTCTTGGCGGGAACGTTGGGGATTTTCCCCCCGTTCCGCCGTGTAGTTTTCGCTGGGGGGTCGGTGACCCCGCTGCTTGGAGGCATGTGCTCTCTCCCAGGCTCGCTTACGGCACACTAGCTGGAACCTCAGGTGCAAAAGCAAGTCGTCCTCTCCATCCTCCCGCTGCTCTTACTTTGGTAAGGGAGAACTCTGGGGGATGAGAAATAGGAGGAGCACGAAGATCCTCCTTTTCCTTCTCGTCGGTCTACCCTCTCATGCCCCGTATGACTAGCATTGCACGCCAGCCCGTCGCGTCTGGGCGCGAGCAGAAAACAGGTAGAACACCGTCCAGGGAGAGGAGCAACAGCGCATGATGAATGAAGGTAATGGTAAAATCGGACGGGGGGCGGGGCTGGCGGCGCTGGGTGGCGTACAGCAGAGTGTTCATCATGATGGGGACGCAGAGGTAGCGGGCGCGGCCAGCTCATGGGAGGAGTACGGCCAGGAATGTTGGCTTGGCGCGTCGCGCCGAAAGCTCTGGCCCGCCACGGTGCTGCGCGGCGCGGTAACCACTTCCCAGTCCCCGAGCACCAGCGTCTCGAAATTCTCGGAGGCGCCCGCCCCGCGGAGCGGAACGACCGGCTATCCGCTCGCAGGGCATACCGTGGCGCCGGGGGCGCCGCCGCGACAGTCTACGAATCCGTAAACGACGGAACTAGTCCAGGATCGGTGTATGAGGTGGGCCGTGCAAGAGAGCGCGCGAAGTGCATGTTGGATCTGCAGGCGGATTCGGTTGGCAGTGCTGAGGTGAGACTGCGGGGGGTAAAAGCATGCAGACCACGCAGGAGAACGGCAGATGGTGACTAAAGACACGGGGAGCTGTGGAGTGCGCAGTGGTACGTGGTAGAGGTGCAATGCTGTGGGCTGCAGCGGACTCCGGTCCACAGCGGGGTATTGCCCCCGATTTCTATGCCAACGTGGCAAGGATTATCTCAATGTTCCAGATGGTGGTGGTGGTGGTGGTGGTGTTGCGCATCGTTGCAGTTTGCACAGCGATGTGCAATTACATCTGAAAAGGCTCGACTTGACAAAAAACACTACTACGGAAGCCTCGAGATGGAAAGATGGGTGGGCACGGAAACAGTACGTATAAAATCATTGGTTTGGGGATCGTGAGTGTGCAGCGCAGTGCAAGGTTGCACCGGTAAATTGAGAAAGCCGCAGTGGGGTGGGTGGTTATTTTCGATGGGGAGCGTGCGGTGGCATGTGGTTGCGTCGTTGGCATATATACATACGTATATATATATATATATATATATATATATATATATATATACATATGTATGTATATGACTGCAGTGGCGCTTCGCGCCACTGCAACTTGGTCCTTGAAGTTCGGTACGCAGGCGGAATAGCAGGAAGGTCAAGCCGACAATTTAGAGATAACTCCTTGTTGCCTTTTCCGGCATCGCCGCTATAATACTGTTATTCGTTATCTTTCCTCCATGTTTTTTTCCTTTATTTTCGCCGTAGCCTGCGCATTCTCCCCATCCTCCTCAGCTCTTTCTTGCGGAGGCTCCTCCTTGGAGAGCCTCTGGGGGCCTCGCAAAAGTTGTTTCAGGCTTTCTTAAGGCCTTCTGGAGGCCTCCTGGGCGTATTCTGGGGACCTCTGGGGACTTCCTCGGGCCACCCTGCCTCCAACCGCGGTCTCCCTAAACGACAGGGTCACGATTTGGAATGCTTCGGAGGGTGTCTTGGGGCCATCTTGGGCCGCCATGGGGCTCTCTGAGGGCCATCTTGGACCCGTGTTGTGCCGTTTTGGGGCTCTCTTGGACTGCCTGGAAGCCCTTTCGGATGGTTGTGGGGCGAGGTTGGAGCCTCCCAGGCGGCTTCGGACGCCCAGAAGACCGCCGTCTTGGAGCGTCGTGAAGCCGAAAAGAGGAGAACCCCCAAATTCAGCAAACACCAAACAAATAAAAGATTTGTGCCTCTTGGGGCCTTCTTGGGAGTGCTCTTGGAGGCCTCTTTGGGGCTGTCCTGGAGGCCTTTTGGGCCATCTTGAGGTCACGTCGGTCACTCTTGGAGCGCTCTTGTGCTGTCTTGGGGGTCTCTGGGACGTCTCCGATGACCCCCCTTTTCGCCCTAGGTGTGCTGGGAAGGCTTGGCAAAACGCCCTGCAAGGCCCGGAGGGCTGCTTCGAGGCCCGTCCGGAGGGTCCCAAAGCCCCAGATCCCGGGAGTCCGTTTTTTTTTTTTGGGGGGGGGGGCGGGTTTTCCCCCGCGCGGCCTTGTAAGAATATAGGAAGAGGAATAGGTATGTATGTATGTGTGTAAAGGGTGTCCTGGTAGTCCGTGCGATCCTTGAACATGTTGCGGCGGTGGCTGTGCTAGTGTAATTTTCTGTGTGACGGTATGCAATGATGGCAACCTGGCGGGAATATCTTGGCCAGGAGAATGGTCTTGAAGCCGTGTAGCATGTTGGTTGTGGCACGGTATTTGGTATGTTCGAGTCTTGTTTGACGCTGTAAGATCGTTGGTGCATCAGCGGTTGAAGTATGGTGATGGTTAAGATATGAGGAAGTATGTTGCTATCAGTGGGGTGGATGAGGAGGGGAGGCCGAGCGAGGATGGAGTGAGTGAGGCGGAAGAGGGGAGGTCGAACCTTGCTCATCCTTCCTCTCGTCTCCTCCCCTCTTCTCCCCGTTCTCTCTTCCCTCCTCCTTTTCAGATTATCCTGTCTTCCTCCCTCCATCCTCTTTTTCTTTCATCATTTCCGACGACGCTTCTGCCAATGACGGCGTTGATACTGGCTGCGCCGTCGCCGACGGCGCTGACGACGAGACGACGGCGACGGCGACCGCGCACGCGACGACGACGGCGACGACGACGCCTACGACGCCAGAGATGACGTCGCGCCGACGCTTCCGTCGTCGCGACGACGAGGACGGTGACAATGCTGACGTCACTGGCGACGACGACGCCGACCCGACGCGCGCGACGACGCCGACGGCGGCGGCCCCCCTTCGCCCAGGCGTGGTGCGAGAGCCTGCCCTCTGGTGAAGGCTGGGCGCTGCCAGCACCTCGGTACTCACCGGCCAGCCCGCGCGGCGTCGGAGGTTCGAAGCGGGGGACTTGAGGGATGGTGGTGGGCCCATCTTCACCACTACTACCATAGGTAGGACGGGGGAAAAGTGGTCGGGAAAAGGCGATGACGACCAGGTCGTCGAAGATGATGGACCCTGGACGACGATGCTGAGGGCCATGTCGAAGGCGTCGACGACGACGACGACGACGATGAATGCCGAACGTCGACTGACGACCGATGGCGACGACCGACGACGACGTCGCCGACGACGACGATTCCGAACGATGGATGACGCACGAGTTGTTGTGAAGATGGCGAGGCGACGAGAATGACGGACGAATGGCGACCCGCGACCGATCGACGCTTGACGACGACGACGCCTGTACGATGTCGAAGACCGAGGAGCGGCGACTGACGACCGACGACATACGACGACGGCGGGAGCATTTCGGCGACGACGACGAGAGACGGCCCCCCCGTCGTTGGACAGACGACCGACGACCGATGGCGACGACGAGTGACAACGACCGACCATGGCGATCTACTTTCGACGACGGCGATCACGTGGCGGACTCCGCACCTGGGACCCGGACTCCTGGAAGCGGGGACCACCTTCACCCCGGACCCTGGACCTCGGACTCTGGACTCATGGGTCCCCGGACGACTCTGGAGCTCGGAGCTCGGCTCCCGAACCCTGGACTCCAGATCCCGGAGCCCGGCTTCCGCGGAGCCCAGAGCCAAGATCACAGACTCCGCGGAGCCCGAGCCCCGACCTGGGTCCCCGAGGCTCCGTGCTCCAGACCGCGGACACCGGGCCCAGGACCAGACCTTCCCCCACGGAGCGGGCAGAGCACAGGAATATCCCCTTCACTCAGCATCCCAACTGCTTGCATCTCGGACCCCAAACTCCAGACCCCGAACCCCGGCTCCAGGATCCGCGATCCTGGAACATGCATTGGATTCCGGATCCCGACACCAGACTTCGGATTTTGAACCCGTTCTGCGAACGTCGCATTTCGGACCCCGGTCCGAAGATTTTTCCCAAAACAGCTTGCTGAACGGGGTGCTGTTGTGGTAGAAACTAACTCCGGCCGAGGGAAGTCGGAGCAGAGACATCCTCACACAAATTTTATGGTTTTGGCCGTTTCGCTTGAGACATCTTCACAAATCTCGTTTCTGAGTTGGCCGGGATTGGTCGTTTCGTCTGAGACATCCTCGAAAAGTTGCGCTCCAGGACGCCGCGCGAGAGGTGGTCCGGGCCGTTTCGCTTGAGACATCCTCGAAACTCTGAGCCCCGAGGTGCCGTGCGAGAGGTGGTCCGGGCCGTTTCGCCTGAGACATCCTCGAAATTCTGAGCTCTGCGATGCCTTGCGCGAGGTTGTCCGGGCCGTTTCGCCTGAGACGTCCTCGAAACTCTGACTTCGGAGATGCACCGCGAGAGGTGGTCCGGCCCGTTTCGCCTGAGACATCCTCGAACTTCTGAGCTCTGAGATGCCCTGCGCGAGGTGGTCCGGCCCGTCTCGCCTGAGACATCCTTGCAACTCTGAGCTCTGAGATGCCGTGCGCAAGGTGGTCCGGCCTGTTTCGCACAAGACATTCTCGCAACTCTGAGCTCTCAGATGCTGCGCGAGAGGTGGTCCAGCCTGGGCGCCCAGAAGACCACATGTTACATATCCTCCATGGGACCCTGCGAGCCTCAGGAGGCCCCAGAGAGGTCCAGGAGGCCGCAGGACGCCCAGGACAGGCCCCAGGGGCCCCCAGGAGATTCCCAGGAGGCTCCCAGGAGGCCCCAGGAGGCCCTCTATCAGAACGTGTCAAGTTAATACACATCCGGTGTCGATTCGTTGATTTTTCCTGCTCTTGTGCCCCCCCCTCCATTTTGAGGGGCCCAAGCGGCCACAGGTTAGATATCCCCCCTGGGAGCCCCAAGAGGCTTCAGGAAACCTCAGGTGGAGTTCAGGAGGCCACAGGAGGCCCAGGAGGAAGCTCCAGGAGGTCCCCAGGAGGCCCCAGGAGGCACCAGGAGGCCGCAGGACGCCCAGGACAGGCCCCAGGGGTCTCCAGGAGATTCCCAGGAGGCTCCCAGGAGGCCCCAGGAGGCCGCCTATCAGAACGTGTCAAGTTAATACACATCCGGTGTCGATTCGTTGATTTTTCCTGCTCTTGTGCCCCCCCCTCCATTTGGAGAGGCCCAAACGGCCACAGGTTAGATATCCCCCCTGGGAGCCCCAAGAGGCTTCAGGAAGCCCCAGGTGGGGTCCAGGAGGCCACAGGAGGCCCAGGAGGAAGCCCCAGGAGGTCACCAGGAGGTCCCAGGAGGCCCCAGGAGGCCCCCGCAACTCGGAGCTCTGAGACGCCGCGCTCGAGGTGGTCCGGCCCGTTTCGCCTGAGACTTCCTCGCACCACGTTTCGCCAGAGACATCGTCGCAACTCTGGGGTCCGAGATGCCGCGCGCGAGGTGGTCCAGCCCGTTACGCTGGAGACATCCTCGCAACTCTAGGCTCCGAGATGCCGTTCGGGATGAAGAGGAGGTGGAGGAGGAGGAGGAGGAGGAGGAGGAGGAGGAGGAGGAGGAGGAGGAGGATGGAAGGGAGAAGGAGGAGGCGGATGATATGCATGAGGGAGCAGGCAGGAGGAGGGGGAGGCCCCAAAGAGCTCCAGGAGGCCGCAGGACGCCCAGGACAGGCCCCAGGGGTCCCCAGGAGATTCCTAGGAGGCTCCCAGGAGGCCCCAGGAGGCCGCCTATCAGAACGTGTCAAGTTAATACACATCCGGTGTCGATTCGTTGATTCTTCCTGCTCTTGTGCCCCCCCCTCCATTTGGAGAGGCCCAAACGGCCACAGGTTAGATATCCCCCCTGGGAGCCCCAAGAGGCTTCAGGAAACCCCAGGTGGAGTTCAGGAGGCCACAGGAGGCCCAGGAGGAAGCCCCAGGAGGTCCCCAGGAGGCCCCAGGAGGCCCCCGCAACTCGGAGCTCTGAGACGCCGCGCTCGAGGTGGTCCGGCCCGTTTCGCCTGAGACTTCCTCGCAGCACGTTTGCCCGAGAAATCGTCGCAACTCTGGGGTCCGAGATGCCGCGCGCGAGGTGGTCCAGCCCGTTACGCTGGAGACATCCTCGCAACTCTAGGCTCCGAGATGCCGTTCGGGATGAAGAGGAGGTGGAGGAGGAGGAGGAGGAGGAGGAGGAGGAGGAGAAGGAGAAGGAGATGGAAGGGAGAAGGAGGAGGCGGATGACGTGCATGAGGGAGCAGGCAGGAGGAGGGGGAGGAGGAGGAGCAGGAGGGAGAAGGAAGGGAGTTGCAGGAGAGGACCTAACGGGAAGCGAGTGCGATGTGGACTTGTCAAAACGTGTACGAAAGATTGTCCGGCCCGTTTCGTTTGAGACATCCTTCCAATACTGAGCTCCAAGATGTCGCTCGCGAGGTGGTCCGGCCCGTTTCGATTGAGCCATCCTCGCAATGCGAGGCTCGAAGATGTTGCGCGCGAGATGGTCTGGCCCATTCTGCCTGAGACGTTTCGTAGCACAGGAGCTCCAATCACAACCTCTCTCATTCCTTCTCCCGCCTCCCTCTTCCCACTTCCCGCCTGGTTCCTCTTCCCTCCTCCCTCCTCCCGCCTCCCGCTGCTGCGCCTCTGCCTCCGCCTCCCCGTCTCCGCCGTCGTCGTTTCTGCCGCCTCAGCATCCGTCATGCGCGCACTGCCTTCCGCCCTCCCCAGACATCCGACGTCACGATTTTTCTTTTGAGACGTGCGCCGCGTACCTCTTGATATTATCCCCGAGGGAACCATCACGACATGCCCCCCCGCTTCCGCGCCCTCCCCCGCTTCCTCTTAAAGTTGCTTCTGAGTTCACAGCATGGCGGTGGAGCCTCTCACAGTGCCGACCCGACAGCTTACTCGTCCACCAGGTGCGACCTGGGACATCAGGGTTCCCCAAACAGGATTTTTATATACCTTTTAGCGACGTCTCAAAACGTGCCGGAGGAGGAGGAGGAGGAGGAGGAGGAGGAGGAGGAGGAGGGAGCAGGCAGGAGGAGGAGGAGGAGGACGAGAAGGAGGAGGAGGAGGAGGAGGAGAAGGAGGACGAGGAGGAGGAGGAGGGATGAGGAATGGAGTTGCATGAGAGGGCTTAACGGGAGTCGAGAGGTAGAAAGGCCCGTTTCGCTTGGGGCTTCCTTCCAATACTGAGCTCCGAGATGCCGCACGCGAGGTGGTCCAGCCCGTTTCTCCCGAGCCATCCTCACAATGCGAAGCTCCGAGATGCCGCCATGCGCGCCCTGCCTTCCGCCCTCCGCAGACATCCGACGTCACGATTTTTCCTCAAACAGCTTGCTGAACGGGGTGCTCTTGTGATAGAAACTAACTCTGGCCGAGGGAAGTCGGAGCAGAGACATCCTCACAAAAATTTGATGGTCCGGGCCGTTTCGCTTGAGACATCCTCACAACTCTCGTTTCTGAGTTGGCCGGGATTGGCCGTTTCGTCTGAGACATCCTCGAACGGCGGCTGCGGCGGGGGCAGCGGCTGCGGCGGCTGCGGCGGTGGCGGCGGCGGTGGCGGCGGCGGCGGCGGCGGCGGCGGCAGCGGTGGCGGCAACGGCTGCGGCGGCAACGGCTGCGGCGGCGGCGATTCGGCAGCGGGGGCGACGGCGGCGGCGGCGGCGGCGGCGGCGGCGGCGGCGGCGCGGCGGCGGCGGCGGCGGACAGCGGCGGCGGCGGCGGCGGCGGCGCGGCGGCGGACAGCGGCGGCGGCGGCGGCGGCGGAGGCGGCGGAGGCGGCGGCGGCGGCTGCGGATTCGCCCCCAGTAGTTGCCCATCCAAAGGCGACTGCTGAATATGCTGCTGCTCGGGCCAGCCCCGGGTGCTACGTGTGTGTTGGGAGGGCGGGTGGGCGTGAGCTAGACGTCTTCTTATCTAGGGGTGCCTTGACCCCTCCCCCTACGCCTTCCCCTGCCTTTTTTCGGCGGCGGTCGCGGGTGGCCAGAGGGTCTTTTTGTTCGGCCCTTGGGATGGCCAGTTTTTGACACCTCTCACGAGGATCGTGGCCCCCGAGGGGGGACTTCGATCGGGAGGTGTTTGCCATCTCGCCGTTCCGCTTCCGATGCGCTTTGGGTGCTTCAAGATGGCCCCAAGACGCCCAAGAGAGCCCCACGAGGGCTCCAAGAGCGCCCTAAGAGGCGGTTTTCAGGGCCCCAGGGGGGGGACCTAGATCGGGACCCGCCTTCTTTTGATCGGTAGCCTCGAAGATGGCCCCAAGAGGCGCTCCAGGGCTCCCGAGCGTGCCCCAAGACAGCCCCTCTTGGGCCCCAAGAGGGTCCCAACAGAGCCCCAAAGACGGCCCCAAGGGGGCCCCCAGCGGCTTCAGCGAGCCCAAGATGACCGCCAAGATGGCTTAGATAGCCCAAGCTGGGTCAAGATGGCCCCCGAGATGTTCCAAACGGCCCCAAGACCGCTCCAAGAGCGCCCCAGGGCGCTCCAAGAGAGCCCCAAGAAGCGATTCGCGGGCTCTTGAGGGGGAGCTGAGTTGGGGACCCCCCCATCCTGTAATCGATGGGTTCCAAGATGATCCCAAGAAGCCTTCCAGGTTTATCAAGAGGGTTCCAGAGGGCCCCCAGAACTCCCAGAGAGCACCAGCAGCAGCAGCAGCAGCAGCAGCCGCAATAATACCTCTAGATGGTTCCATGAGTCCCCGTCCGCGTCGTCCTCATTCTAGTCCTCGTCCTCCTCGTCCTCATCCGCGTCCTCGTCCGCGTCCTCGTCCTCCTATTCCTCCTCGTCGTCCTCCTCCTGCTCCTCTTTCCCTCGCCCCTCGCCCCCACGCGGCCCCCGGGGATGGCCCGAAGAGGCCTTCCAAGGCCACCCCCTTGCTCCCAGAGATCTAGCGGTTTACCCTGGTTGCTCGCTTTGTTTTCCTAGATGTGACTCTACGTCCCTTTTCCCGTCAGCTCGAATGGGCATGGACTCTGAATGGGCTGGCGGGGATATGCGAAGCGTGAATAATAGTTACTCTCTGCTCTACTCTGTTCTGCACTCTCGGGTATGTACTCTCTGTTTTCTACGATCCACTCTCTCATTCTGACCGCGGCTGAAAAGACTCGGGGCCTTTGTATTATCAACCGTGTCTCTCCACTTTTTTCTTTCTGGCCAACTCTGCTCACAACTCTCTGATCACTTCACACTTAATCTCAAAGCCCTGAAGCACTTGGCCACAACCAGGCCCTCCCAAACCCTGGAACCTGACACTGCCAGGAACGTCGGAGCCGGGAACCCGGGAACCCTGGCAACTAGCCGCCTACCGAAACCTGATGAATTCTGCCAGGAACGCCAGAACCGAACACCCCGAATCCAGGAACCGCCAGGAACCTGGCCGCCTACCGACATCGGCGCCGCACACTCGCCTGCCCTCTCAGCATTTGCCAGGAACCCTTCAGCACAGTGCAAGCACTGCTTGGGGAATCGAGGCGCTGAAATAAAGCCCACCTCGGGCTGAGGCGAGCATTTTCTCTGGGTGGAGGGCAAAGGGTGACATCTGAGATGCTGCTTCGATTGGTTTTCGAGGCTTCAACCTGCAGCAGGTGAATCCGAAGACGGATTGGTGCTCGAAGTGCAAGAGCTCATATGGATTTCACACGGAGCCGTCCGGAGGAGGGGCTCTGGAGGAGGGGCTCCGGTCTGTCGGGGCGCTCCTGAAGCCAGGTCGGAAACCTGTTCGTGGCCGAGGTTGGCCGGGGTCCAAAAGCGCCTCCCTCGTTCCTTGCCCGGCGCCCCCCGGGGCAGCACGATGGCCGCAGGCCTGGGCTGACGTTCTCGGCTGCAACCTCCAGGAGGTGAACCAGGAGGGAAAGAACACACACAGACACCATTTATCGCCAGCTCCCAGGAAAATAAAAAAGGAAATTTGGGGGAGCCGGAAAGAAAACCTAGGAAATCTGAGAAAATATGGGGAGTCCTGGGATTTGTGTGTATTTATTTGAGTGTCCCTGAGCCCCTCCAGTGAAGTCCAGCATCGGCACTGGTATCTCCGTGGGCGAAAATCGCCCTAAGCTAGTTTGCTGCCGCTTCGTCCACCTCAATCCCACTCAATCTGGCCTTCGCCTCGGTCGAGTCGGGCTTGATCCAGCCCCTCGTTCTGGTCTCGTAGCCCGTTTAATCCCTCCAGCGGAGTCCTCTCAGGAGTCGCCTCCCAAGTCTGCCGTCTCCCAAGTCTTCGGCGTGCTGGAGTCGGCGTTTGAGGAGACTTATTGGGCCACCGCCATCGTAAACCCATCGAGGGGGCGGGGGGGCGACCCCTGTGGGCGTTGGCACGCCCGCGCGTCACACAGCAGAGGCTGACGCCCAGGCGCGCCACTGCCCAGCGGGCGGCCCCCTCCCCCGAGGGGTTCTCGGTGGCGGTGCGCCCCATCTCTCGCCTGAGCTCTGGGGGGAGACGGACGGGCCGCCAGGAGGGCACGGAGTCACTCTGTGCCTCCTCCTCGCGACACCTCTTCCTCGGTCTCTTCCTCTTCTTCTCCGCCCGCGGTGGCAGCGCGCCGCGGCGAAGCTGTCGCGCCGCGCGGAGGCTCGCCAAGAGCTGCCCTCGGAGAAGACCGTGCGCCCGCGAGAGGTCCGAAGCCCGCGAACCCCGTGCCCTCTGCGCTCCCCCTTCGCGGGCGCCGCGCCAGCGCCGCACGTCGCGCGGGCTTATATCCGGCGCGGAGCCCGTCGGGCGGCGTCGGCTGATCACCCGGCCATCCTGGCCAGTCCGACCCTCGGTCCGGGATCGGTGCTTACGATGCCTCGGAGGGGGAAAAGGTACCATTGCTGCTACCCTTCCCTCGTTTCCCCCTTTTGCGGCCTCCTGGGAAGCCCTCGTCGCCACCGCTGGAGTCGCCTGGAAATCCTGGTCAGAACGCACCCTGGGAGAGGTCCGGGGAGTAGTGGCATCGGTACCTTTTTGTTTCCCCAGTATACGATTCCCTGCGTATTTACACTGCGTTGTCGGTGCAGTGCTGGGCGGCGCGGTGCAGGTAAGCTGCCGAGCCGTGCGTGCCCCGCCCTCTCCCCGCCCTAGCCCTCTCCCCCCTCTGGCGCTCGCCTTTCTGCTGCTTGTTTGCTTCGTTCGAAGAAGACCAAACGCCATAAACATAAACTTTTGACTCTCCGAGCGGATTTCTTGGATCCGCGCTGGGTCCCCCCGGCTGCGCCTCCGGCGCCGCCCCTGGCGCGCTCCGCGCCCCAGGGAGGGGGTCCAGCGCAGATCCAAGAAATACGCGCGGAGCGCCAAAAGTTTATGTTTATGGCGTTTTTTCTTCTTCTATTCTTGCCATCGTTCCTCCGCTGAAGCCGAGGGGTTCCGCAATGCTTTCGTTTGTCAGGCTGGGGCTGGCATCGTCGTTTCTGAGCATAGCGCTGGCGCGGCTGCCGTGGTCCGAGTTACCTCTGGGGAACTGTGCCCGGGCCCGTGGCCCGGGGCGAGGTGCGGGGTCGACTCAGCAGCCGACCAGGGCCCGCGCAGCCGCGCCGCGCGCTGGGGCCTTTGGCCGGCCACGAGGAGGTTGGAGGAAGACGAAGAGTCATGGTAAGATGCTGGGAGGCCTCGCGCGGCGCACAGTAGTTGAATTCAATCGCTTCGCTCACCCCGCTGGCCCACATTGCATGATTGGTGCTATATGTTGGCTTGCCCGTGGCGAGCGAGGAGGAGGAGGAGGAGGAGGAGGAGGAGGAGGAGGAGAAGGAGGAGGAAGAGGAGAAGGAGGAGAAGTAGGAGGAGGAGTAGGAGGAGGAGGAGGAGGAGGAGCAGCAGGAGGAGGAGGAGGAGGGGAGAATGAGGATGAGGCCACTCGATGGCTTTTTAGGCCATTCTTGGGGCTTGACTGGGTCGTGGGCAAGACGCCTCTTTGGGAGGCTTCTTGGAGGCCTCTCGGCGGCCTCATGGCAGTATTTTGGGGAACTCCTGGGGCTTCCTGGGGGGCCTCTTGGGGCCTCTTGTAGGGGTCTTTTGCGCCTCTGGGGGCCTGTTGGGGTCTTGCTGGCGGTCTCGGGGGCCATCTTTCGCGGATGGGTTCGACATGTCAGTTCGGACCCCCCAGTTCGGATCCCACCTCTGTCGGCATGTTGCGTGTCGCTTCGGGTCGCTACTTCCAGCTTCGCGCCGTGGCGGTCTGTGCTCAGCGCCGCATTGCTCCGCCCTCTTCGAGCCCACGAGCCGTGGAACATCTCGGCGCGCGATGCGCGGCCGCCTCCGCCCCTGCGCTGTCGCACGAGGTCTCCCAGCACCTCGCGGCGAGGCCAGCATGGCCCGTGCCGCCGCGCGGGGCGGGCAGGCGCGTGGCCCCGCTGGCACGGCGCGGCGCCGCGCCCCGCTGTTGCCCGCCAGGGGGCCTTCCGCTTCGCAGAGCTCTGGCGCGGGGCTTTGCGGCGGACGGAGTTCGTCAGCCGCCCCGCCCCGACGACGGCTTCCCGATCGAAGGTTTCCCGCAGGGCGTCTGGATGCCGGGCAGGGGCGTCGCCTCACAGCTCCCTGCGGACAGCCAGCGAGACCCGCACAGTCTTGCAGCGCACCAGGAGCGCAGCCACACGGCCCCCCCCACACATAGCTGTTATGGTTCAAGGAGGAGGCGCGAGTTGTCATACGTGTAGTGGTACCATTTCCCCCACAAGTGGTTGCCAAGCCCTGGGTGATAGCTCGCTTCTTCGAGGAGCAGTAGCGTGGCACGTTTGCGTCTTACACGCTGGACGCTTCTGCTTGGTAAGCACCCCGCTTGCATGATGTGAGCCAATGAATTCGTCGATTGCTTTTGCATCAAAGGTGGCATTGACTCCGTTGCGCCAGTAACTCCTTCTATACATCATTCAAGGAGGGCATGGCCTCCCTCAGCGGGCCTTCCCATTTCTCTGCGTCCAAGCGTGTTGTCATTGCATGGTCAAGTTCACTTTGGTATGCGTGTCGAGTTTGCGATGTTTCGGCGAGTTGCAGTTCAACATGGGCTTGTGAAGTAACAGTGACGAGTGATATTGTGTTGGTGGGAGCCTTGTGTTTTTCAGATTGGTGCGTGCTCTTGTAGCCTCGCCAGCGCAGCAACATTTCAACGAAGTGTCTCTTCACTAGCTTCGATAAGCTCTGGTAATTCAGCCACCACGCTGCGCGACGACTGGCAATCCGCGGAGTATCTACATGCGTAACTTTGCGGAGATATGTCTGGACTCTGTGCGCGTTCCAGGCGCCATCGTGGATGCTTCGCGCCAACACTGTGCGTGCACTTGTTGTGAGAGCATTTTATTCGTGTGAATCGACGGTGCTATCTCTTGTAGAACGAATGCAACTGAAGAGTAGGGGGCAGAAAAACAAAGAAGGAGGGGAGGCGGGACAAGAGGGACATTGGGGTTGGGGAGGAAGGAGAGGACGGGGGCAGAGGGAGGAGTGGGGGGTGGGCGATTACTCCCGGGCTTCAGGGGGAGTCCCTGGAGTTCACCGCGCCGAGAAGGGGGATCCGGCGAGATTCTCCCACGTGGGTCCCGAAACATTGTCTCTAGGGCTCCAGCCTTCGCCAATCATCTCGAGGCATGTAGAAACTCATCCTCGGAAGGCCCCAGGGCAACTTCAGAGCCATCCCCGGGGCGCTTGGTGGCAGTCTGGATGACACGCGAGGCCTACCAGGGCCACCTTATGACTGTTTGAAGACAGTCGGGGGCACGTGGGGCCATGATGGAGGAGCCCGGGCGTCAGAAATCGGTGAGCCAGGGTGCCCGCGGTCCCGCCGTGGAATGGACATGGACAGGCGAGGCAAGACCAGACAAGGCAGGCTTCCGGAATGGCGGAGCACGTGCCATGTTGCTCCAAGATCGCCTGAGGCGTTGTTCACACGGCCCCGGTCGGCCCATGGATAGATCCCCAAAGAGCCCGCACCACAGATGACGGGTTGTTCAACATGGCCTAGGTATTGGGTCGTTGTTGCACGTGCCACGCCCCCACTTCATTCCTCGTTGCTTTCTTCCCTCGCCGTCCTGCGTCACCTCATCACGCATGTTGAGCCCCAGTCGTATCCAGGTTGATTCAGGCGGTGGACAAACACGTGCGCGAAATCACTCGTACGCAGACACACCCGTACTGACATCCATCGGCTCACAGTGTGCACACCCACGGTCGGACTCGCACGCGGACCTATGCGCATACTCAGCCCACCGTACTTGTACTCGGTCAGAATTCGACTAACTCTGACGGGGTCGCCATTAGGCAGATTGACGCACCAGTCCACTCATACCTGCTCCAAGCCCCCCATATTCGTACTCACTCCTACTCAGCTTTGCTCACCAGGCAGAACCAGCAGGAGCTCAAAGCCCCCTGCACTCAATCACTGTTTTCAAGACCCGCTTATATTGCGAGTTTTTTTGCCCAGATCGCACCGAGGGTGCAGGCGTCAAACTCGCGCTTCCGAAGGGGTTGTTTGCCATGGGTATTCCACGGGCCCTGTCAAGCTTACGTTGGCGCTGGACTAATGGTGCAACGCTCGTTTTAGGCGGCGGGCGCGTGTCTGTTCCCAGCACAAAGGTCACCGCCACGAAGCAGGCATCGAGCTCGCGCCTTTCAATGGTGGAGCCACCACCAGACATTCCAAACGGGCCCGTACGCGCCTTGATTGGCGGGGCGTCTGAAGTACAACGCCATTGTGAGTCGTTGGGGGGATTTTTGATGACAGTGGGCGCGTCTCCGTTCACAGCCCCATGGTCACCAGCAAGCATCGCACTCGGGCCTTTCCAGGGGGGAGTCGCCGCGCGGGATTCTAAACGGGCCTGTGTGCGCACAGAATATTGGGCCCTCGTGGGGGGAAAGCCTGTTTGGGGCGATGGGCGCGTCTCTGCGCGCAGCCTCATGATTCAGCGAGCTAGCAGGCGTCGCACTTGGGGACCTCAAGAGGTGCCACTAAGCGGTAGCCATGATCAGGTCGCCAAGGATTCTCCTCCTCCTCCTCCTCCTCCTCCTCCTCCTCCTTGACCCCTCAGGTAGAACGCCCATTGAGGGCGGTGGACGTTTCTTTGCTTACTGCATCGTTGTCACCGCGAGGGTGCCAGCGCACGAGGGGATCCACCAGGGGATATTCCATGGGCCTGCTCTAGCCTGGACTGGCAGACCTCACAGGCAGAGCGGGAGCGTATCCCTCCGACGTAGCAATTCGTCTCGTGACTTCTGCCCCTGGGCTGGCTTTTCATCCCGAGTGCTTCCGTTGCTGGCCCTGGGGCTGACACACGGCCGCCATAGGCCGAAAACGTGCAAACACATTGCCGTTCTGATGCGTCTTTTGGCGCGACGCCTGCACCTGAAGGAAGGCAGGGGGTCCTGAGGTCGGCATCGTCCAGTCTATCCCCATCCCCACGGGGCCATGGCATCTCAGCCTCCGAAGCCCACCCGCCCGGGTGGGGACATGCCCCGCGAGACTTGGAGGCGACAGCGTACATCCCTTTTTTCGGCGGGCAAGTCGGCCAGTGGGGCCAAGGCCACGCCGGTGGGGATAGGGATCGGTCAGAGGGTGCTCCTGAGGCAAAGTTGGTTCCGTCCTTCGCCAAGGCAAGTTCTTTCCTTCGCCTTCGCCATCTGGGAAATCCTGGGGTCCTCGCGCGGCGCGCAATCGTTGCATCTTCTAGTCCACGCGTCCGCCCCGTCATATCTGGGACGACGTCCGCGTGGCCATGTTCCGACGCAGGTCCGGCGTACATTCGACGTGACATTTGAGCAAATCCGACGTAAATCCGACGTTGTTTGCATCGACGTAAATCCATGCGCAGCGCTGGCGCGGCTGCCGTGGTCCTACCTCTTGGGAACCCTGCCCTAGCTTGGGGAGAGGTGCTGGGTCGGATGAGCAGCCGGTCATGGCCTGCGCAGCCGCGCCCCGCGCTGGGGCCTTAAGCCGGCCACGAGGCGGTTGGAGGACGATGAGGAGCCATGGGCCATGGTACAATGCCCGGAGGCCTCGCGCGGTGCACAATACTTGCATTTTTAATCGCTTCGCTCACTCCGCCGGCCCATATTATATGCTTTGTGCTATATGTTGGCGTGCTCGTGGCGAGCGAGCCGCAGGAGGAGGAGGAGGAGGAGGAGGAGGAGGAGGAGGAGGAGGGGCCGCGTTGCTCCGCCCTCTTCGAGCCTCAGGCCGTGGAACACCTCGACGCGTTGGGCGGCCGCCTCCGCCCCTGCGCTGTCGCACGAGGTCTCCCAGCCCTTCGCGGCGAGGCCAGGATGGCCTGTGCCGCCGCGGGGGGCGGGCAGGCGCCGCCGCCACTGGCAAGGTGCTGCGCCGCGCCCAGCTGCTGGCCGCCAGGGAGCCTTCCGCTTCGCGGAACGCTGGCGCCGACAGCTTCGTTCATCGGCCGCCCCGCCCCGACGGTTGTCCGATCGAAGGTTTCCCGCAGGGCGTCACGGTGCCAGGCAGGGGCGTCGCCCCCCATAGCTTCCGGCGGATGACCAGCGAGGCCCGCACGGTCTTGCAGCGCACCACGAGCGCAGGCACACGGCGCCCACACGCTTAGTTGTTATGGTTCAAGGCGGTGGCTCGAGTTTTCATATATTTTGTGATGCCACGTGTTCCACACATATGGTTGCCAAGCCATGGGACAGATTCCGCCTCTTTGAGGTACGGTAGCGTGGCACGCTTGTGTCTTACACATGGGATGTTTCTTCTTGGCAAGCCCCTCGCTTGCATGATGTGAGCCAACGAGAGCGTTGATTGCGTTTGCATCGAATGTGACAGTGACTCCGTCGCGCCAATAACTCTCCTTAAACATCCTTCAAGGAGGGCATGGCCTCCCTCAGCGGGCCTCCCCATTCCTCTGCGTTCAAGCGTGTTGTAATGCATGGTCAAGTTCACTTTTATATGCGTATCGAGTTTGCGATGTTTTGGCGAGCTGCAGCTCAACGTGGCCTGTCGCGGTATTTGTGAAGTAACAGTGGCGAGTGAGAGTATGTTTGTGGGAGCCTTGTGAGTTTCAGCTTGGTGCCTGCTCATGTCGCCTCGCCAGTGCAGCCCTGTTTCAACAGAGTCTCAGTTCACTGGCTTCGGTAAGCTCTGGTGATTGAGCCACCACGCTGCGCGACGACTGGCGCTCCGCGGAGTGTCTACATGCGTAACTTTGCGGAGCGCCATCGTGGATGCTTCGCGCCAACACTGTGCGTGCACTTCTTGTGTGGCCACAGTACATGCACTACATTCGTTTGAGCAGACGGTGATATCGCTTGCAGAACGACTGCAACTGAAGAGTACGGGGCATGGTAGCAAAGGAGGAGGGGAGGCGGGGGCAGAGGGATACGCGTGAACAGGGTAACCCAGATTGACGATGAGTATGAGGAGGGTGGCAGAGCTTTCCCCGGGCACGGCGGGCGTCGCCGTGCGCTTGCATAGCGTAGTTCTCAGGAAGGACCATCGGTGTTAACCGTGGCCGCCGTGGTCTTGCCTTTGTTTATTTTGCGCCAGAACTAGGTCGAAGTGACATCACACTTTCGCCAATGAATCATTCCCGCGCCGTGCGTTCGCCTTGGCCGCGCGAGGAGTGCGTGTGCGCTCGGGGTCAGTACGACGCGACCGCTTGGAAAGTAACCCACCAGGCCGCGAATGCTCAAACGCGTGAGTGAAGTGTGCAGATGTGCATGTCTGTGCGTGCTTGAAACGGCAACCTACTTCGCGCTCGTGAGCCGCAGCGCAAGCGTGGAGGACACACGCGTGCGTGTGTGACGTAAAGGAGTGGTCGATTGCTCCCAGGTCTCAGGGGGACTCCCTGGAAGACATCGCCCCGGGAAGGGGCATTCGGCGAGCATCTCCCATGTGGACCCCGAGACATTGTCTCTGGGGCCCCAGCCTTCGCCAATCATCTCGAGGCAGGCAGAAACGCATCCTCGGGAGGCCCCGGGGCAACCTCAGAGCCATCTCCAGGACGCTTGGTGACAGCCTGAACTGTTGGGGCCATCTTGTGATTGTTTGAATGCATTCGGGGGCATTTGGGGCAATGACGGAGGGGCCCGGGCCATAGAAATCGTTGAGCTAGGATGCCCGCGGTCCCGCCGTGGATTGGACAGGGACAGGCGAGGCAAGACAAGACAAGGCATGCTTCCAGAATGGCGGAGCACGTGCCATGTTGCTCCAAGATCGCCTCTGGCGTTGTTCACCGAGCCCCGGTCGTCCCATGGATATATCCCCGAGGGGCCATCACCACAGATGACGGGTTGTTCAACATGGCCTAGGTATTGGGTCGTCGTTGCACGTGCTACGCCCCCACTTCGTTGCTCCTTGCGTTCTTCCCTCGCCGTCCTGCCTCACCTCATCACGGATATTGAGCCCCAGTCGTATCCAGGTTGATTCGGGCGGTGGACAAACACATGTGCAAAATCATTCGTATTCATACTCATCCTCACTGACATCCATCCACTCAAAGTGTGCACAACCACGGTCGGACTCGCACGCGGACCTACGTGCATACTCAGGCCATCGTACTCGTACTCGGTCAGAGTTCGACTGTGTCTTACGGGGTCGGTATGAGGCAGATTCACACATCAGCCCACCCCTACCTGCTCCGAGCCCCCCATATGCGTACCCACTCCTACTCAGCTTTGCTCACCAGTCAGAACCAACCGGGGCTCAAAGCCCCCTACATTCAATCACTAACTTTCAGACCCGCTTATATCATGAGGCTTTCTTTTTATTCCGATCGCAACGAGGGTGCAGGCGTCAAACTCGCGCTTCCGAAGGGGTTGTTTGCCATCGGTATTCCACGGGCTCTGTCATGCCCACGTTGGCGCTAGACCATATCGGCGCAGCGCTCGTTTAGGCGGGATCGTGACGTTTCATGGCACAATGGTCACCGCCACGAAGAAGGCATCCAGCTCGCGCCTTTCAATGGGGGGAGCCACCACAAGACATTCCAAGCAGGCCCATGCGCGCTTTGATTGGCGGGACGTCTGAGGTACAGCGCCATTCTGGGTTGTTGGGGGGATTTTAGTTGACAGTGGGCGCGTCTCCGTTCACAGCCCCATGGTCACTAGCAAGCATCGCACTGAGGCCTTCCCAGGGGGGAGTCGCCACGCGGGATTCTAAACGGGCCTGTGTGCGCACAGAGTATCGGGACATCGTAAGAGGAAAGCCTGTTTGGGGCGATGGGCGCGTCTCTGCGCGCAGCCTCATGATTCAGCGAGCTAGCAGTCGTCGCAGTCGGGCCTCCCAAGAGGTGCTACCAAGTGGTAGCCATGATCAGTTCGCCAAGGATTCTCCTCCTCCTCCTTCCGGACCCCTCAGGCAGAACGCCCGTTGAGGGCGGTGGACGTTTCTTTGCTTACTGCCTCATTATCCATCGCACGCGGGGGTCCACCAAGGGATATTCCATGGACCTGGTCTAGCCTAGACTGGCAGACCTCACAGGCAGAGCGGGAGCGTTTTCCTCCGACGTAGCAATTCGTCTCGTGACTTCGGCCCCTGGGCTGGCTTTTTATCCCGAGTGCTTCTGTTCCTGGCCCCGGGACTGGCATACGGCCGCCATAGGCCGAAAACGTGCAAACACATTGCCGTTCTCATGTCTCTTTTGGCGCGACGCCTGCACCTGAAGGAAGGCAGGGGGTCCTGAGGTCGGCATCGTCAAATCTATCACTATCCCCAGGGGGCCATGGCATCCCAGCCCCAGAAGCCCACCCGCCCGGGTGGGGACATGCCCCGCGAGACTTGGAGGCGACAGCGTGCAGCCCTTTTTTCGGCGGGCAAGTCGGCCAGTGGGGCCAAGGCCACGCCGGTGGGGATAGGGATCGGTCAGAGGGTGCTCCTGAGGCAAAGTTGGTTCCGTCCTTCGCCAAGGCAGATTCTATCCTTCGCCATGAGGGACGTGCTGGGGGCCTCGCGCGGCACACAACAGTGGCATCATATAGTTGCAATAGTTGCATCATCTTCCGACGCAGGTCCAACGGCACTCCGACGTGACACTTGCGCAAGTCCGACGCAACCCGACGTGAGCCCAACGTGAAGCCGACGCGGACCCGACGCACATCGGGTTTCGTTCTCGTGGCTGCACGAGGCATCCAGAATTTTCCCTATACGGTCGGGAACTTTGGCTTGGCGTGTCGATCCGCGGGTTCTGGCCCACCATGCTCCGGCGCACCCCCAGCCTTCCCGGGCTTCCCGCCGCGCGGAGCGGCGCGGCGCGCGGCGTGTCGCCAAGGGCCGCCGTGGCGACGCCTGCGCTGCAGCACGGCAGGGGCCATCCGCACGGGCCCTCGAGACGTCGGGGGCACGCGAGCAACTACAGTAGGGGTCTTGAGGAAGGAACCCTTTTCGTTGGGGAGGGGCTCGGTGCCCCTTGATTGTTTCACAGCTTGCCTCAGGTTTTCGCAAGATCTTCGAGGGGGAACCGAAGTTCCACTTATGGAAAATAGGGGCCCCGTTCCTTATTCAGGGTTCCTTGGGTCAACGCCGAGACTGTACTTCTCCGGCTGCACGAGAGGGCGCGGGGAGGGGCCGCACATCCTTCGCCGAGGCCCGCCCCTGGAGACAGCGCCGACCGGGCCACGCCCTCGTCGCCGAGCCGGCCGGCCGTGGGCGGCCTGGCCGGGCCGCCCGCGCAGTCAGGCCGCTGCGCCGCCGCCCGTGCCCTTCGCCGCCGCCGCGGCCGCGGCCGTCGGGCATCGCCAGCCGTCGCCGCCACCGTCGGGCGCCGCCGCCGTCGGGCGCCGCCGCCGTCGGGCGTCACCACCTGTGGGCTCGGGAGGGGCTCGGGCTTGCGGGCGGTTTTCCTCGGGTCCAGGTCCGGGGGGGAGCTGTTTTTGTTCGTGGGCGAGGCCCGCCGTGGCCAGGAGAGCCCCCTTCGGTCTTTCTGTGGCCTGCCTTCTGGCAGTGCCGGGACTGCACTCAGAAGAGAGAGAGAGAGAGAGAGGGAGAGAGAGAGAGAGAGAATGAAAGAGAATGAGAGAGAGGGAGAGAGAGAGAGAGAGAGGGAGAGAGGGAGAGAACACGTCAATCGGGCTCGACAGATCCCGGATCCAGATCGTTCGACTCGGATTCCAATGGGGTTCGAATCGGAGTAGGGCAGACACGGATCCCGAGGAGCCCGCTAGGATCCGAATAGAGCCCCAGTGGGATGCAGTTGTCCACCTGAGCTGCACATTCTTCCGTTTTTTCTTCGCGCATCGTGCCGGGCTTATGTTCCCAGATGCCATGCGCATTCTTTAACGCAGTTCTCTTGCGGACCTGTACACTCTTCCGCGCGTCCGGCTCAGAGCATGTCAGACTTGCGGGAGGCACGGGGAAGGAAGGAGGGTGGCCAGCGCTGCGATTCCAGATGACGATCGCACGTCTGCGCTTCCAGTTGGAGAGAGCGAGCAGCTGCGTGGGTCCGAGAGCACGTCGCGGTCGCCACGACGGAGACCTCGGCACACTTCGCGCGCATCGCCAGGGCGCGCGCGGAGCCCTGGCAGAAGTGGAGTGCCGACGACGACGCGGTTGTCCCAGGGCTCATCGAACTTTCGGGGGTGAGGATGACGGCGAAGCGGGCGGCCAAGCCGAGGCGGCCGCCTTGCGCGCCGCGGCGGGCCTCGCCGACCTCCGCTCGGACAAGCCCACTGTCCGCCATTTCAGACCTGAGCTGGTGCCCCCAGCCATTCGCGAAGGAGCTCATGGCCACGACAGCGACGACGCTGGACGATTGCGGTCTGCCTGGAAGGCGGCGCCGAGAGGCGCGCGGCCTACGTGAAAGAAGACATCCTGGGGCGCTATATGATGCTGGCGCACTTGGATCCCGTCGCACTGAAAGAATTGCCGAACGCCCCGAGAAAGTCTTCCAAATCCAAAGACGACGCGGCATTCATTGTCAGACCAGGACTGCCCCGCACCCCCCGCGGCAGAGGACGGCCGTCGCCCGTCGGATCCGAAATTGCTTTCGCGGCGCGGCCCTGAGCCGAAGGCGCACTTCGCGCCCGCTGGCGCCGGGCGCCGCCCGAGCGACTACGCGGCGCATCTCGGCAGACGTTCGCGGGGGGGCTCGCGGGCCCTGCCGCCGGGAAGCGGGCTCCGCGCGCGTTGAAGCGGTGCCGGACGCTGTTCCTGGCGAAGTTTGCGCAAGCCTACCATGCCGCGTGGGAGGACGAGACCGCGGGGGCGACGGCAGACCGTCCAGGTGCCGCTGACGGGCTTGGGCGGCTCCGGCAAGACGGCGATCGCCCGGCAGATCGCGCTGCCCGCCATGGACTTTCTGTTCGGGCAGGAAACCACAAGGATCGTCTGCGCCATGTGGCCCCAGGCCGAGAAAATCACCACCGAACACCATGATGCGAAAATTTGCCACAGGCCCGCTCAGATGGACATCGGCGAGCAGCACCGCAACATCACGATGCTTCCCGCTCCCGATAATTATCCAGGAACGGCTGGAAGGGAATCTGGTCGGAGCAGCGGTTGTTCGTCACCGAGGAGGTCAGCGTGTTCTCGCCGAGCCTCCTCGACGCGCTGGCCCACCGCGCGTTCCACGCCAGGCGCCGCAAGTGCAACCTGCCGGAGGCGAAGTACCTGGGGCCCTCGTGCGCCTTCGGCCGCGCCCCCATCGTGATTGCCTCGGGGACTTGCTGCAGGTGAAGCCCGCCCTGTCCGGCGCGCCACTGCTGTCCGACCTGCAGATGTCGGCGGCGCCGACAATCGGAAGGAGAGACCGCCCGTTGAGTACCAGAGAGCCGTTTCTTCCCGAGGCCGCCCTGCGCTTCGAGCTCCAGGCCACCAGCCGCATTGAGGGCCCCGACCTCGACGGTTTCATGAACTTCGCGCGCAAGCCGGAGAGAAGCAGGGTTCTTCAGAAGAGAGCAGCGACCTGGAATCGCATCCAGATGAAAACCGACGACAGGCGGCTGGGCGAGGAGCGGTTCAAGACTGGACATATGATCGCCTGGTTTGGGGGCCCGGTGGACGATGGCGCGCGCGAGGAGGGGCGCCACGTCTTCTAGGCGGGTGCTTTACCTCGTCCAGGCAGCTGACCAGTCCTCGCCACCGTTGCCCGATGACATGGACGCCGAGGGCGAGGTCGTCCACGCGGCTGTCAACCCAAAGGATGAGGGCGAGGCGGGGGCGGCGAAGGCCGAGCAACGTCTGGCGTAACTACGGCGCCTGCCGCGCGGCGCGCGGGTGCGCATGGACAGTTGCAAGGCCGGCCCCCTGCGGCAAGAAGTTGGCGGCAGGCGGAGCTCGATCGTGCCATCGACACCGCGGAGGCGGCGGGCCTCGTTTTCATCGCGCCGCAGAGTTCAGCCGCGCTCGATGTCCGCAAGCATAAACTCACGCCCGCCAGCCTGGACACCTCCCATGCAGAAGCCGTGGCGTCCGCTGCCTGCCAGGGTCGCGCCATGCACCGCGGAGTCTACTGTCGACTCCGGGTGCCAGGATGAAAACCACATGGACGACCTCTTGGCTGCATGTCAGCCCGATGCTGTCCAGGGCGACGACCGTGGACAACTTCTTGATGATGCGAGACCCCGGCTTGGATTTATCCGCCCTCGGGCCGCCCCCACATCTGACGGCGCGTCTGCGAGCGTTTAGCTCCCGCACCGACAGGTGCAGGAAGGAGGCGGAGAAGCTGGCCTGCGAGCTAGGCCTCACTCGCTTCTTGCACTAGCAGTAGGCAGATCTGATATTTTGGAGCGCCGCGGCGGCATGGCGCAGGCAGCGAAGCGCATCTAGCGTTCTACGGGGGAAACAGCACTTTTCTTCCTCACCCCGCCGCTTCCGTCGTCGCCTTGACCCTGCCACCTTCTCTGCTGCTGCTGCTGCTGCTGCTGCTGCCGCGCTGGCTGTTTTGTCCTTGTCCTCCTGCCAGTCATTCCCCCCTTGTCCTTGTCGAGTCTGGGCCCTCACGCCTCGTCGTTCTATCGTTGTCTTGCGCGGCGTGCCACGTGCGCGTGTCTCACGTATCGCGCTCACCATGTGATGTCGCCGGCACTGGAGTTTGGGCCAATGTTTCTTGCCATTTGGTGAGTGTTGGTTCGGCCATCAGAAGGGAAATTCTGCGTTTTTCGCACCTGACCATCCTGTCGCCGTCCACTCCTGCATCTTTCTCCTTCCTCCTCCTCTTCATCCTCCTCCTCCTCCTCCTCCTCCTCCTCCTCCTCCTCCTCCTCCTCTTACTCCTTTTCCTCCTTCCTCCTCTCCCTCCTCCTCTTTCCTCCTCCTCCTCTTTCCCTTTCTTCCCCCTCTTTCCTCCTCTTCCGCCTCCTCATCCGACTCCTCCTCCTCCTCCTCCTCCTCCTACTCCTCCTCCTCCTCCTCCTCCTCCTACTCCTCCTTCCCCTCTTCCTCCTCTTTCCTCCTCCTCGTCTTTCCTCCTCCCTCTCCTTCTCCTCCTGCTCTGGCTCCTCCTCCTCATCCTCCTCCTCCTCATCCTCCTCCTCCTCATCCTGCTCCTCCTCTTCCTCCTCCTAGCTCTCCTCATCCTCCTCCTCTTCCTCCTCTTCCTCCTCCTCATTCTCCTCTTCCTCCTCCTCCTGCTCTTCCTCCTCCCCCTCCTCCTCCTCCTCCCTCCTCCTCCTCCTCTTCCTCCTCCTCCTCCCCCTCCTCCTTCTTCTCCTCCTCCTCCTCCCCCTCCTCGTTTTTCCCCTCCTCCCCCTCCTCCCCCTCCACCTCTTCCTCCTCCTACTCCTCCTCCTCCTCCCCCTCCTCTTTTTTTCTTCTTCTCCCCAGCTTCGCTGGCGCGGCCCCAGCGGGGCCAAGGAGTTTTGCCCGTGGCCTCCTTTCGGCGGCAGCCGGCGGTGGCGTGGACCCTGCGGGAGTCAGCGGAAGCGCGTCCGGGTCCGAGCGCCGATCCATTCGCGGCCCAAGCGGGTCTCAGGGCCCTTGCGGCCGAGCGTCGTGCTGCGCGGGAGCGCTCTGTGCCGCAGAGGGCGGAGCGATCTGGCGCTGCTGGTAGAGGCGAGCCCCGTCTGAAGGTCCAGCGTGCCCTGGTGCGCGGCATCCGTCCCGCCCTCTACCTGTCGCACCCTCTCTTCCCGGTTTCCCCTCCCCGCTCTCTCATCACGTGCATTCGAAATGCCTGGCCAGGTGGTTTTCGATTCCGCTTGAGCGCTCGAGGCGCTTCGGCTGGGATCAAATCGGTGCCACTCTGCTCCAAGCCCCTCCATCTTGGCGGATGGTGGCCATCCGCACATGGTTGGGGGGGATGGGTCACAGACGCACGATTGCGAAATGACTTTCGAGGCTGCTTGCTCGGCTGTGAACGTGGCCGTGATAGCCTATATCACTTTATCTCTTGCCATAGATTTCTCTGGAATGCTGCCATGGTCTCCCGCTCCCATCTCCCCGCCCCCTTCCTGAGCGTCTTGCGTTGGGTAATTCGTCGCTCGCCCGCCTGCGGCAGTTGGTCATCGTGTATCATTTCCATCGGTTGCTGCACGCTCGAAGTCGGTCGCCCGACCGGGCGGCGCCCGACCCGCCGACCTCCCTCCTCGTCGCTTGCGCCGCCCGCCTCGCCACGGGTTTGCCGAGGGGGGAGTTGGCGGCGGTCGCGCAGCAGGCAGCAGAGAGGGTAGGGGCAGCCTGACGTAAGGGACCTCTGAGGCTCTGAGGACGCTCCGCCTCTTTCCTCCTCCTCCTCCTCCTCCCCCTCCTCCTCCTCCTCCTCCTCCTCCTCCTCCTCCTCCTCCTCCTCCTCCTCCTCCCCCTCCTCCCCGTCCTCCCTCGTCCTATGCCTTCCTCCTGCTCCAATGCGCCGGCAGCATCAGCCCCTCTTCCCCTCCCACCTCGCGGGCCCCCAAGCGGCGTAGTGGCCACACCGCGTGGTGAGTCCGCGGGGATCCGGGGCCCACCGCACGGTTTTTGGGAACTCGGGCCGTTCTCCGAGAGGAGGCCTCGGATGGCCAGGGCCTCCGAGGTCCCCCGAAGACCCTGCAGCGACGGACCGCGTGGAGAGGTTTTGTGCGATGTCGATGTCGCGAAACGGCGGACCACCACACCGACGTGAGAAGTATCGCGTGAACATACGTGTTCGCAGCTCCGCCCGGATTCACCGGCGGACCTTTGCTTCTTGAGGCGCGGAGCGCGCCGGGGGCGGCGGCAGAGGCGCCGCCGGGAGGTCCCAGCGCGGATCCAAGCAATCCGCGCCGAGCTCGGAACATCGTGATTGTGCAGTTTTTCTCCTTCAGTTTGGGGCCCTGCCCCCCCCACGGAGCGGCCCGCCGATCACCACGCACGCGACGCGGCCGCTCGGCCGCCCCGCGGGCCGCTTGTCGCCGCCGCCATCATCCCCGTGGCCCCCGGCGTCGCCGCCGTCATCGCCGCCGTCGCCCCCGTTGCCGCCCTCCTCGCCGCCGCCGTCGCCACCGCCCTCGTCGTCCTCGCCCTCGTCGACCTCGACGTCGCCGTCGCCGTCGTCGGCGTCGCCCAGCCCCCGCAGGCCGCAGAAGTCGATCTCTCTCCCTGCGCGCGCGCGCCCACTATAATCAGAGAGCCGCCCGCCCGTTGCCTGCGGCGAGGGCCGGCGACGCCACCTGGCGGGCCGCCGAGCGGCGCGCTGCCCGTTGCCGGGGCCACCGGCGCGGGCGAGGCGCCGGGTTCCCGCGGCGTTCCCCAGTGGGCTTCTGCCGGCGCGGGATCCCCCACAGGTTGGGAAGGCGACTCCGCCAGTGGTCGATTTCGTAAGCAAGTCGCGTGGAGGCCCATGCCAAGAAGCGCCCTGCTGGCCTCCAGGGTGCCCTGGGTTTCTTGGGTTTGGATGGTTCTGCGATGGGAAGCGTGACGTTCCACACTAAGAATCAATGGACGTCCTGGGGTCTCAGGGTTCGGTTTCTTGCGGAAGGTTTCTTGGCGTCGGGCCCCTACTGTCTGGTTCCTTTGGCGCCGATTTGCGCCCTATTCTGCCGCCGATGTGTTGCTGAGGTGCAAATTTCAGCCATACTGTGTCGCATCGTTCGCAGTGCACCCGACACAAACTTGCCAGCTTGCGTGGTCCCAAACAGGGGTTTCTAGCATACTAGGTGATGCAATCTACGTGGTGCAAGCTGTGTAGTGCACGCTACGTAGTGCATCCTATGTGATGCAAACTGTGTGGTGCAATCTATGTGGCACAATCAATGTATGTGGCGCAACTATTTTAGAAGAACTTGGAGTTGACAACTGCATTGTGCGCGCAACCATCCCACCCACCCATCTGCAGCTTGGTTTGCAAAATCCATGCGGCAGCGCTTGCGGTAACTGCTTGGTGCTGGTTGGCTCATCTCTGCGGCTTGCGCGCGTAAGCTCGCGTGCAGAGCGGCCAGCTAATTTCGGCACAACCGACGCGGCCACGATAGCGCTGACCGATGGGGAATTCCCAGCGTGTCCCACAGGCCGCGCTGGCTCGCGGGCACTTCAATGGGGTGACTCGGGCGGGTGCCCTAGCATGGTGACGTCGACAACGGCGGAAATGATGATGATGATGATGATGATGATGATGATGATCATCATCATCATCATCATCATCATGATCATGATGATGATGATCATCATCATCATCATGATCATGATGATGAGGACGATGATGCTGATGCTGATGACGTTGACGATGATGATGATGATGATGATGATGATGATGATGATGATGTCGACGGCAAAACCAATTACGGCGCCGATGCTGGTCACGCCGATGACGATGGTGATCATGATGATGGTTATGACGATGGTGATGATGACGACGACGAAGATGGTGATGCTGCTGATGATGATGGTGATGAGGAGGAAGATGATGATGATGATGATGATGATGATGATGATGATGATGATGATGATGATGATGATGATGATGATGATGATGATGATGATGATGATAATGATGTCCACGTGTTGGTGATGAAGTCGATCGATGGATTCCGACGTGGGTGTGCGGACGACGCGCGCGAGTGGCCCGCATGGTATTCTGTGACAGGGGTCGTGCCCCCCCCCCCCCAGCAAGCACGCAAGGGCGTTCGAATGATTTCGGCGTGTGCGCGGGAGAGGCCCGCGCGGTCCCATTGGGTGAACCTGTTGAGCAATACGCATTTTTGTTTCCCACCCTCCCCTGGTTGGGTTCTCGTTTTGGATAGCAACGGGGTCTCCACCTTCTCCTTCTCCTCCTGCCCCCCCCCGCTCTCATCTCGGCTCTCTCCTCTCGCATGCCGCTTGGGGGCTGCGAAGTGTGAAACTGTCGCCGCTTTCGGGGGCTGCTGGGGGAGCCAACACAGTGGGGTCCAGCGCAGATCCAAACGGGACCTCGCCATCCCTGGGGGGGGGGCTGCGAAGTGTGAAAGTGTCGCCACTTTCGAGGGCTGCTAGGGGGTGGCAGCACTGTGGGGCCCCACGCAAATCCAAATGGGAGGACGGGTTTCGACATGCGCGCGCGTCAACGCGCGCGCATAGACAATGTCAACGTTTTTTTTGCAAGGTATGTTTGGACATATACATACTGTATACACGAGTGCGCGCGCATTGTATTCTTCGGAAGGGGTGATGGGGGGTAGGGCCCCCCCAGGGATGGTTTGAGTTCATATGCAGAACGAACGATGAGGCATAAGCAAATGTAAATTGTACGTAGCACCCCGCAGTTGCGGATAAGCGATCTACGAGGCTCTGAAGAAGCCCGCCGCAGGCGCCTAATTTTTTCAAGTTGTACAACGAGCCCGCCGCAGGCGCCGATTTTCGTTAAAGCAATGTGGGTGGGTCGCGGCGGGTCGCGGGGGGGTCGCGCGGTGGGGTCACGGGGGGGTCGCGTGTGGATCGCGGGGTGGGTCGCGGGCGGGTCGCGGGCCGGGTCACGGGGGGGACGACGCCAAACAGTAAACAACGACAACAAGATTCCGCATCGCGGAATCCCACTTCAGTTACGCACCCAGGGTCGGCCCCCCCACTCGGATTATCGCAGGGAGTAGTACATCGGGGGCGGGGCAGCCTATTTTTTTTTGGCGATGAGAACCTGTGTGGTGCATTCTATGTGGTGCAATATTTCTGTTCGCAGTGGGTTGTCCATTCCACTGCTCGTGCAAACATCCCACCCACCCACCCGCAACTTGGTTTGCAAAATCTCTTAAGACCGTGACGGTGGGTACCAAATGGCACTTGGCAACGACAGCGACGCCGACGACGACAGCGACAACGACGACGACGACGCCTCCGATAACGACTACGACGACACCGATGACGTCTCCTACGACTTCGACGACGCCGACAACGACGACGACGACGACGACGACACCGACGACGACGACGACGACGCCGACGCCGACGACGACGACGACGATGACAACGACGACGACGATGACGACGCCGACGACGACGACAACGACGACACCGACGACGACGACGACGACGACGTCAACGACGCCGATGACGACGACGACGACGACGGCGGCGACGACGACGACGCCGACGTCGACAACGACGAAGACGACGCCGACGCCGACGCTGACGACGAAGACGAAGACGACGACGACGTCGCCAACGAAGACGACGACGAGGGAGGAGGGAGGACGACGACGGCGACAACGACGACAACGACGACAACGATGAGGGAGGAGGGAGGACGGCGACGACGCGAACGACGAAGAAGGAGGAAGGACGGCGACGCCGACGACGACAACGGCGAGGGAGGAGGGGAGACGACGACGACGACAACGACGACGACGACGACGACGACGTCAACGACGCCGATGACGACGACGACGACGACGACGGCGGCGACGACGACGACGCCGACGTCGACAACGACGAAGACGACGCCGACGCCGACGCTGACGACGAAGACGAAGACGACGACGACGTCGCCAACGAAGACGACGACGAGGGAGGAGGGAGGACGACGACGGCGACAACGACGACAACGACGACAACGATGAGGAGGAGGGAGGACGGCGACGACGCGAACGACGAAGAAGGAGGAAGGACGGCGACGCCGACGACGACAACGGCGAGGGAGGAGGGGAGACGACGACGACGACAACGACGACGACGACGACGACGACGACGACGACGACGGCGACGAAATAGGCGGGACGACGCCGACGACGGACGACGTCGACGACGAGGGAGGAGGAGGAAGGACGACCACGGCGACAACGACGACGGAAACGACCACGACGCCAAAGAGGACGACGACGACGAACACGAGGAATGACATAGGACGACGTAGGTGACGACGACGACGACGCGGGGGGAGGGAGGACGGCGACGACGACGACGACGCAAGAGCGCGCGTGCACGCTTTTGTTGAACATCAATGTTGCGAAACCTTTTGTTTTTGTAGGTTTTTGTGGACACACGATGTTGAAATCCGTCCGAAGCCGATGGGTTTTGAAGAATTCCGGCATACGCGCGCGACGCGCGCGGCTGCACTTCGTCACTTTTTTTGCAAAGGATTTTCGCGACGGCACACGCGCAAGGGCGTTCGACATATTTCGACATGCGCGCGCGCGAAGCCCGTTTGGTAGCATGTTGTTAAAATTTTGAAAACTTATGATTTTCTTAAGAGTTCGCAAGAGCTCGCGCGTAAGCTTTTTTTGCAAATCAGTGTTGCCAAGCCCTGTGTGTTCGTATGTTTTTTGGGGAACTCGATTGCGAAATCCTTCCGACACCGAAGGTTTTTGAAGGATTTCGGCGTGCGCGCGCGACGACGCGCGCGTGCGCACTTCGTCCCATCTGTCCCAAGGGATTCGTGGCAAAGTCCTATGTTAGAACACAGCGTGTCCCCGCGTATTGTTTTTTTTACAAGGGAACCTCAGGGGGGCCGATACCTGCCCCCTGGGGATATTGCACATTCATATTTCGGATGGACCTGTGGTCAGAATCATATCTGGTTTACATACCCGAAAGGGGGGCGGAAAAAGGCGGGGGGGGGTAGAGTATGTTCTGTTTGCTAGAAACGACAATGTACGTGGTGCAATCTGAGTGGTGCGAGCTATGTGGTGCATTTCGTGTGGTGCATGTGTTGGAAACTGTGTGGCGCAGTCTGTAGGTTGCGGCGACGAGGCGGCGACGGGCGGCGACGAGCAGCGACGGGGCTGCGACGGGGCGACCACAAGCCGGGCGGAGCGGCAGACCAGCCCAGTTCTGTGAAAACGAAGTAAGAGGTCCAGATAGGTGCAAGCAGTGCTTGGGGAGCAAGCTGAACATCAATCGAAGTACGGCGGATCCCGAGGAAACGTCTTCGCGTCGTGGGAGGAACCGCGACGCAATGTCTGTGATTTTTTACAACAGCGGGCGGCAGCCGGGGGCGCTCACCGTGCGCCAGCACCGTCGAAGCAGCACCCGTGATGCCAAGCCGGCCCAGGGAAAGCGGTCTGGATCACTCGGGGTCCACGTCGTGAAGCGTTTCCGTCGTCGGAGCTATGTGTACGACGGTTGCTGGCCTCTTGGGGGCCGCCGACAGGGGTGTGGCGGAAGCAACGACCCCCACTCGCCCACTCCTCGCTGATCGGGGCCCGGGTGCCATACCCTGCCTGGGAACGTGAGGTTTCGTCATTGGGGGCCTGTCGCCAATCCATCGGCGATGCATCGCCGATGCCAAGTACCTCTTGATGGTCCCTCGGCTCCCCAGAGACAGCTGGTGGCCTGCAGTCAACGTTGTTGGGATAATGTCCACGATGGTTTCGTAAGGGGGTCGCTGTTCCTCAGGCCTGTCCACGCTGTCGGTTTTGGGCGCCTCTTGGTTTGGGACACTTGCTGGCTTGCGTTGCATATTCGAAGGACCTCGGCTGTCCAGGAAAGTGCAGTGTCTTCTCACATCCACATCCGGCGCGGCTTCGACGCGGATTCGGCGTGGGTTCGACCTTGGTTCGACGCGGAGCCGACGTGGATTCGACGCGGACTCGACGTGGACTCGACACGGATTCGTCGGATAGCGGTCCGAGGGAGCAGATAAGGCCGCGAAGATTCAGCAGATGCGTTTTTTTTCTGTTTTAGATACTCCGCGAGACGAAGGTCAACAAGGAAGTCAGTCCTGGCTCCTGCGTCCCATTCTTCCCTCGCTCCCTTTTTCCTCAGGCGGCATTAGCTTATGGCTACTCCTGCTCGGCCTCGGTTTCTGCTTGGTAAGAAGTCTCGTTGTCGTTGCGCCAGCGCCGCCAGCGCAGAACGCGATGGGTCTCTTCATCGCGCTATGCGGTCGCTGCGCTCGGTGAGTTCTGGCGCCAGATGAGTTCCTTGGCGTCGTTCGCCTGGCGCGTCAATCGGTTGCGATGCCGATCTCGCGCGTCAGCCAGAGCGGCGTTCTGCTCACAGACGCCCCGAGCGCGCGCCTCTGTGGCCCACTGGGGGAGTGTCGCCGTCTCTCGGACGGAAGTGTTGCCAAGTGCCGATCCGTGGCTCGCGCAAAGGGGTTTGGACCCTGCCACCCGGAGACCCGTGCGCGGGGGGCCTGGCCAGGGCCGCGCCGTCGCGGAGGCACGCTGAGACCTGTCGCGCCAACGAGGGGAAGACCCTGGGCACGTCGCCCCGAAACGCCTCCGGGGAAGCCGAGCGGCGACCGGCGCAACCGGATATGTTTTTTCCCAAATGTCTCGAGGACCAGATATTGCTCCTCCCCCTCCTCCTCCTCCTCCTCCTCCTCCTCCTCCTCCTCCTCCTCCTCCTCCTCCTCCTCCCCCTCCTCCTCCTCCTTCCTCTTGCCCTCCTCCTCCTCCTCCTCCTCCTCCTCCTCCCTCCTCCTCCTCCTCCTCCCTCCTCCTCCCTCCTCCTCCCTCCTCCTCCCTCCTCCTCCCTCCTCCCTCCTCCTCCTCCATCCAAATGTCTCGGGGCCACACGCGCCGAACACTGTGTGTGTGTGTTTGTGTGTGTGTGTGTGCACGGAGGGGGGATCTCTGCAGGTCCGCCCCCTGCTCTTGTTGAGGCAGCCCCACCGCGCACGGCTGTCGGGGAGGGCGTGCGCACGGTTCACCGCGGTGGAGCCTCGGACGCGGGACGGGTCGAAGGCGGAGGAGGGGATCTCGGCTTGGTGTGGATGGCGATGGTTGTCGTGTCCTGGCATCGCTCGGACGTGTGCACTTTTCTTCTCGGCGAGAACCATCGAGGAGCATTCTTGATCATCTGGCGAAAAAAACCACGCACGAAACCGAGGGAATGGACGCCCGAGCGATGGCGAGGTGCGGGTTTCATGCAGTGGGCTCTGGCGTATAGCGTGGGTTCGATGTGTGCTTGATCATTGCTCCACCCCTGTTCCTCCTTGCCTTGATTTCCCAACTTTTCGCGACGGCGTTCCCACCAACGGCTTAGAACCCTTCCCGGAGTAGCCTCACAGGAATGTGAAAGGCGATTGGTCCCAGCGAAATTTGCTTAAGAATCCTACCAGCTCCCTAGGGGTGACCAGCCTGAACAATAAGAGAAGTTCCTTTTCATGTCCCTCGTACCTCCCTTCCTTCTTCCTCCATCCTCTTTCCTCCATGGCCTCCTGCCTGCGTTCCTTCCCCCTGGGGGAGGAGTAACGCAGGATGGATAAGCAGGATGGAGGAGAGAAATATTTTCATTTCCCACCCTCGCTTCTCCCTACTCCTTCCTTCAGGTGTCGTCGTCTTTTGATTGGCATCACAAACTGATCCACTCCATTCAAAACCATGCCCTCTCCCCTCTTCGCCGCCATCGCCATTTTCGTTGTCATCGCCGTGGTTCGCGGTCATTATCATCGCATTGGTGACATTTGCGGGGCTTCGCGAGAGGAAGATCTTTGTTGTCATCGCCGTCGACGTGGCCACCGTCTTCGTCATTGTCATCGTCATTTTTGCCATCGTCGTCAACTTCCTCGTCGTCAGCGTCCTCGTCATCATCGCCGTCGTCGCCGTTCTCGTCGTCCTTGGCGTCCTCGTCCTCGTCGCCGTCGCCGTGATCACCGTCCTCGTCGTCCCAGCCGACCTCGACGTCAGCGTCACTTTCGTCGCTGGCGCCGGCGACGAACGGCCGCGGGCGAGGCGCCGACCGGACCGCTCGCCCGCACGGACGAGGCCGCGCCGCCATGTCGGGCCCGGGCCTTCGTCTCCTGCTCCTCGGCCTCCTCCTCCTCGTCGTTTCCTCTTTCGCCACCTGCGCCTCGACATCTACCGCGTGGAACACGAGGAGAGTCAATAGGTGTGGATCTGGCATTTGGCGGATGGGACGTTACGCTGACGGTGGCGACCATAGTCTACACGATGTGTGTGTGTGTTTCCCAGAGGTCGTTGACCATTTCTGTCGCCCTGTTCGTCTAGTGCCTGCTGACTACGGTTCTGAGCGCCTCCCTGCTTTCCTCCCTCACCTCTTCCGTTCCTATTGAAAAACTATAATTCCTTGCGTTCTCGCTCTCGACGACATACACTATACGCCACTTTCCAATCCCATCGGGCCTCGCATCTTCCCCCATCTTTCACGCGGGCGCGTGGCCCACTGGCTGCGCGACTTCGCACGGCGGCGCAACGATCGGATCGTGCGACGGCAGTCTTCCGAGGCGCGCCCACGCCTGCTGAGCTGCCGCCTGCCGCTGCTTCAGGCTGACCACAGGCCACGTTCGTTGTCCTCTCGTTTTTGCTCTTGTCCGCCCTGGTCTCTTTCTGAGCGGTGCTGCTCCTCCCTTGTGCCGCTGACCGCAGTCTGAGATTGCGAAACGGTTCAGGATGTTGTGCTTGTCGTTCGATGTGCCAGGTTGTTTTTGCACATACGAGCAACCACCAACGCCTCAGCCAAGCCGGGAACATGCGAAACGCGCAGCGTCATGAGGAGCAAGGGGGCCCAGACGTTCGACGCCGTGCTCGCTTCGCAGCGTGGCTCCCCAGAGGCCTGGCGCCCTCCTCCCAGGGGCTGGCTCCCTCCATGCCGAGCTGCTCTTTTACGATCCCAGGGCCTGTTGAGGGCATTGGGAGGCCGAACATTGCCCAAGATCCATCTCCTCCTCCTCATCATCATCATCATCCTTTTTCTCCTCCTCCTCATCCTTATCCTCCCCCTCCTCCTCCTCCTCCTCCTCCTCCTCCTCCTCTTCCTCCTCCTCCCTCCTCCTCCTCTTCCTCCTCCTCCTCCTCCTCCTCCTCCTCCTCCTCCTCCTCCTCCTCCTCCCCCTCCCCCTTCACCTCCTCCTCCTCCTCCCCCTCCTCCGCCTCCTCCTCCCCCTCCGCCTCCTCCGCCTCGTGTGCGCCGTACCGCGCTGGCGTCGCTCGGGGCCCGCGGCATCGTCGATCTGCCCAGTACTTGCACGGTGCATAGCCTCACGGCGCTCGAGAGCCGAACGGCTATGCCCCCTACCGTGTTGGAGCGAGGCCTGGAAGGGAGCCCACACGTGGTGCAGTCCACGGGTGCCGTGCCCGTGAATACCTTGGCGCCGCGTTGTTGGTTAACGCCATGTGTTTTTTCAAGCTTGGTGCCGTGGCTTCGCACAGTCGTATTCCATCTTTAGTGTCCTCATTGTTATATGCGCTCCTATTTCCTTCTACTGCGTGAATACGAACTTGGTATGGGCCGCTTCAGGCATAGAACTTGCCTTCTTACTCTTTGGCATTTTCACCACATCCAAGAAGTATTCTGCGACATGCTCACCTTGCCGTGTCAGAGAGCTCGTCGCCCATAATGTCATGGATCTGATGGATCTGTGGCTTTCTTTATACTGCTCGAATAGAACAAGTTTTCGGGCAATACCTCGGGTCTCCGGCGGCATCTCGGGACGATCTCCGGCACATCCCGCAGCGCTCTCGGCGAGGCGCGGCTGCTGGAAAACATCCGGAGACGAGACAACCTCAACAGAGCCCACGAGAGCCCCCAGCAGGCAGACAATAACTGCCAGCAGGCTGCCGAGAGCTAGACACATCCACCGCCGCTGGCCGGGCCCATCCTGGCCCTGGGAGCAGTGTATGCGTCCCCCCGGGCATGGCCAGCGAAGCATATGCACAGCTCGTGGGCCCAGGATAGGCCCGGCCAGCGGCGACGGATCTGTGTAGATCTCGTCGCCCTAGGCTAAGCACCAGCCCCGCAGGATTCTGCTGACCCCAGGCCTTGGCAAGGGCCCCGAGGGGCCACAGGCGGCCAAAAGCCCCTCCCGTCGTGATGTGTTCCTGGCCCGAGGAAGTCTGGGTCCTCCCCCCCCCCTCCTCCTTCCGCCCGCGAGCGATGGCCCGCGGCCTCGCTTTCCCCGCGCTTCGTCCCCCCATCGCCCCGCGCCGCGCCACGCAGGTCCTCGAGCATGCCCGGCGGTCGCTGTCGCAGGCCGCGGCTCCCCCTCATCTTCTCTGGCCTCAGCATCGCTCGGACCTATGCGTTTTTTCCTCGGCGAGGACCATCGAGAAGCGTCTGGGATCACTCCTGCGTAAAAATACACGCACGAAGTCGAGCAGTCTACGGGGAGTGGACGTCCGAGCCATGGCGAGGAGTTTCGGCATCCCCCCTCCTGGCCCTTTCCGTGCACATGCCACGTGCCTCCTCCTGGCGCTATCCTCTTCGTCGCACCCGAAGGCCCAGGCGGAGGGCGGAAGCGGGAACCGAGGGCCAGGGGGAGGGGGAGGAGGAGGAGGAGGAGGAGGAGGAGGAGGAGGAGGAGGAGGAGGAGGAGGAGGAGGAGGAGAAGGAGGAGGAGGAAGTGGAGGAGGAGGAGGAGGGAGGAGGAGGGAGGAGGAGGAGGAGGAGAAGATGAGGAGGAGTACAGTCAAGATGGTGACACGAGGGCCACTGTGGGTTCAGGAGGAAGCCTCGTGTTCGGGCCGCTCCTCGGATTTGGAAGCGAGCCGAGGCTCGCCCTGTCATGGTTGGACTCTTCGTTTCTTGTTCAGGGCTCCTTGAACGCGAGGACTGTAGGGTTGAGGGGGGGACAGGGGACAGGGGCAGGAGCAGGAGAAGGGGAGGGCGGCGGCCAGGAGGAGGGCGTGGAGGTTGTGGAGGCGGGCCCTGCCTTTCTTCCTTCCCTCTCCTCCCCTCATCTCGCTTCCACACTTCTCATGTGTAGAGATCAGAGATCTGCGCCGGCCAGTGAGCCTTTCGGTTGCTCCGAAATGCCACACACTGGAGCGGACTGCCTCTGCCTCGCCGCCGACGGAACAATGCGTCGAGGTCTGCATTGTGGCTGGCCAGTCTGGCGGACGGTCCGCGAAGGCCCTCCGCACCTGGACAGCAGGCAGGCGCGCTGCTTCGAAACGTTTTGGACGACTCAGGCAGCGCGCGTGCCGGAGGCAGCAGCGCGAGGAGTCGTTCCAGCCGGCGCCGCGACTGTTGGAGCGTTCCGCGGCGGTGCTGCATCACACGTCGGAGTTGTCCGGCACGCGAGACAGGGAACGGCCGCCCGGGGCAGCCAGAACGCCAGCTTTGGACGGCGGGGGTGGGGGGGGGTGCGGTCGGACAAGGCGTTGGCGCCTCCTGCTCTCGCCTGTAGGTACGATTGCCTGGATGCTCCCGGCGCTTCCGAGGGCCCTTGCCTGGCCTCATGCCCACTGCACTCGGGCGTGCTCGCTGCGTCCTCGGGCCATTCTTCACGACCGACTCGGTCATGCGCCGAGGCCTTCCTGTATCCTCGCAACGGTCGCGTCGTTCATCCCACATTCCTGCCGATGCCCGTTCCCCGTTCGCCCCCTCCCCTTCTCGCATGGAGTTGCTGTTTGCTCCAGTCGTCTGCCCCTGACCCTGTCTGATCTCGACGGTCCGCTGACAACAGGACGTGCGGGTGACAGGACGAGTGCACCAGGCCCGCTCTTCGAGCCGCCGCCTCTGAGCCGCCTCAAGCGAGCTCGCGCCCACTTCTGGTGATGGCGCGGTTCAGCCTTGGGCCGATGCGGAGAAGGAGGAGGACCAGTGTAAACCGAAGAGCCATCAACGATGTTGGAGTTCACCCTCCCTCCAAACTCCCGCTTCATAGGCCCCTACAGCGGTTCATTCCCATTGAAGGAACTGCTTCGTCGGAAGACAACCCTTTGAAGATCCTGAAGCATGCCGAAACAGTGTTCTCGGGATTTCAACACCACGAAAAATGACTGCTGCGTCTTGACGATCCGGAACCGTGACAAAACACCACCTTTAGGATTTCGGCACCGCGAATCAACATAACTAGTGCACCCACATAATCCTGAATCCGTCCAAAACACAATGTCTAGTACGCTCATCATGGGAATCCGTGAAATTCGTGTAATTTTCCAACGAATGTGCGAGGCGCTAACGCGAGAGCCACATGTTGACAAGGAACCGCCCTCAATCCGCTAAACTCTTGCACTTTCTTTGAAACGAGCGTGCGCGGCGCGAAGGCGAGAGCCACACTTTGAAAAGGAACCGCCCTCCATCCGTGAAGCTCTTGCAGAATGTTAGAACGAGTGTGCGCTGCGCTAAAGCGAGAGCCACAATTTGAAACCCACTTGCCCTCCATCCGTGAAGCTCTTGCAAATTTCTAAACCGATAAACCGAATGTGCGCGGCGCTAAGGCGAGAGCCACATTTTGAAAACCACCCGCCCTCCATCCGTGAAGCTCCTGCAAATATTTAAATCGAATGTGCGCGGCGCTAAGGCGAGAGCCGCATTTTGAAAACCACCCGCTCAGAGTCATAAATGGTGAGGAAGTCTCAGGCGAAATGCCCGGACCGCCCTTACAATTTGCCCTGGGGTGCGACAGGGAGAAGTTATGTATAAGGAAAAGGAAAGGACGGGAGGGGGAGGAGGAGGAGGAGGAGGAGGAGGAGGAGGAGGAGGAGGAGGAGGAGGAGGAAGAGAGGAGGAGGAGGAGAAGGAGGAGGAGGAGGAGGAGGAGGAGGAATTCGACGTGCCCACTGCTGCGCGCGCAACCTTGGTCGCCCGAGCGGCGTCGCTTCGAGGCGCCCCATGGCAGGCTCCGCGCTGAAGGCCCGCGAGTGCGTCGCGGTGCTTTCGCGGGCTCCTGCTCTGAGCGCCGCTCACCGCTGCTCCCAGGGAGACCCCAAGCGTTGAAGGACTTCAGATTGCGCCCCTACCAGCATCACGCTTGCGATTGGTGAGTGTCGCCATCGTGCAGCTTCCCCCAGGTGCCCGATTCGTGTAGGCTCTGCGCCAGGCGTCGGCGGCCGCTCCTTTCGCTTATTGCTTGCGCGACCTGCCGCCGCATGGGCTTCGGCGATGCGCACTTTGCCCGCCCGCCCGGCGCTCCCAACTGCCGCGGGCGACGGCCAAGTTCGCATTGACCTTCCCGGGAGCCCTTCGTCGTCGTCGTCCTCATCCTGCCCCCCTCTGGGAGGGCATCCTCCTGCGGGAGCCAGACGGCTCCCGAGCGAGAACGGGCGGGGAAGAGGACCCACCCGACCCCCACGACAGACACCTGAGGGAGGTGGCCGCAGCAGTGGAATTGAGCGCAGTCCGCGCGTCGCCCGCGCGCCTCCGAGGCCAGCCTCACGGGGACCTCAGTCGTCGCGTCCTCCTCCTCCTGCTCCTCCTGCTCCTCCTGCTCCTCCTTTTCCTCCTCCTCCTCCTCCTCCTTTCTCCTTCTCCTCCTCCTCCTCCTCCTCCTCCTCCTTGAGGAGGTGGAGGAGGAGGAGGAGGAGGAGACCCTTCGCCGCTGCTCGCAAGATGCTCGAGGGCCAAGCCTCGACCCCCGATGGCCGAGGGCACCTTCCTGAAGGAGGAGGAGGCCTGGAGGAGGAGACGGAGGATGAGGAGTAGGCGAGGAGGTCAAGTTAGCAAGGTCGAGCGAGTCAGCGAGGCCCGCCCATCCCCAGCCCTCCCATACCATGGGTGTAAGTGTGGCACACTACAAGATTGGGACTGGAACGCGCTCTCAGCGAGCGAGTGGCAGGCGGCGCTCGCGCGCGGTCCCACTTCCGGCGACTCGGCTAGGGGACAACAATCGCTGGCCGGACACGGGCGGGGGCGGAGCTTCAGAAAGTCGGTGCGCTTCGCTGCGGCGAGAGCACCATGTTCGGCACTGCCTCGGGCGGCCACGCTGCTGGCGAGAGCTTCGAGCACAAAGCACGTGCCGTGCCCGAGCAGCACCGCTGGTCTCGCGCACACAACCCGCGCGGCGTTTGTCGATGATCCTCAGGACGTGTGTTAGACCAATGTGTGTTTACCCCGTTCAACCCAGCCAGTCGATCATCACATCGCCTTCGTCGTAGTGAAGGGCCTCCGTGGGCAAACACACGTTCGCGCTAAGACACGTTCTGAGGATCATCGAGTTTGGGCGGGGACGCGCTCGCGCGGACCCGCTGGCTTTCGGAAAGCGACGCCTGCGTCGCGCCCATGCGCGAGCGCCACTCCCAGGCGAAGTTTTCCGCAGAGCGGCCGCGAGGGCGCCGGGGCGCCCTTTCGCGCGCAGCCCCGCCCCCAACGACTTGGCGAGTGAAAGCCCTCCTCCTCCCTCCTCCACCACCTCCCTCCTCCTCCTCCTCCACCTCCCTCCTCCTCCTCCTCCTCCTCCTCCTCCTCCTCCTGCCTCCAGGGTGCCCTGGATTTCTTGGGCTGCGATGGCTATGCGATGTAAAGCGTGGCGTGCCCACACCACAAATCCATGGACGTCCTGCAGGGGTCTCAGGGTTGGGTTTCTTGTTGAAGGTTTCTTGTGGCCGGGCATCCACTGTATGTGCCGCGCCGAGGAGGGATAACCACTTTCAGGCGGAAGCTGCTCAGCCCATGTTCGCCCGTTCGCGACATGTTCGCCCGTTCGCATGTCGACGGATTTGGCGAAAGAAACATCTGCGCCGCACGTGAGCGGGAATTCGGATCTCAGAACGCATGCGTGCGGCGCCGAGGCGAGAGCAACATTGCGCCGTCTCGTGCGGGACGCGCGCCGCGTCCACTTCTTGCCAATCGTGCGGAAACGCCGGCGACCACACGTTTTCGTGGGGGAAATGGTAGCCTCGGCAGTGTGCCAGGACTGGGGCGCCATCGGCCATCTGGGCGGCAGGGAAGGACTGCACGGTCTGGAGTTTCGGCTCAGCGTGTCGCTCCGCCAGCTCTGGCCTGCCACGCTGCGGCGCCGCATCCGGTTCCCCACCATCCACCAAGCCACCCCAACCCAACCCGAAGGCCCAAATGTACCATCGATCTCCAATGTGTGGGGGGGGTCGGGGAACATCGAAAAAAACACATGCGGAACCCGCATCCCCGCCAACCCGAAACTTGGGTCTTCGGGTTCGGTTGGGGTGGTCTGGTAAGTAGCCACTTCCCCGAGCGCTCATGTTCCGAGCCTCTCCCGGCCTCCCGCCCCGCGGAGCGGAGCGACACGCTGTCCGCTCGCCGGGCCCGTCGTGTCGCTGGGGCCGCCGCCGCGGAACGCCGAGCAGAACAATTACGACCGCATGCAAGCGAAAGGGATGTCAGGATGTAGGGGAAGCAGGAGACGAAAGGAGACGAAGGGGAGGAGGAGGAGCAGCAGCAGGAGGCACAGGAGGAGAAGGAGGAGGAGGAGGAGAATGGAGGAGGAGGAAGAGGCGGAGGAAGAGGAGGAGGAGAAGGAGGAGGCGGCGAGCGAGGGGGGAAGTGAGAAGGAGAAGGCCTTCTCGGAAGGCGGAGGGACGTCTCAGAGGTCCTCGCGCCTCCTGAGTGATGTTCCTGCTCCTTTCGGGGAAGGCCTCGAACACTTGTCAGAAGGCCAGGGGACTTCCGAGCCCTGTGAGAATCGGCGTCGCCCCAACATACTAATACAGTGTGTGCGTAGCCCCCCCCCCAGAGGCAAGGCGCGCTCCGAGAAATCTTGTAGCATATGCGTCGTGGCGGGCGTTTTCTGGACACACCGCTGGGGAAACGATACGCTTCAGGGTGGGTGTACTATATCTGTCGGGCCAGACGCGCGCCTCCGAGTAGAACATGTAGTACTAGTATGTCTCTGTGCGTCCCATGAGGGCCCTGAGCCACCCAGCCCTGGCGAGCGTTCCGGCGCCGGCGTCGTCGTCGTCGTCGTCGTCGTCGTCGTCGTCGTCGTCGACGTCGTCGCGGAAGGAGGCCGGCGGGCCCGAGCGCCGCGCGGCTCGCGGGCCGCGAAGGAGGCCGCAGGGGGCTCGGGCGGAAGACCCCGTCGAGGAGCCGCGGCCGAGGCCTGCCCAGCACGGCCTGGCCTTCTCCAGGAGCATCGAGGGGGATCGAGGGGAGGAGGAGGAGGAGGAGGAGGAGGAGGAGGAGGAGGAGGAGGAGGAGAGGGGGAACAGGAGGAGGAGCAGGAGGAGGAGGGGCAGGAGGAGGAGGAAGAGCAGGAGGAAAAGAGAGGAGG
>CAUYUJ010004958.1:95236-112736 GCA_963575745.1 Prorocentrum cordatum | reverse complement strand
CGTCGTCGTCTTCCTCGTCCTGCTCGCCTTCGTCGTCGTCGTCGTCGTCGTCGTCTTCCTCGTCCTGCTCGCTTTCGTCGCCGTCTATCAGGAGAAGATGAGCAGGCGTGCTTGGCGCTCTTGGGCCTCTGGGCGCCGTCTTGCCCACGGCCAGGACTCGAGGCCCTGGTCAGGACGCAACCCACGAGAGGTCCGAGGCCGTCGAATGCGTGGTCCCTTCTGGAGGGTAAGTTATTGTTGATCCATGGCAGCGGTTCTGGGCACATGTTCCTGCTCGATCGATCCCGCTCCTGTTCCGGCCACATGTTCTCTGACAGTAGGCCACATGTTCTTTGACAGTAGGCCGCCACGGATCTTTGGGTGGCCAAAATGGGCATCAATCGTGCCCCAGACGGCCCCTTTTGGTGGTCTTTTGTTAGGGTTTTTGGGCCAGGGTTAGGGTTCTGGGCCTACCGTCAGGGTTCTGGTTAGGGTTGCTGCTTTCTGTTCCGACCACATGTTCTCTGACAGCTGCGTTCCTGCTCGATCGACCCCGGTTGTTGAAGCCATCACTCGGCGACGAGCGAGGGGGGGAATTGAGAAGGAGAAGGCCTTCTCAGAAGGCGGCGACACTTCTCTGAAGCATTCGCGCCTTCTGAGAAGTTCTTTCCGTCTTCGAGGAAGACTTAGAAAATTTCTCAGAAGGCCGTGGGACTTCCGATCTTCCGAGAAGGCCTTCTCGTTCTCACTTCCCCCCCTCGTTCGCCGCCGAATCACTACGACGATGTCGGTTCCCGCTCGATGAGTTTCCTCGCGACGTATTCCAAGACGCCGTTGCCAGATGGCCACCCAAGCTCAGGAACGGCGCTCTCGTTTGTTATTCCAACATTTGTTCGCCAGTCAGCGAATTTGATGATGGGCCGGTATTCCACCACCACTACCATACGTAGGAGAGGGAGGAGGAAGAGGAGGAGGAGGAGAAGGAGAAGGAGGAGAAGGAGGAGGAGGAGGAGAAGGAGGGGGAGGAGGAGAGGGAGTGGGAGGGTCAGGAGGAGGAGAAGGAGGAGAAGGAGGAGGACCTCCCCCGTCCTACCTATGGTAGTGGTGGTGGAACGTTGGCCCATGATGTGACGACGGCCCAGCTACGACGACAACGGCATTGGTTGAATTCTGCCCGATAACTTACTCCCATATGCATTGGCCAGAAAGGGCCCACACGCTCAGTCAGGAGCGGCTCTCTCTCCCGAGACGATATCCTCGCGATTCATGCCTAGTGGTGAGGGCCGAACTGTGAGGACAACGGCTTCCGCTCGGTGCTTCCTCGTAGTTTGCTCGCGTGCGCCCTGGTCGCGTGCACACTCACGCTCAGGACTGACGCTCTCGCGCAGAACCTCCTCGCACGCCGTTCAACTTGGTGAGCGCCCAGCTGCGACGACAACGGCTCCTGCTCGCTCGTTCCTCACGGATTGTTGTGAGACGGCCTGGATATCCCCGAACTCTTGAACGGCGTTCTCTCCCGATAGTTCCCTGTACGTCGCTCTGTTAGGCGGGTTGCCCGCGGGTGCGCGGTGCGAGCACTGAGTGCGCTGCCGAACGCGTCTCCCAGGGGCTGGTGCACCCAGCAGAAATCCGAAGGAAAGGCATCAACGTTCGTGGACTCCAGATTTCTTCGCTTAAGAAACTCAAGAATCTGCACCGGACCCTTGGCATTGCCTTAGAGCTTGTTTTGTTCGTCGAATTTTGTAATATGTCTGGACATGGACTAGTGTCGACCAAAACGCTTAGCATGAAGCCCATTTCCTTAGCCTCGAAGTTCCTGAACTCGACGCAGGGTTGTATGAGAAGACCCCCAAGCAAGGAGTGGTTCATGGACTTAGCGGGCGGGCGAAAGGACGAGGGGGAAGCAACGAACAGCTTGTGCAGTTTGTTAGGTCATGTGATCGCAATGTGGTCGTCGTCGCTGTTGCTGACGTCGTTGCTGTCGTCGCCCGTGAAGGATGTGGAGGCGGCGGCAGAGGCAGGAAGGATGGATGTGACGAAGGATGGGGATGCAGGGAGGGAGGGCGGCGGACGAGGAGGACCACCAGGACGGTAAGGACGACGAATAAAGAGGATGAGGAAGATGAGGAGGTGGAGGAGGAGGATACTGAGAAAGAAGGCGGGGATCATTTTGCTGATCGGAGTTCGGGAAGCTTGGGCGTGACCTGACACACAATGTAGAGAATTTCGGAGACTTGCTGAGTAGAAGGGAGGGGAGAGGAGGAGGAAGATGAGGAGGAGGAGGAGGAGAACCAGTTTAAACCCAAGACTCCCCAACGATATTGCAATACACCCTACCTCTAAGTTTCCTCTTTGTTGGACCCTATAAAGGGCTCGTTTTCATTGAGGGAAGTGCCCCGTTGGAAGACAGCCGTTCGAAAATCTGGAACTGTGCCGGAACACCGATCTTGGGACGTCAACGCCGCGAATCATTGATATTCTTGCGCCTTGACGATCCTGAACCATGCCGGAACACCATCTCTGGGACTTCAACACCGCGAGTCAACGTGGCGCGCCCTAACATTCCGACGTCGTGCCAAAAACGCCGTTTCTAGGACGTTTACCATGAGATTCTTTGAAATTGCTGCGAACTCTTAAGACGAATGAGCTCGGCGCTCAGGCGAGAGCAACGTTTTGAAAAGGACCCACTCCCTATCCGTGAGGCTGCTGCAAGTTTTCAAAACGACTGCGCGCGGCGCCAATGCGAGAACTGCATTTTGAGAACAGGCCACCCTCCATCCGTGAAGCTTGTTTGCCCTTAAAGAACAAATGTGCGCGGCGCCAAGGTGAGAACCACATTTTGAAAAGGAACCGCCCTCCGTTCGGGAAGTTCATGCATTATTTCACAACCAATGTGCGCGGCGCTTAGGCGAGAGCAGTCTTTTGATACGGCCCAGCTTCCACCCGTGAAGCTGTTGGAAGGAATGTGCACGGCGCTACGGCGAGAGGCGCATTTTGAATCCGACCCGCACTTCAAGTGTGAACCTCTGGCTATGTGTTCAAAGACAGTGTGCGCGGCTCTATGGCGAGAGCAACATTTTGAAAACCACCCGCCCTCCATCCGTGAAGCTGCTGCAACCTTTAAGACTCAGGATCGTAGATGGTGAGGACGTCTCAGGCGAAACGCCCGGCCCTCCCTTTTGACTGGCCTCGGGGTGCGGCTGGGAGGAGCTACTGATAAGGAAGAGGGATGGAGGAGGGAGTGGGAGGACCCACTGGACTGTGACCCATTGAGCTGGTTCCCGCGTGTACGCGGCGCTCCGCCCTTCTGTGGGCGCTCCCGACCTATAGCAGGCCCTACGGGCCCTCGCAGCCAGAAAAGGCCCGCCCGGGCAGCGCTGAAGGGCGCTGCCGCTGGGGAGCGCGGATGCCAGTGGGCAGGAAGGGCACGCACTCAGGTGTGCCTGGAGGCGAGGAGGGCCTCTAGGCGTGCCCGCAGGCAGGGGAGAAGGGCGCTTTAGGAGCGGAAGAGGGTCTGTAGGGGCGCCTGCAGGCAGGGAAGGAGAAAGGGGGAGGAAGAGGAAGTGCCGTTTGGCAGGGAGGGCCTGTAGTCCTCCTCCTCCTCCTCCTCCTCCTCCTCCTCCTCCTCCTCCTCCTCCCCCTCCTTCTCCTTCTCCTCCTCCCCTCCTCCTCCTCGTTCTCCTCCCATTCCTCCCATTCCTCCTCCTCCTCCTCCTCCTCCTCCTCCTCCTCCTCCTCCTCCTCGTAACTGCACGGGACACGGGGTCCCACGGCTCCTACTCCTACTCCTCCTCGTAACTGCACTGGGATGACCGTGGGGGGTTCTAACTGGGTAGGGAGGTTACACGTGGATGCCAAGGTGGGTTATACCTGGCCCAACCTGGCTTATAAGTGGGTTACAAGCGCCTCGAATGGCTTAGGGGGAATAGATAACTCTGCCAAGTGGCCGGCGCCCACTTAGCCCGGATCGTTAACCCCCCCAAGCTACTTAAGGCACTTATAACCCACTTATACGCCAGGTTGGGACAGATATAACCCATCTTGGCATCCACGTGTAACCCCCTTATCCACTTAGAAACCCCCACGGTCATCCCAGCAGGCAGTCAACGGGAGAGTGCCGGCAGGCAGGGAGGGCTTGTAGGCGCGCCCCGGCAGGCAAGGGGGGAAGGGGGGGGAGTGCCTTCTGGCAGGGAGGGCCTGTAGGCATGCCTGTAGGCAGGGAGGGGGGAGGGAGGGAGGGAGGGCAGGAGGGAGGGAGGGAGGGAGCGCGCGGTCGAGCCCGCCGTCCCTCTTTCTCAGCGCGCGGCGCTGGCATGCGTGCGCGGAGGTCGACGCGGCCACGCCAACCAGCCGTACCACGGCAGCCAGCTTGTCCGCATCTGGCACGTCCCGCAGCGCCCACAGCAAGAGCTCGCCCGTCGGCGGGCTCCACGTGGCCTGCACCGCTTCGTGGTGAGCCTCCGAGGCGGCGCCGCGCGCGATCAGGTGCTCTGGAAAAGCAGCCCGCGCAGGCAGTGCACAGCGGGCACGCGTCGGGCAGTCGCTCCACGCGTGGGCAGGTCCCAGCCCCCGACCAGGATCTGGAGCGACGCGCGCGACGCATCATGCACGGTGGAACCGCCACATGGTCCGCCCCTGGACGCGCACCTGAAGGCGGGGGGCCGGTCGCAGTGTGACAGGAGGACCTCCGCGATGGGCAGGAGGCTGGCTGTCGCGGCCGTGGACCTTCGCCGAGACGGTGCTCTGGGCGGGCTGGTGGAGCGGCAGTGCCGCTGGGTGGTAGGCGAGCGGCTGCCTGGGGGCGCGTTGCCCTGCTCCCAGCGACATCGGCCCCGAGGGGGCCGCGTCCACCTGGCTCTTCCGCGGCGAGGGCGGCGCAGTTGCGCCGATCCATGCCTGCGTCGGCGGCCCCGGCGAAGGGCCAGCGAGCGGTCCGCCCTGCTGCCCTGTCTCTAGACCTCGCAGATGGGGTCGGGGTAGATGGGGTCGGAGGATCGCACCGCATCGCCGATGCATCGCCGATGCGGCTCGATGTGGAGCGCGATTTGCTTCACGTCGGCGTCGCCGATGCATCGCCGACGTCGCCGATGCATCGCCGGTGCATCGCCGGTGCATCGCCGGTGCATCGCCGGTGCATTGCTGGTGCATCGCCGATGTAACGGCTATGCGGCGCGATCCTCCGATTTCATTTGCGCCGACCCCATCCAGGATCCCTGTACTGTTGCCGCCGGCCCCGAGGGTCCGGATCGCGGCGCCAGCCCGAGCTGGTATCTTGGTCCAGCCATGGCGGCGAGCCACTGGCGCGTCCCTGTGCCGAGGGGCATGGCCTTGGGGGCGGCTGCGTGCCTCGTCACCGCGAGCACCATCGTTCGTCAGTTCGGTGGCGCGCGCCCCCGCGGGCCACCCTGCGAGCCGTCGCGGCTGCGCCCTGCTGCAGACCGAGAGGTCGGCCTGCGGCCGAGGTGAGGGCGGCGGGCCTGATCAACCCGCAGGGCTCCCGAGCTCCTCCACATGGTGGCCCACGCCCAGGCAGCCCTGCCGGACACCTCGCGGCGGGGCGACCACCTGGCGAGGCGAAGCAAAAACACACACACACACACACAGGAGGGGGGGGATGGTGTACGAGTGACACACACAGGAGGGGGTGCGGCTTCTCCTGTGTAGAGCCCGGTGGAGCGAGGCTGAAAAGAGGGACCGCCTACAGGCAGGGAGGGCCTTCAGGCGTGCCTGCACTGCAGGGAGGGAGGGAGTGCCTGCAGGCCCGGAGTGCCTTTCGGCGCGCCTGTAGGCGAGGAGGGAGGGAGGGACTGTAGGCAGGGAGGTCTTTTAGGCGTGCCTGCAGGCGCCTGTAGGCGAAGAGTGAGGGATTTGCCTGCTGGTAGGAAGGGCCTTTAGGCGTGCCTGTAGGCAGGGAGGGAGGGAGGGCCTGTAGGCCAGGAGTGCCTCTAGGCCACGAGTGCCTTTGGGCGCGCCTCTAGGCGAAGAGGCCTCCAGGTTGGAGGGACGGGAGGGGGGATGAACAGGGAAAAGGGAGGAAGGACGAAGGGAGGAGGGAGGACCAGAACTGAGTGAGGGAGGAGGAGAGATGAGAAGGAGCAGGAGAGGCGGGAGGAGGCAGAGGAAGACACAGCAGGAAGAAGCGGAGGAGTGGTGGTGGAAGAGGGGGGGGGCACAGAGGAGGCGGAGAAAAGGATGCGGAGGAGGAATAGGAGGATGAGGAAGAGGAGGGGGAAGAGGAGGGGGAGGAGAAGGAGGAGGAGGAGGAGGAGGCGGAGGAGGAGGCACTATGCTGGAGAGGATGGGTATATGGGGCCCGGGCCCCCCTGAAAGCTTGGCTCGGCTTTCCTGTCCTCCGTCCTCCTCCTCCTGCCTTCCCCCGTCCTCCTCCCTGGCCCCTGGTCCCGTGGCCTGGCCGGCGTTCCGTGGTGCTCCTGGTCCGGCCCCTCGGCCCCCTGGCCCCCGGTCCCCGCCCGGCCATGCCCTTCCTTTCCGGGCCGAGTAGTGCACTGGCAGCGACCCAGCCCAAAGCGGGGCTGCCGGGGAGTCATGCCCGCGCGGCGCTCCACTAGCGACCTCCTGGGGGGGCCGCCGGGCGACCCCTTCCCCGGGTGCTCTAGGTGCGGAGCCCCCCGCTTCGGCGTCGGGCTCCAGCCGAACAGCCCTCGGCCGCGGGGAAGGGCAGCATGCGGGCACAGCTCGCCGGCCTATGATGGCCCGTGCCGCGCGGCCCGGCCGGGCGCGCGCCCCGACCTGGGGGTGGCGCCAAGCGGAGTGGAAGGAAGGAAGGAAGGAGGATGGACAGGAGGCGGAAAATGAAGTGCAGGAGCAAGGGCTATAGGAGGTGCCCACGGCCCATCATTGGACCCAACGTGCCGTGCGTGTCTTGTACGAGATTACCGCGGTTGGCGATCAAGCTGACAAGACCTTGCGTGCCCCATCAATTCCAGGACCAGGTGGGGCTTGAACCCTTGTGTCGGTCTGGACTTGAGTACCTTCGCGGCGATGCCTGTAGAACAGGTCCCCCCGCTAAAATCCACGGCGTGTCTCCGGGCAGGGCTTGCTCATTAACCCAGGGAGCAGGAGGACGATTTGGAGGATCAGGACGGACAGAAAGAGGGCGAGGAGGAGGATGACTGGGTCGAGCAGGGGTCCGAGGAGGAAGGGGAGGAGGATGAGGAGGAGGAGGAGGAAGAGGAGGAGGAGGAGGAGGAGGAGGAGGAGGGGGAGGAGGAGGAGGGGGAGGAGGAGGAGGAGAAGGAGGGGGAGGAGGAGGAGGAGGAGGAGGAGGAGGAGGAGGAGGAGGAGGAGGAGGAGGAGGAGGGGAGTGGAGGAGGACGACGGGGTCCGAGGAGAGGCCCGAGGAGGGGGAGGAGGGATGAGCAGGAGAAATGGTGGTGACAACAAATAGGGACAAATCGGAGAGGGAGGATTTCTTGTTCCTCCACCTGCCATCTCATCTTTCGTGAAGTAGGCAGGGGATCAGCGACAAAGTCGACAGCCACGACGACGACGACGACGACGACGACGACGACGACAACGACGACGACGACGACAACGACAACTCGAAAAGAAGGATGCAGATTACCGTGGTGGGGGCGACATGGATGTAGGAGGAGGAGCAGGAGGAGGAGCAGGAGGTTGAGATGAAAAGGACGACCATGCCCACGACCACATTGCCGTCGCCTGGACGAGTGTGGCGTCAGCGATCACGACGGCGCCGACGACGCCCAGGCCGACGACGACGACCACGGCGACAACGACGATGGCGGCGGCGGCGTCGCCGACGCCGACGTTGACGCCGACGCCGCAGCCGTCGGCGACGTTGACGAGCGCGCGGGCCGCGCTGGCCGATCGCCCTCCAGGCGACGCCCCTCGCGCTGGCGGGCTCCGCCCTCCAGGACGACGCGAAGAGGCGCACCGAGGAGATCATGCGCCGCGCCCTCGGCCCGTGGGCCGATCGGTCGTCGTCGTCGTCCGCAGTGGCGTTGGCGGCGTCGTCGGCGTCGGCGGCGCCGTCGGCGTTGTCGGCGTCGGCGTCGGCGTCGTCATTGTTGTCGTCGGCGTCGGCGCAGAGCTGCGCGCAGCATCTTTGAACGACGGGCGTTTTCGCCCAGTTTCGGGCTCTTTGAACGACGGACGCTTTCGCTCAGTTTCTTGCGTCAGGACCCTCACGGCTCGATCCGGCTTGAAACATGCAGCAGAAAGAGGGGGCTCAGGGTTCCGGTCCCGATTCTTCGCAGTGGCGCAATCTTGTACGCAACGTCTGATCTCAGGGGCCCCCTCGGCTTTTTACTCCTGTGGTCGAACCTGCCTGCGGTCATGTCAGCCTTGCAATCCTTCCTCCCCTCCGGATCGGAGACTGGTTAGTTCGAGCTGAAGTGCATATTCCGCGTTGCCCCACCTCCTTTGCGCAATTGGCAGAGGGGTAGGCAGAGGCGAGAGGGGGGCGGGCAGGGCGGGGGCATGGGGGGGAGGAATCCCCCCTTCCGGGCCGCGCGGTTCCCAGGCGCGGGCAGGGCGTCCGGCGCGGGCGGTTGCGGGAGGCCGTGTCCAGCAGCCGCGTCCCGACGGCGCTCGGTCCCCCAGGGAGGGGAAAAGAGCTGGGAGAACGGGGGGGGGAGGGAGCGGGGAGGGGGACGGGGCAAGGGGGGGAGGCCAGGGGTGAGGGGGGGGCAGGAGGGAGGCGGGAGAGAGGGGCGTAAGCAGGGCAGGGCGGGGCGTGGACTTGCTCTCGCCAGACCGCGCGACCCCCAGCGCGGGCGGTTGCCGAAGGCCGCGTCTGGCAACCGCGCCCTGCGCGGCGCTCGGGGCTCCCCTCGATGGATTTTCGATATCCGGGGCCCCCCCCCAGGAGCCATTCAGACTGAGGCGTTGGGGCGGGGGGGCCAGGCGAGCGGACGAGCCCATGCGTGGAGGAGATAGGCGGGCAAGGGGGGGGGCCCGGCGGTGGCAGCGCGGCTGGCCGACGCCCCGGGCGCTGGCGCCCAGCGCGATCTTCGTCGCGGCGAAGGCGGGAATGTGGCGGGGGGGGGCAGCCGGACGGATTTCACATTGGCCCATCCTTCATTAGGCTTAAGTTGCTCCCATCGTACTTAAGGACCACATCCCAGAAATAATTTCGAGCATCCAGAAGAGTGTCGAAAGAGTGTCTAAAGAGTGTCGAAACAGTGTCGAAAGAGTGTCTCCCAGGGCGCGACACGTGAAAGCCCTCGAGTTTTGGGGTGTTTTCTTGGTGCTGGAATTCTGGTGATCAAGGCTAAAGTAGGTTGGAACATCATAACATTAGGCGTGCACGACCGCGGCCGCGACGGCGCCTACGAATCGCACATTCAGCTTCAGCTCGCCCACGTCCGCCGCGTCGCCAGGGGCCGCCCACGCGGGCGGCCCCGATGGCATGGGCGGCCGGCGGGCGCAAACTTCCCGCACAGCCCCTCGACGGCCGGGCAGGCGCGAGGTGCTGGAGGCCCCGGACGGGGGCGGCGGCAGCCCCCACACATGCGTGGGGCCGTCGTTCGAAACCCGCGCCACGGCTCAGGCGGTGGAAGCACCACATAGTGCGGCCCCAGGGCGCCCAGCGGAGCGCCTGCGACCAGGGCTGCTGGAGTTGTAGCAGGACCGCGAGGGAGACGAGCCCGTCGTCGCTCAAGCGCGCCACCTGCTCCGCGAACGATTTGGCCTCCGCCAGGGTCGCGCGCGAAGCGTTCTGCGTGGTCCACCCACATCGCGCAGGTCGCCGCCACCAGGAATGCCCCGATGCATCACGGGCGAGGTCGGGGGCAGCGGCAGCCGACCCGCCCTGGCCAGCACGACCCGCCGGGTCAGCTGTGAGCCCGCGCGCGTGGGCAGCCTGTTCTCGAGGCAGGCGCGCACCTGACCCCCCCGCTCCCAAGGATGAACCGCGCCGCCGGCCCCGCCAGGAGAAGCTTGCCACCTCGTAGCAGGCGCGGCTGAGGCGGGAAAGCACGCTCGACCACCCGGCGGCGCAGTCGGCGAGGAGCCCAGAGCCGAACAGTGCGGCCGCCTCCACGCGCACGGGCAGCTAATCAGGCTTCCCTGCGTGGGCGCGCCGAAGCCCGAGTCGGACATGGCGGTGAAGACCTCCCTGGCGCCGTCGCGGAGCATGGCGCGGAGGAGGAGAAGGAAGAGGAGGCGGAGGAGGAGGAGGAGGAGGAGGATTACCAGGATTACCGCCTTGACAGATGTCAATAACAACTCCGCGCCCCCTTAAACCTCGGGGAAAAGATCACGTGAGACTCGGTCAAGATACTCTCGACGACTCTTGGTGATGAGAGCAGGCCTACATGGCACTCCCAGCCCTCTCAGCTGGGACTGGCCGAAGTAGCCACACACAGCACAGTACCAGATGCCAAGAGACACGTGATGATACAAAGAATGCGAGGGGTGAGCCCAACCACCAGCAATCTGTACTCATCGTCCTCGGGGGAGCCTCAAGATCCTACCGCTCACATTTTCCAGGGACGTACACATACTCTCAAGCCAGGCCTTCACACTTGCATTCGACGAGGAGGAGGAGGAGGAGGAGGAGGAGGAGGAGGAGGAGGAGGGAGAGGGATTCGTCGATCGGACCCCCCAGGCACTCCAGCACCGATGCGGCCCTGGCCGGGACGCCCAGGATCCGCAAGCGCCGGCCCCGCGGGGGGCGCGCCGCCGACCGCCACGACCGCGGGCGATCCTGCGCCTGGCGCCGCCCGGGCACCGGCTGCGGTGCTGCCCGCAGCGCGTGCCCGAGCCCCCCCGCACGCCGCGGCCCCGGACCCCCGACGTCGTGATTTCTTTCATGGCGTCGACCCCCGGAGGTCTCGGCCCCTCCCCTGGGACCAGCTCCTCATTCGAGGCGTCCTCGGCCAACCAGGGGCCCGTCCACGAAGGCCAGCGGCGCGCAGCTGCACCCACACCGCGTCGCGCCAGTGGCGACGTCGTACACGTAAGTCGGGCACGTTGTCCTTTACAGGAGGAGCATTCGAAAGTTGTATAAAAAAGAACACTCCGGGGACGATGTTGTTGACTACGTTTGACACATCTTGGGCAGATGCTTACACTGTTTGTTTCATTGTTCGTCCCAAATCCGCCTGTAGGAGGACAGGACAGGCCCGACCGAATCGTGCCCGTGGAGGAGGTCGGCAGGTCGGCCTCGGGGAGCAGGGTGCGGAGCCCCGCGGCGGCGCGGAGCTGCGGTTGCAGCACCATGGGGAGGCCGATCGGCGTCAGCTTAGGGTCGGCTCGCGGGCCAGCTCCTGCGCCTCGCCCGCGCACGCCTCGGGGGGCGGGCGCACGCGCCGACGACGGCCGCGCTGTGCCGAAGGTGCCCTGCAGGTCGTCCGCATAGAAGGTCGGCGTGGTCAGCGCGAGCGGGGCGACGGCGGCCGGGCCCCGCTTTCGCACGAGCGCGGCCTCCCGATCCCAAAGCCCCGCGCCGACCGCGAGGAGTCGTTGGACCCCCCGATAACTGAGTCTAGTTATCTTCTTGGTGACCTTATTCGGGAGGGGAGTGGAGGGGAGAAGTAGCAAACGGAGAAGGACGAGCTGGAGCAGATGGCTTGATCGGGTAAAGCCCTTACAGGCAAGCAAATAGTCGATTTCATTGCAAAGAGGTGCTCTTGCCTTCGAAAACTGGGTTTCGAAACGTCAAGTTTTGGCTCGTTGAATTCATAAGCCCAGTTTTGAGAATCCAGCTTGTTGAATTCAACAGAGCAGAAAGGCTAGGAGGACCCGCGGATCGAATGACACCGACGACTTGACGAGAGAGCCACGTTCAAAGGGGAAGAACGTGGCAGGTTTAGCCGCGCGAGCTGTTTCCACAGGAGGGGCAGGAGGAGGAAGGAGGGGACCGAGGAGGAAGTGGGGGAGTGAAGGGACGGAGTGGGGAGTGAGGAGCTGACGTACGAGGAGGAACAGGAGGAGGAGAGCACGAGGCTCACTTGCGCAACTTGCCTCCCGCTCAGTCGGGTCGTGCCCGAGGGGGTTTGGCTGCGAGGGAGAGGATCGGGGAAGGATCAAGCATGGAGATGGTCTTGGGATCGAGGAGGGTGGAGGATCGAGCATCGAGGAGGCTCAAGGGTGGTCGAGGGAAGGTCGAGGATCGGGGGAGCATCGAGGAGGGCGAGGAGGGGCGGGGCGGGGAGGCTGCGGGCGGCGCCTCCGGCCGAGGCCGCGCGCGCGACGTGCTGCAGCAGGCGCAGGCCGAGCGGGCCCGCCTCGGGCTGGTGCTTCTCCTCGCTCGTCGTCGCCCTCGTGGTCGTCGTCGTCGTCGTCGTCGTCGTCGTCGTCGTCGTCGTCGTCGTCGTCGTCGTGGTCGTCGCGTCGCTGTTATCGTCGTCGTCGTCGTCGTCGTCGTGGTCGTCGTCGTGGTCGTCGTCGTCGTCGTTCTCCTCGCCCGCAGGCAGGCGTAGATACCTTCCTCTCCCTCGTCCTCCTCCTCGTCCTCCTCTTCCTCCTCCTCCTCCTCACCCTTCTCTTCCTCCTCCTCCTCGTCCTCCTCCTTCTCCTCCTCCTCCTTCTCCTCCTCCTCCTCTCCTCGTCCCTTGCTCGGGACATCTCTTCCTTGGCGAAGGGCCGCAGACGTACAACGGAGCCGCCTCCACCCGCGCAAGCTGGCGTACCTTCCTCTCCCTTTCCTCGAAGAAACAGCAAAAACACATAAACATAAACTATTGGCGCTACGTGCGGATTTCCTGGCGGATGCGTTTTGTTTGTTCTTCTATTTGCATCCCGCAGTGGTGATGGACCAATCATTACCACTAAGGGCGGCTGGTCCCTCACTCCGTGCCTTGTTCACCGCGGCCTGGTCGACTTGGGCTCCCTTGCGCTCGGCTGGGCTTCAGGAGCATTCAGGGCTGCTGTTTCCGCAGTGACGTGTCCCGATTTGCACCTTCTGCTCTTGGTCTGCGGCGTCTCCACGGCACCTCGGCCGACATGGTATCGGGCCCAATGCCACCGCATGGGGCGCACGAAGGGAGGAAGGGCATCGGGCACGACGCCGCATGCAGCCGAAACCATGGAACGAGGGCCCTTCTGGCTTGGCTTATGTTGTTCCAACTTACTTTAGCCCTGACCACCAGAACAGAATTTCGAGCACCGAGAAGGTACCGAAACTCGAGGGTTTTCACGTGTGGGGCCCTGGGAGACACTCGTCCAACGCTGTTTCGACACTCTTTCGACACTCTTCCAGGTGCTCGAAACTATTTCTGGGATGTGGTCCTTAAGCACGATGGGAGCAACAGAAGGCCTGGCATGGGACCGGGGCTCCCTGAGGCCCTCCCCCTCGGGTTTGTGAGGTGCCCCCCATCGCGGATGCTGAGCGCTGGCGGAGCCACGAGGGGGCCTCGGTGCTCATGCCGGGTTCTTTCTGGCAGCACCCAGGCTCTGCCCAACTGGGCACGTCCCGATCGAGCTGATCTTCAAGTCGGGCGTGTCCCTCTGCAGCACAGGAGGAATATCCAAAACTATTGAAAACATCGTCAGAGGACGATTTTTCTCTACATTTGTTTATATATATATATGTGTATTATTTCACATAGTCAGGTAGCGTGTTTGATTACTATGTTTATATGTTTTGCTTTTTGTTCGGGATAGTTCCTAATTGTTGTTCCACTAACATCCGCCTGTAGGGTAGGAGGACATGCCCGCCCGACGTGAAGCTAATCCTGGGCTCGGGACTGGCTCGTGCGTGCATGCGCTCCCTGGCTGGCTGGGCTCACGGACGCCGGCGGAAACGGCGGCTGAGTTGCACCGCCCTTCCTTCGGGCGCCTCGTAAATTGGAGGGCGCGAGAAGGGGGGGGACCGAGGGTTGCAGGAGAGAGGCCCGCAGAGGGGCCCCAGAGTTGCACGGAAAGCGCATGATTATCTGTCGGTGCCCCCGTGGAGCAAGGACCGATTCCTGGATGCGATTCTGGGGAGGAGGACGACGACGACGACGACGATGTGGAGGAGGAGGAGGAGAAGGAGGAGGAGGAGGAGGTGAACAAGGAGGAGGAAGAGGAGGAGGAGGATAAGGAGGAGACGGAGGAGGAGGAGGCGGAGGGGGAGGTGGAGGAGGAGGACGAGGTGGAGGAGGAGGAAGAGGAGGAGGAGGAGGAGGAGGAAGAGGAGGAGGAGGCAGAGGAGGAGGGGGAGGAGCCGGCGATTATGGCGCGAGCGGGCTGGCTCAGAGGGCAGATGTGGGGGCCCTGGGCGGGACCAGGAACCCGGCTCCTCTCGCTCCCTGCGCTCGCCCCCTTCTAGCGCAGTTGACGTCGACAGCGCGGACTGGCGCCGCCGGCGCGGGTCCGAGGGCCGTGGGAAGTGTCTGCATGTTGGCATCGCTCGGACGTGTGCGTGTTGCCTCGGCGAGGAACATCGAGGAGCATCCGGGGTCATGGAACATACAAAACACGCACGCGATCGAAGAATGCACGGGGAGTGCACGTCCGAGCGATGACGAGGTGTGTTTGTGTGTGGTGTGTGTGTGTGCGTGTGTGTGTGTGTGTGTGTGTGTGTGTGTTTGTTTGTGTGTGCGTGTGTGTGTATGTGGAGTGTGTGTGTGTGTGTATGTGTGTGTGTGTGCGCACAAGCACCCTCTCTCCCGCGATTTCACTGGTCGCGGGAGAGAGAGAGAGAGAGAGAGAGAGAGGGCCAGGCGCTATGGACGCCCCGGGCATTTGGCCTCCGTCCCTCTGCCTTGGCCCGTGCCTCGCCTTGCCTCTGCGCTGTCCCTCGTAATGGCTCCTCTTTCTCGCGTAGGTGCCGCTGCCTTGCGGGATGTCCGCACAGCACGGCGGGTGCTTCACCTCCCCGCCAACCTCCGCGAGGGGCGTCCCGCGGCACACAGTGTCTCCTCTCGTCGTTCGTCTGTCGTCCGTCGTTTCGTCGTCGCGTCGTGTCGTCCCCCTGCGCTCTGCCACTGGGCTCCCACTCGCTGGTAAGAAGTGTCCCCTCTCCCCCGCCGTCCCCGCCCCGACAGCAGTGCGCCGCCCACCTTCCCAGGTGGCCTGCGCGGTGATCTGCGGCGTTCTTGCCTCAGGGCCCTGCCGCGTGCGCCCGCTCCCACTGCCTTTCGACTTGCTCCGTCTCTCGTCGCCGCGCGCGAGGCCGCGACCGCCCAGAAGTGTGTGTGTATATAGTTTGTTTCTGGCCGCCCCGCTGCCCCGGCGCTGCCCCTGCCGCGGTCTGGCCCCGCTCTGAGCGGGCCCGGCTTCCCCTCCTTCCTGCCCGTGCCGGGCCTTCCCCTCCCCCTCAGTTGCATTGCGGCTTAGTTCGCATCTGTACGCCCTACACATGTCCCATCCGCCAGCGCGGGTTTTCCCGTTTCGGAGGGCCCAGCGAGCGTGGGGCCTGCGCGCGGTGGCAGTTTACTTTCTATGCTTCGTCTCTGCGCGCGAGCCGGCATGCCACTCCAGTGTGCTCAGGAAGTGCGCTCTCCGTTCGCATGCCGCGTGCCGCCCATGACCGCTCCAAAGTGTATTTTCTAGCCGTCGGGTGCCCTTGCGTATGTTTCGAGCTTTCGTGCCCGCATGCGCACGAGCTGTCTCGCCCTCTACATCTGGGCTGCTGGCCGGAATTTTGTCAATTGCCTCCTGCAGCCATGCTGCAGCAGCCGCCTTCGCGTCGCGCCTTCAGGTGTGCTGCGAAGGCATCCTGTGCCAGTTGAATCAGTACGCTTCGGCACTTGCGCGGCCGACCCGGCTGTTTCCACCTGCGTCCACGTTGTTACACGTTTTCTGCACGCGTATGTTTTCATCCAGACCCCCCGTCTGGAACGTCAGGTGAGCGCGCTCCCCTGAGTACTCGCCGTGATGTCACCCAGCCGCTGGAGGAAAAAGTGCGTTCCCCCGCGAGCGGCTTTGGTCACGATCCCAGTGCGTTGTTTTCGTCTCGCGTCATCTGGGTCTCTTCCCAATTGTGGTGCCTGTCTGTGCCCGGGACCTAACGACACTTGCCGATTGCTCGCCCGGCCTTCCGTGTGGTGCCTCCGTCTTTGCGGCGTGCTCCCCACGTTGTGTTCAATTCTGCTAGGCATGCCGCTGTGGCCCCACTGTGGATGGGGCTCTTCCGCTGGGCTGTAAGCAGCTTTTGCGCCCCAGCCGCGGCCCTTCGCGGCCGCTCTCACCTGCGACGCCTGGTGGCAAGGATCTCGCCTGTTTGTGGCCCGTGGAGGACTGCGCGACGGTGCCGCCACCTCGCAGGTGGAGGGGAAACAGTGTGTGTGTATGTGATTGTGTGTGCGTGTGCGTGTGCGTATGCGTGTGCGTGCAAGTACAGTGTATCCATTTTCGCGTGTTCCCTTCAAGCATGCTTTCGCATCGCCACGATCGGTCTTTAATGCTGCATACCCTCCCCCCCGCCAGAGCTCGCGGCTGGCAGTGAAACTCGCCCTCCCCGTCCTCGTCCATTCCCTCTTCGCCCTCTTCCTCGCTATCCCTCCTCGCCCTCCTCCTCGTGCTTCCCTCCTCGCCCTCCCACTGGTCCTCCCTCTCCTCGTCTACGAATCCATAGGGATCCTTTGGGACCCCAGGACTTCGGAAGCCATCGGGACCCCAGCAGTGGCCTCCGCGCAAAAGAACAGTTCGTTTCCGCGTTTCCGAGGATGGCGTTCCTCCCAACGGACTGGAGGGTTCTGCCCGCTCTGCGGGCCAGCTGTGGGCCGGGCGCTCCGGCCTTCGAAAACCAGCGACCCTCACTCAAGCAGTGGCGAAGCGTCCTGGCTCGCCTATAGCCATACCAAACGATGTTCTAAGAACCTGTTGTGGTTTCCACGATATGATCTTAGAGCAGTTATGGCGGAGTCTGTCTTCATCGGGCTTATGTTCTAAGAACATTGTTTTTGCTCTTAGAACATTCTTGGGTTCTCAGAACATTTCGTGGTAGGACTATAGGAATGCCGGAACGGTCGGCCCCTGCTCAACTCACAGGGATGGCGCCCCTCCCGGTGGGCCAGAGGCCTCTGCCGGCTTTGTTGGCCAGCTGTGGGCTGGGCGTGTTGGCCTTCGAATAATGGCGACCCTCACGAGGGCCAGCTTTGGGACATGCGCCCATGCCCTCTGGCAGTACACATGTTTGGGCTCGACGTTGGGGTGTGCTGTTTTCTGGATGCGACTGCGCTCATTCTGTCCACACATCTGCTGCGCCTGGTGATGATTCGCAGAAATGTATTCCGGCTTACCGCTCGCGACGGTGTGGCACGATCCGAGTCGATGTACTCACGCGTACATGTACACGTACACGAGTACAGTTACGATGAGTTATACCTATCTATTCCTGCTGGCCACGTCCGATTCGATTCCAGTATCCCAGCGTTCGCCCTTCTCCGACGCTGCCCTCTCCGTCCTGCAGGCAGGAGGAGGAGGAGGAGGAGGAGGAGGAGAAGGAGGAAGAGAGGAGTAGGAGGAGGAGGAGGAGGAGGAGGAGGAGGAGGAGGAGGAGGAGGAGAAGGAGGAGGAGGAGGAGGAGGAGGACGCCACAGGCTCGGTGCGCAGTGGGCTCGGCCGCGCCCCGGCTGCTGCTGCTGCTGCTGCTGCTGCTGCT
>CAUYUJ010004958.1:65236-90236 GCA_963575745.1 Prorocentrum cordatum | reverse complement strand
GGGCAGGCTGTGGCGCATGCAAGCCATACAACATGACAATTAATTGATCTTCACGACCTCGTCGTCGCGAAAGGCTTCTGCCCCGCCTTGGACGACATCGTCCTCGGATACGACCTGGGGTACTCCGCCGAGCATCTGGTCGTACAAGAGCCCTCCAGGGCCCGTGCATTGTTGGGATTCCGTCGTTACCTTCCCAGCGGTTGCCACGGTGGGAGTGACCGACACTACGTCCGTCAGTGCCGTGGGTTCTGGCGTTGCAGCCACCGCCAACATCCACGGGTGCACTCACCAGGGTGGAGCCCAGGGTAGAGCCAGCCACAGCCACATCTACGGCGCGGCGAACGCCAGCGTCAGCACCACCACCTGCAATGTCACCTGCCTCCACGACAGTACTCACGCGAGCTGATGACTCGGATGACGACTGGGACCCTTGGGACGAGGTGGACCTGCCGAGCAGCGTGCCAGGGTGCTCTGTGGCCCGGTCGCCAGCCCTTAGGAAGGAGCCCCGGGGCCCGCCAGGGCAGACGCGCGACCCGCCAGGGCCGACGCGCTGCCCGACATCACGCGCCTAGTAGCTCCACCCGCGCTTCCGCCCATCCAGGAAGGCACCGAGGTAACGGTCATTGGCCAGGTGAAGGCCCCATTAACGGTCTTCGCGGCGCTGTCATCGGCCGCGCGGGTGTTCAGAACCAGTATTGGGACCCCCCCTCGGGGGCCGAACCTCCTCAAGGAAGCCAAGCGGGCGGGAGGTAGCATTGCGCCAACGCCAGCGCCCAGGCCAACAGAGAACGCCAGCCTCGTTGACCGCGGGGTCTACGGTCTACTACGGCCAGCTGTCGCACCAGCGATTGTGCCACCGACAAGGCTTGCGCCTACCCTTGGGCTTGGTCCGCGGCAGCGGGAGCGCCTTCGCAAGCTCCGCCCGGGTGTTTTGTCGGCATAAACGTCCACGTGGACAGCAACCCTCCGTTGGCCAACCTCTTGTGGGCATCCCACAAGGCGATGCTGAGGAGGCCCCCCGCGTGAGGCCATCGGCGCGACCACCCACGAACTCCCGTTTAAAGAAGGGCCAGAGAAGATTCCGATGACGCACCCACTAGCAGGGGTGATTCCCGCGCGGGCGGGATCCGCTATTCTCTTGGCCCCCATCGTTCCTCTCTGCGCAACTGCGGGGCGCTAGGATTGCTCATAACACAGGGTGCGTTATGCAGCGCAGTTTTTTCCTCCTACCGTCGCGGGGTGCTCTCAGATCTCAGCTTGCATTAGCTCGTGCGTTTCATTTCATCCATTGGGCCACGCTTCACAGACCTCCGCTCCAGCGCTCCATGTCAACAGCCTGATCAGGGCGCTTGGTGCTGGAGCCGGTCGTGCTGCTCAAGTGTTGTTCGGCATCGCGGAGCTGGTCCTGGACGCGCTTCTCAAAGAGAAACGATGGTCACTGCACTGCTCGTGTCGCTCGTAAATTTGAAGCTGCTGGTGCTGGGTCCACTCTTGATGCGCAACGTCGTGGTGCCTTATCCCGTCGCGCCGTTCAGCCTCGAGGTACAGGTCGCTGACTCGCTGCTCAAAGCCTTGATGCTCGTTGCGCTGCTCGTCCCAATCGTACATCTGAGTCTATTTGTGCTGGGTCCCCTCGCGCTGCTCAACGTCGTGGTGCTCAGCTCCGGCGCGCTGCTCAGCGTCGAGGTGCTGCTCACGGACGTGCTGCTGTAAGACGCAGTGTTCGATTTGGCTGTCTCACTCGTGGGTGCGAGGCTGCTGGGGCTGGGTTCCGTCGTGCTGCTCAACGTCGTAGTGCCCGATGTCGTCGCGCTGTCCGGCGTCTAAGAGCTGATCCTGGACGTGCTGCTCAGAGACGTGATGGTCGTTGCACTGCTCGTGTCGCTCGTAAATTCGAAGCTGCTGGTGCTGGGTCCACTCTTGATGCTCAGCGTCGACATGCTTGGTCCCGTCGCGCTGTTTCAGCGTCGAGGCGCAGGTCGCTGACGCGCTGCTCAAAGCCGCGATGCTCGTTGCATCGCTCTTCTCACTCGTACATGAGAGGCTGTTGATGCTGAGGCCCGTCGTACTGCTGAACGTCGTGGCATCCAGCTCAGTCGCACTGCTGAGTGTTGTGGTGCCCGTAGCAGGCGTCCCGCTGAAAGACGTGGTGTTCGATGCGCTGCTCGTCTTACTCGTAGATATGAAGCTGCTGACACTGGAGCCCGTCGTGCTGCTCGCCTTCGTAGTGCTCGATTCCGTCGTGCCGCGCGGTGTCGCGATGGTCCCAGACGTGCCGTTCGAAGACGCGATGCTCGTTGCACTGTTCGTCTTGCTCATAGATGTGAGCCTGCTTGCCCAGTCGCACTGCTCAGCGTCGAGGTGCTTGTCCCTGACGTGCTGCTCGACGACGCGGCGCACTGCTTATGTTATTCGTTGGTGCTGGATCCTGCCGCGCTGCTCAACGTCGCGGCGCTCAACTCCGTCGCGTTTCTCAGCGTCGAGGTGTGGGTCACAGATATGCCGCTGAAAGACATGGCGTTCGATGCATTGTTCGTCTCACTCGCAGGTGCGAGGGAGCTGCGACTGGATCCCGTCGTGCTCCTCACCGTCGTAGTGCTCGATTTCGCTGTGCTGCACAGCGGCACTGAGCTGGTCCCGGACGCGCTGCTCAGTGGCGTGGTGATCGTGGCACTGCTCGCCTCAGTCGTACATGTGAGGCTGTTGGTGCTGGGTCCCGTCGCACTGCTCATGGCGTCGTGCTGCGCGGTGTCGCCATGCTCCCGGACGTGCTGCTCGAAGGCGCGATGCTCGTTGCACTGCTCGTCACGCTCGTAGATGTGAAGTTGTTGATGCTGGTTCCTGTCTTCATGCGCACCGTCGCGATGCGTCGTCCCGTCGTGCTGTTCAGAGTCAGGGTGCTGGTCCATGACTTGCTGCTCAAAGACGTGGCGCTCGTTGCGCTGCTCGTCTCACTGGTTTCACTTGTATTGGCGCTGGATCCCGTCACACTGCTCAACGCCGTGGTGGTCCACTCCGTCGCGTTGCTCAGCGTCGAGGTGCTGGTGACAGACGTGCTGCTGAAAGACGTGGCGTTTGATGCACAGCTCGTCCCACCCGTAGGGGTGAAGCAGATGATGCTCTGTCCCGTCTTTCTGCACATCGTGGTAGTGTTCGAATCGGTCGTGCTGCACGTTGCGGGGGGTCACGGAGCTGGTCCTGGACGTGTTGTTTAAAGACATGATGTTCGTTGGATTGGTCATCACACTCGTAGATCTGAGGCTGCTGGTGTTGCATTCCGTCTCGTTGCTCAACGTAGTGGTGATCGACTCCATCGTGTTGCTCTTTGTCGAGGTGCTGGTGAGCTGCGTGCTGCTCCAAGACGCGGCGATCTTTGCGCTGCTCGCCTCACTGGTAGATGCGGGGTTGCTGATGCTGGATCCTGTCGCACTGCTCGACGCCGCGGCGATCGACTCTCCATCGTGCTGCTCAGCGTCAATGAGGTAGTCGTCTACTCTCTGCGCAAAAACTTAGTGCTCGTTGAACTGCTCGCCACAGTCATGGGTGCGAGGCAGCTGGTGCCCACGCTTGCGAGCCTTGGTGGGCAGGCCGCGACTATGAGGACAAGGGGGACAAGGCGCGCGCTCACTTGACAAGCAGTGCATCGAACACCATGTCTTACAGCAGTAGTCCGTGACCAGCACCTCGACATTGAGCAGCGCGGCGGAGCTGAGCACCACGACGTTGAGAAGTACGACGGGACCCAGCACCAACAGCTTCAAATCTGCGAACATGTGGCCTCGCACCTACGAGTGAGACGAGCAGTGCATCGAACCCAACGTCTTACAGCAGCACGTCCATGACCCGCACCCTGACACTGAGCAACGCGACGGAACGCCGCAAAGTTGAACAATACGACAGGACTCATCACCAACTGCCTCATATTGGCGAGTGAGACGAGCAGTGCAACGAGCACCACGTCTTTGAGCAGCACATCGGGGGCCAGCATTCGGCCGCTGAGCGGCGCGACGGGATCGGGTATCACGACGCTGCGCATCGCGACGGGGCCCAGCACCAGCAGCCTCACGTCCACGAGCGAGGCGAGCATTGCAATGAGCACCGCGTGCAAGAGCGGCGCGCCTTGGAACAACACCTTCACACTGAGCAGCCTCAGCGAATCCGGCACCGCGACGTTGAGCAGTGGGACGGGCGCCAACACAAGCAGCTTCACAGCCACGAGCAAGACGAGCAGTGCAATGAGCACCGCGTCTTTGAGCAGTGCGCCTGGGCCCAGCACGGCGACGTTGGGCAGCGCGATGGAGCCGAGAACCATAGCATAGACCTGCGTGGCGGTGTCAAGATTAGTTGCGTCGCATCTGCGAGAGACGAGCTGTGCTACGAGCGCAACGTCTTCGAGCAGCACGTTCAGAACCGGGACCTCGACTGAATGATGCGACGGAGTCGAGCTGCACATACAAAAACAACTCGTCGACACCGAGCAGCGCGACGGGTCTCAGCACCAGCAGCCTCGCGCCCACGAGCGAGACGAACAGTGCGTGCAGCGCGCCGCACATCACGTCTCTTAGCAGCACGTATGGGGGCAGCACCGTGGTTACGAGCAGCACGACGGAGTCGGTTCCTCCTTGCTTGGCGGTTCTGCCCGCGCCACGCCTTCGAGAGGTCTCTCAGGCTCGTCCAGGCGTCCGTCTGCAGGTTGCCGGCCGCTTGGCGCCTCCAGCGGAAGCCCTGCCAGGACGAAAGGGGGTGAGGCCCTCCAATGCACCGCGACCCCTTGGCTCAAACCCACCCCCTGTCGGTGTCTGCGACCTTGCGGTCCCGCGCCGCGCGGAGGACAGCTGGGCTTGACGGAGGAGTGGGGGCGGGGCCGTGGCGGCAAGGCGAGTTCCCGCGATGCGCGGGCGGCATCGCGGCGCACGCCGCGACGCACTCGCGAACCACGCTACGCGCCGCGATGTCCACCATTACGCACGCTCGCTACGACGACACGGATGAGCAAGACCCTCGTGGTCCAGCCCCGGCGCCCCAACCCACAGGGCTGGTAAACGTTGGCGCGCGCCCAGCACCTCAGAGGAGCAGCTCCGCGTCCCGCCCCGCCAAGGGACGGGGGCTGAGGGCCCCAAAACCATTCGCCAGGGAGAAAGGGCCAGGGCGGCAGTTGTACAGTCCACCGTCCAGTCACGGGCTCACATGCAACGCCCCCTGGCTTTCCCCATGCCCAAGAAGGCACAAGGCGACGTTGCCTCTGGAGGCGGGGGGGCACCAGGGCCCCGCCCCAGGCGCCAGGCCGCCTACCGCGCATGCTATATGAATGGGATCGACCATACGGGCTGAAGCTCAGCCCCAACCGTCCCTCGTGCTGCAGTTAGACACGCGCATGACACTAGCTGCTCACCCCAACGTCAACGGCCTGAGGGGGGGTCCTGCGCGGGGCCGGCGAGGATGCGCGGGCTGGGCCCCTGGGTGGGCCAGTGCCGTCGCCGCCGCCCGATGGGCTGGACAGCGCTGCCGTGCACCGATGTCTTAAGTCGGGCGTGTCCCTCTACAGGAGAGAGAAATCTTCGACAATAGTCAACGAAATAGTCAGGGGATGATTTTTTAATTATGTTTTGACTCGTTTTGAATCTTTTTTTGTACGTTTGCCCAAAATCAGCCTGTAGGAGGACATGCCCAACCTAACCCTTGTCCTCAACGGAGCGCACGCTGCCATCTGGCCGTTAATACCCCATCCCACCAGAGTTCTGGAGCTTACGGCCTGGGCGCCGCCCACCAGGGTGCACGCGTCCGTGCGACTCCAGTGCAGATCACCGATCGGAGACGCGACTTCACGCAACGCCTCACGGTAGCCAGTCAACCGGCTCACCTTAATCGCGAGATTGCCCGCCCCAGGAAACACGACCATGGAAAAGTGTGCTACTAGACTTGCCCATGCCCTGCGTAACATCCAGGAACAGACAAGACGACAAGACCCCGTCTTGACCGATTCCAAAGAGCACTGTCCGCCTGGATCCACCCTCAACAGGCATTCCGATATCCTTCTGACCTTGGGGCCTCTCCCCACGCAAGCCTCCAGGCGCGCCTCGATGCTCGCCGCTAGCACGTCAGTGCTAGCCTTTCCATAGGGCGCTGAGGGGGATGCCCCAGAGCGGCGCCTTGTTTCACTTAAGTACCGAGGCGCGCACGCCAACGCGCGCTTGAAGCTGGCGCCTTTTGCCCGGGCGCGCAGACGAGGAGGGCCACGCCCTGATCGCCACAGGCGCGCCATGTTTTCCAGCCGGGGTCTCTCACAGACCGTGCCAAGGGTAGGATTTTCCAACCCCTGTACACTACGTAGCGCCTCCCGTTTTGCGAGGCTGGCCGGAGTCGCAGCAAAATCCCGCCTGGCCAGGATAGGCACATTTCTCCGTTTTCTCTTTCTGTCTCTCTCGTGCTGTTTCTTATTTATATGTGAATATCTTTTTTTCCCCCATATCCTAAGGATTGGGGTTCTTGTTATTACTCTGACGCCTCCCACTCCTCCTCCTCCTTCTTCCTCCCGCTCGCGCCTCCCTCCTCCCAATGATAATCACCAGATAAGACAAGACAATATAAGATACTACAAGATAAGATCAGATAGCACAAGATATGATAAGAATAGATTTCAAGATAAGATAAGATAAGTTAAGCTCACACTCACACTCTCTCATGATCACAAAACGCTGCCAGGGGCATCATTTGGGAGCCCCAAGGGGGAGCCACCCTGGCTGATCTCACGAGCCCGTTCGCGCCGATTTTGGTGGGACCTCAGCTAGAATTGCCGTTTGGCTGTATCTCTTGAGAGCCTCATGGTCACAAAACGCTGCCAGGGGCATCATTTGGGAGCCCCAAGGGGGAGCCACCCTGGCTGATCTCACGAGCCCGTTCGCGCCGATTTTGGTGGGACGTCTCAGCTAGAATTGCCGTTTGGCGCCCCCAACATGTATCTCTTGAGAGCCTCATGGTCACAAAACGCTGCCAGGGGCATCATTTGGGAGCCCCAAGGGGGAGCCACCCTGGCTGATCTCACGAGCCCGTTCGCGCCGATTTTGGTGGGACGTCTCAGCTAGAATTGCCGTTTGGCGCCCCCAACATGTATCTCTTGAGAGCCTCATGGTCACAAAACGCTGCCAGGGGCATCATTTGGGAGCCCCAAGGGGGAGCCACCCTGGCTGATCTCACGAGCCCGTTCGCGCCGATTTTGGTGGGACGTCTCAGCTAGAATTGCCGTTTGGCGCCCCCAACATGTATCTCTTGAGAGCCTCATGGTCACAAAACGCTGCCAGGGGCATCATTTGGGAGCCCCAAGGGGGAGCCACCCTGGCTGATCTCACGAGCCCGTTCGCGCCGATTTTGGTGGGACGTCTCAGCTAGAATTGCCGTTTGGCGCCCCAACATGTATCTCTTGAGAGCCTCATGGTCACAAAACGCTGCCAGGGGCATCATTTGGGAGCCCCAAGGGGGAGCCACCCTGGCTGATCTCACGAGCCCGTTCGCGCCGATTTTGGTGGGACGTCTCAGCTAGAATTGCCGTTTGGCGCCCCCAACATGTATCTCTTGAGAGCCTCATGGTCACAAAACGCTGCCAGGGGCATCATTTGGGAGCCCCAAGGGGGAGCCACCCTGGCTGATCTCACGAGCCCGTTCGCGCCGATTTTGGTGGGACGCCTCAGCTAGAATTGCCGTTTGGCCTCCCCAACATGTATCTCTTGAGAGCCTCATGGCCACAAAACGCTGCCAGGGGCATCATTTGGGAGCCCCAAGGGGGAGCCACCCTGGCTGATCTCACGAGCCCTTGAGGAGAGAGAGAGAGAGAGAGAGAGAGAGAGAGAGAGAGAGAGAGAGAGAGAGCAGAGAGAGAGCGGAGAGAGAGAGAGAGAGAGAGAGAGAGAGCAGGCGAGAGAAAGAGAGAAGAGAGGAGAGAGAGAGAGAGAGAGAGAGAGAGAGAGAGAGAGAGAGAGAGAGAGAGATAGAAGAGAGAGAGAGAGGAGAGAGAGAGAGAGAGAGAGAGAGAGAGAGAGAGAGAGAAGAGGGAGAGAGAGGGGGGGGGGAGAGAGAGAGAGAGAGAGAGAGAGAGAGAGAGAGAGAGAGAGAGAGAGAGAGAGAGAGAGAGAAAGAGAGAGAGAGAGAGAGAGCGAGAAGAGAGAGAGAGAGAGAGAGAGAGAGAGAGAGAGAGAGAGAGAGAGAGAGAGAGCGGGAGAGAGCGAGAGAGAGAGAGAGAGAGAGGAGAGCAGAGAGAGAGAGAGAGAGCGGGAGAGAGCGAGGGAGAGCGAGAGAGAGCGAGAGAGAGCGAGTGAGAGCGAGAGAGAGAGAGAGAGAGAGCGAGAGAGAGCGACAGAGAGCGAGAGAGAGCAAGAGAGAGCGAGAGAGCGAAAGAGAGAGAGAGAGAAGAGAGAGAGAGAGAGAGAGAGAGAGAGAGAGAGAAGAGAGAGAGAGAGAGAGAGAGATAGAGAGAGAGAGAAGAGAAGAGAAGAGAAGAGAAGAGAGAGAGAGAGAGCGAGAGAGAGAGAGAGGGAGAGTGAGAGAGAGAGGAGAGAGCAGAGAGAGAATAGAGAGAAGAGAGAGAGGAGAGAGAGAGAGAGAGAGAGAGAGAGAGAGGAGAGAGAGAGAGAGAGGCAGAGATAGAGGCAGAGAGAGAGAGGCACAGAGAGAGAGGCAGAGAGAGAGAGAGGCAGAGAGACAGAGGCAGAGAGAGAGGCAGAGAGAGAGAGAGAGGCAGGGAAAGAGAGGCAGAGAGAGGAGAGAGAGAGACAGAGAGGCAGAGAGAGAGGCAGCTCAGTCACACTTAAATCCAGATTCGAGAGACCGAGTCAGACAAGGGAGCGCGCCAGCAAGGAGATGCACATATGGGGATCCCCACGCAGTGAATAATTGTTTCTCTCTCCCTCTCTCTTTATATTCCTCTTCCTATATTTTTACAAGCCCGGGCGGCCGCAAAACCCCGCACCCCCCCCCCCCCCCAAACCGGACTCCTGGGATCCTGGGACTTTGGGACCCTCCGGACGCCCATTGAAGCGGTCCCGAGTGCCTCAAGAGCGCTCCAAGACAGGCACAAAGCGCTCCAAGACGCCAAAGATAGCCCCAAGACAGCCTCAGGAGCCCCCAAGACGCCCCAAGCGGCCCCAAAGAAGCCCCCCAAGACGGCCCCGGGAGGCCGAAATGGTCAATTTTCCAATGTGTTTTTCGATGTTTTCTGCTTTCTCGCCATTTTAGCTTTCCGACGCTCCAAGACAGAACTAGAGGCCCTCAAGAGCGCCCCAAGATGGCCCGGGGGGCCCCCAAAACGGCCCCAACACGGCCCCAAGACGGCTCTGGAGCGCCCCGAAACAGCCCAAGAGGCGCCCAAGAAGGCCCAAGAGGGCCCCGAGAAAGCTTCAAACGAGCCCCCACAGGGCGATCAAAAGTTCAAACATCTAACTTTCCGCCCCAAGTGGGCCCCAGGAGGCCCCAGGAGGGCCCCAAGAGGCCCCAAGAGGCTTCCAAAGGCCCCGAGGACTCCCAAAAAGAACCCACGAGGCCCCAAAATGGCTCTCCAAAAGGCAGCCAAAACGGCCCCCCAAGAGGCTTCCAAACTGCTGAATCGCCCCACTTGACCGCCACCTCCGGAACGGCTTCGCTGCGCTGCTCCGTTGTTTGCCAGACAGTGGCATCCCACGCAAAACACCAAAATGCTTGAAATCCCGGGTTCGCAACCAAATTCCCGGGAAATCGGCTGCGAACCCGGGATTCGGCGCATTTCCCCGGAATTCGGTATATGTCCTTAGCATTTCCAGGATCCGGTACGTTGCCTGCATGCTTGCTGCCCTATGCCCTATCGCATCCCAGAATAATCGTTCCATGGAGGTTTCACGAGGGCAGCCGCAGCCCCCTGGTCTGTTTCCATATGTGATCGCAAGGCATCTCCGTTTGTCTCACCCCCATGCGCAAGTCGAGACAGCACGCCGCCCCAATGCGTGCCTTACCTTACCTTACCTCATGATATTCCTCCCTTCGCCGCGCCTCCCCAAATCGTCCTCCACTTCTTTCCCGCCCCTTCTGTCCGACGTTTTGTATTTCCGGAGCCTCCACGGCCGCTCTCATCGCCGCTGATCGGTCCGCTGGGACATTCTCATGGAGTCCCAGTGGCGCGCGGACAAGCAAAGCGAGGGCGCGAGCAAGTAAGGTGCAGGTCCGGGAACTGGGCGCGAACCAACCGCGGTTCCAAGACCGTGGAGGGCCGCGCTAGACGCCAACGCGCGCAAGGGTTGAAGGACCAAGGTGCATGGCGCGAAGCGCCAATGCAGTCTTGTATTATATATATATATTATATATACTTCTATTCCTCTTCCTATATTTTTACAAGCCCGGGGGCCGCAAAACCCCGCACCCCCCCCCCCCCCCCCAAACCGGACTCCTGGGATCCTGGGACTTTGGGACCCTCCGGACGCCCATTGAAGCGGTCCCGAGTGCCTCAAGAGCGCTCCAAGACAGGCACAAAGCGCTCCAAGACGCCAAAGATAGCCCCAAGACAGCCTCAGGAGCCCCCAAGACGCCCCAAGCGGCCCCAAAGAAGCCCCCCAAGACGGCCCCGGGAGGCCGAAATGGTCAATTTTCCAATGTGTTTTTCGATGTTTTCTGCTTTCTCGCCATTTTAGCTTTCCGACGCTCCAAGACAGAACTAGAGGCCCTCAAGAGCGCCCCAAGATGGCCCGGGGGGCCCCCAAAACGGCCCCAACACGGCCCCAAGACGGCTCTGGAGCGCCCCGAAACAGCCCAAGAGGCGCCCAAGAAGGCCCAAGAGGGCCCCGAGAAAGCTTCAAACGAGCCCCCACAGGGCGATCAAAAGTTCAAACATCTAACTTTCCGCCCCAAGTGGGCCCCAGGAGGCCCCAGGAGGGCCCCAAGAGGCCCCAAGAGGCTTCCAAAGGCCCCGAGGACTCCCAAAAAGAACCCACGAGGCCCCAAAATGGCTCTCCAAAAGGCAGCCAAAACGGCCCCCCAAGAGGCTTCAAAACTGCTGAATCGCCCCACTTGACCGCCACCTCCGGAACGGCTTCGCTGCGCTGCTCCGTTGTTTGCCAGACAGTGGCATCCCACGCAAAACACCAAAATGCTTGAAATCCTGGGTTCGCAACCAAATTCCCGGGAAATCGGCTGCGAACCCGGGATTCGGCACATTTCCCCGGAATTCGGTAGATGTCCTTAGCATTTCCAGGATCCGGTACGTTGCCTGCATGCTTGCTGCCCTATGCCCTATCGCATCCCAGAATAATCGTTCCATGGAGGTTTCACGAGGGCCCTTCCAAGTCATTAAGGAAACATTGTTTTCCACACGTGTTCGCACACATGCATCCGTAGCCGTTGGCTTACATTTTTAAGCTGTCGCATACGGCACATCCTCGATGTCTGTATTCGCTTGCTTCGATTGTGGCGAGACCCTGCCTGCAGAATCATTCTCCGCAACACAACTTCAGCAGTCCAATCGGGCTTGCAAGTCGTGTGCCAGTCGACGGGAAACACAGTCACGGTCAGCCCCCCAACGCAAAGACTATCAATGCACTCGTTGCGGGGACATGCACGATCGAACTCACTTCAGCCCTTGCCAGCTGCACCGATCCACTCGGACGTGCAAGGCGTGCGCCACTGACGGCCGTCCGAAGCAAGACCTCTTCTCCTGCACGCGCTGCGGAGAGCTCTGGGACAGGACCCACTTCGACGCGAGGCACCTCAAAGCACGCAGCACTACGCGGGTTTGCAATTCCTGCGCCTCGCCCACTGGTAGTACTTCCACGCTCACAGACTGCAAGTCCCTATCGCTGGGGCTCCGAGACTGCATTTGTAGCCTCTGCGGTGTCGCCCGGTTCTCTTCGGAGTGCGCGGGTTTCTGCTGTCAGTTCGGAAAGCACGCAATCGATTTCACGAAGTACTTTGCGGAGCCTGGACCAAACCTCCTCCAGGTATACCGACGCGACGGCTTCAACGCCCACTCCCGCGCATACAACAACCTGTTCGGACTCGCCGTGCACGATATCCAGTCCAGCAGCGCGGAGCGGGAAACACACTTCTCCCCGCACAAGCCGTCTTTCATGAGAATCCACGGCACCATGTACCGAAAAACGTGGACCGCCGAAGGAGCCAATGCGGTTCAGTACATTGTCGTGGACCAGCAACTCCGCACGCAGACTGCAGACCGTTTGCAACTCAATCCGCAAATTGTGCGTGCTCTGGAACGCCACGTCCTCCACGGGAACCCGCACATGACGGCGATTCAGAAACTGACCGCCCCCACCTCGACGCGCTGCCCCGACAGAGTTCTGCAGCTCGACTGGGACGAGGGCATCCAAGAAGTGGCTGCCATACTCGACTCCGCCGGCGGCGCTCGCACGTCTCCTCGATCGGTGTTCTTCCGCCTACAGAAGTCCGAGCAGTACGATTACATCCCTCCCCTGAGCGAGCTCTACGAACCACTGTCCTACCCTTTGTGGTACCCCCGCGGTGGCAGAGGCTGGGCTCCAGACTTGAACACGCCAGAGCACAACAAGATCACGCAGATGTGGTGGTACCGTCAGCAGGCGCTGCGGCTACCACACATGCATGTGTCAGGGCGGCTCTTCAATGAGTGGGCGATCAACATGTTCTGCCGGATGGAGGGCGAGCGCTTGCAACACGTGAAGGCACTGCAGCGGGCGTCCATAGCGACACGCTCCCAGCTTTGCGAGCTCCTGGCTAACCGGCCCCCCACTGAATCTGCTGGGATCGCTACGCCGCAGAAGCACTACCTCCCATCCACAGTGCAAGGGTCGCCGCGCCACCTTCGGCGGCTCCGGATTGACGCGCTGGAGACAGCTCGCCGTCTGGGCGCCCCGACGTGGTTCATCACTCTCACAACGAACCCCCATTGGCCGGAGATTGAACGGGAGCTCCACACGGGCCAGACCCACGCAGACCGACCAGACATAGTTGTCCGCGTGTTCCACGCCCGCCTGCAGCTCATCCGCAAATTCCTCCAGCACGAGTTCAGCGGGACTACGAAGTACATCATGCGAGTGATCGAGTACCAGAAAAGAGGCTTGCCCCACGCGCACATCGCCATTAGATCAGAGAGCCCCCCCGCCAGCGCCGAAGAAGTCGACGCATACATTTCGTGTGAGCTTCCTCGTGCGAGCGGTCCGCTTCGCGACCTCGTCCTGCGCCACATGGTGCACAAGTGCAACCGCGGCTGCCACCCCCTCGACCCTTCCGACCCGTGCAACAAAGGTTGCCCCTGGCCTTTTCGGCCCACTACCGAGTTTGACGGGCGCGGGTACCCCTTACACAGACGCCGGGAATGTGGCGGGCATTGTCCGAACTGCAGTTCTGGCCGCGCGGCGTTCGGTGGTCATGCACTCTGCTGCAACCAACTCATCGTGGAATACAACGCGAAGCTATTGATTCTGTGGGACGGGCACGCGAATGTGAAATTCGCAGGGCACGTCAATTTGTTCGAGTACCTCTACAAGTACCTCTTCAAAGGGCCCGACTACACTCTGTACGACATGCCCCCTGCAGACCGATCCGACGACGAGATTGCAGACTGGCTCCGCGGCCGATACCTGTGCGCGACAGAGTGCATGTGGCGAATATTCGGCTACGACACATACACGCGGACCCCCACTGTCGCGTGTCTCCCCGTCCACCTCCCCGGGGAAGACTGGGTGTCCTACAGCGACGGCTCCGAGCAACGCGCGCTCGACGCCACCTTCTCCGCCTTACCGCGGTACTTCGCGCGCCCGGCAGGGCCCGTATTCGACGGATTGCTCTACGCGGAGTATTTCGAGCAATTCCAGACGGCCAAGACGTGTCCTACCTCTTTAAACGACCCGTCCATGCTCAGAGCCGCAGGAGACCCGGACGTCGACGGCAGTGTCTGGACTGACCTGGCGCCCTGCGCCCAGCGGAACTACGTGTACCGTCGCATGCGTGGCCAGCCACCGCTGTGCCGATTGGAGATGAAATTCCCCCAGCAGAAAGAAGTGTTCTACCTTCGCCACATGCTCTTGCACTACCCCAAGCGGTCGTTCGAAGACTGCCGGTCCCATCTGGGTCGGTCCTACGCGACTTTCGAACAGGCCATGCTCGCGACCGGCCGTTTCACCAACAACACGGAGGCGCACGACACCATGCAAGAGCTCATTGACCTACGTTACACTGGGCACCAGCTTCGTTTCGTGTTTGTTCTCCTGCTCGACCAAGACTGCGCGCCGTGCGCTTTCTACAAGCGCTTCGCTGTAGCTCTCCAGAAGGACTTCCTCGATCGAGGCATGTCCCCTGCGGCCGCGCAATTGTCCTTGGCCTCGGCATTACTCAACCTGTGGGTTCAAGCGGGCCACGACAAGTCCAAGTTCCCGCTGCCTGACCTCTTGCGACACATGGCAGAACTGCAGGACCGGCCCGCTCTGCCCGAGGCAGAATCCCGTCGTTTGCGGCTCGGTGGAAGGCTCCGCAGAATCCAAACGACTGGCAGACGAGATCCTCTCGCAGTTCGCGGTTGGGGCCGACGTTTTCTTCTTTGTCCACGGTCGCGCTGGCACCGGGAAGTCCACCCTCGCCAACTATCTCACGCACGCTGCCGAGTCCACGCAGCACGCGGTGCTCAACGTGGCCACTACTGGCCAGGCCGCTCTCCAACTGGCCCACGGCGCTACTGCCCACTCCACGTTCGGCATCCCCACGACAGATGACGAATACCTCACTTCTACTGTGACGCCCAACACTGCGAAAGCCCGCATGCTGGCACAAACGAAGCTCCTGCAATGGGACGAATGGCCCATGGCCAAGAGGGCTTCGTGGGACTGCGCGGTGCAGCTGCTGCAGCGCCTGCGAGCTGACCTATCCGACGTGTACGTCCCGAAGGTCGTGGTTTGCTACGGCGACTTCCGTCAAATCCCGCCTGTGGTGAAGTACTGCACGCGCGCAGAAATTGTCCAGCACTGCGTTCGCGCGTCCCCAACGTGGGCCCGCTTCCGCGCGCGCCACCTGCGCCGTGCCCACCGGACCGCCGCCGACGCCAAGTTCACGGAATGGCTGGAGACCATTGGCAACGGCACGTGCCCCGCTCCTCACACCTGGAACGGGCACACTGGCTACGTGGCATTATCTGGCCTCCCGATGGTGGACTCTGAGCAGGAGGCAGTCGACTTCGCATTCCCCACCTTGCATGACCCCCATCGCTGCTCCAAAGCCAAGATCGTGGCCACGACGAACGACAAGGTGGACCACTTCAACGCCCTCATCCTCAACAGGCTCGTCATGGACCACGGGCTTTCTGACCATTCCCACTACAGCGCTGACAGTGTCGAGGTCGACGCCAACTCCGTATTGGATGATTCCATGACCACCGAGTTCCTGAATACCCAATCCCACCTGGGCGTCCCCCCGCACCGCTTGCGGCTGGTCCGCGGAGGCCTCTACGAGCTCATGCGCAACCTCAACAGCAAGGAACGCTTGATGAATCACACGCCCGTTATTCTGAAAAACGTTCATCGGTTTCACGTTGTGATTGCCACGCTCGACCAGCGCGAGTACCCTATTCCGCGCATCATCTTCCAGTGGGCTCTCGGTCGGGGTGCCTGCACTGTGCTGAGGCGACAGCTCCCCCTGCGCCCCGCGTACGCCTCCACGTTCAATGGGGCGCAGGGCGCGACGCTCGAGAGATGCGCCGTGGATGCGCGGGCAGACCCCTTCGCCCACGGCCACCTGTACGTTGCTCTCGGTCGCGTGTCTCACCGGATGGATTTGCGAATCCTATCTTCTCCGGACCGGTGCACGCCTCAAGGCGAGCCTCTCATCCGGAATGTGGTGTGGAAAGAGCTGCTCCTGCCCCATGGCCCAGCTCGCAGCAGCGGCGGCCCGCTTGCGGGCGCGGAGCTTCCCATGAAACGCCCAGCCGCCGCCCAGCACGGCGCGCGCAAGCGACCGGCGCGCAGCTAGCTGGCGCTGCGCGCCCAGGCACCCTTTCTGGCTATGAGTTTCAAAGTGTAAGCTTAGCCTCCGTTAGTGCTTGCTCGCAACCTTGGTGCCTGCATCTGCCTGTCGCTCTCGCGAGCGGAAAACCGCTCCAATCGGCCGCCATCTCTTAGACGGCTTCGCCGCGCTGCCCCGCCGTCTCCCCCGCAGCGGGTTCCCGCCCAAACCACCAAAATGCTTAGAATCCCGGGTTCGCAACCAAATTCCCCGGATATCGGTTGCGAACCCGGGATTCGGTGCATTTCCTACGAATTCGGGTGCTTTCGCGCACACCGCTGCTCACCGCTGCAGTTTCTCGGCTCCAAAGCGGCGCCCAGCATGCAAAGAGTGAGTTTGCCGCAGTGTTCGTCGGTGGCCGCCCCCCGCCCTGCCCAAGACTTCGAAGCGATGCCGGCGCGCAGCGGCAACGCGGTCGTCGTGGACCCCGCCGCCCCGCAGCCTGCGGCCCAAGCAGCCCCGGGGGCACGCGCCAACGGCACGCTCTACACCGTTGACGTGGGCATCCAGATGATTGGGGTCAAAATCGCTGGCAAGGTGGTGCACGACGCCGGCGTGCGGTTCACCCTCGCCGACGCGGCGTCCTTGCAGCCCGGTCAGCCGCGCCTGGCGCAGCGCCGCGCTTTGTCTACGGCGCGTGGCCCGCCAAACCGCTCTGCTCCCCCCCAGGCCGAAACGTTGCCGTCAAATCGAAAGACGCCCGCCCCCACCTAAACACGCATATGATTATACTTCGGATTTTCTCCCCCCCTCCCAAGCCCCAGGTGACCCAGCGCGCTCGGGAGGAGCTCGCCCTGCCGGAGAAGCCGCGCAACGTGGAGTACATGAACCGCGGCCTCATGCCGCCTCAGAGCACCGCGAACCCCTACCAGGACCGGCCCGCTCTGCCCGAGGCAGAATCCCGTCGTTTGCGGCTCCTGGTGGAAGGCTCCGCAGAATCCAAACGACTGGCAGACGAGATCCTCTCGCAGTTCGCGGTTGGGGCCGACGTTTTCTTCTTTGTCCACGGTCGCGCTGGCACCGGGAAGTCCACCCTCGCCAACTATCTCACGCACGCTGCCGAGTCCACGCAGCACGCGGTGCTCAACGTGGCCACTACTGGCCAGGCCGCTCTCCAACTGGCCCACGGCGCTACTGCCCACTCCACGTTCGGCATCCCCACGACAGATGACGAATACCTCACTTCTACTGTGACGCCCAACACTGCGAAAGCCCGCATGCTGGCACAAACGAAGCTCCTGCAATGGGACGAATGGCCCATGGCCAAGAGGGCTTCGTGGGACTGCGTGGTGCAGCTGCTGCAGCGCCTGCGAGCTGACCTATCCGACGTGTACGTCCCGAAGGTCGTGGTTTGCTACGGCGACTTCCGTTAAATCCCGCCTGTGGTGAAGTACTGCACGCGCGCAGAAATTGTCCAGCACTGCGTTCGCGCGTCCCCAACGTGGGCCCGCTTCAACGTGCGCCACCTGCACCGTGCCCACCGGACCGCCGCCGACGCCAAGTTCACGGAATGGCTGGAGACCATTGGCAACGGCACGTGCCCCGCTCCTCACACCTGGAACGGGCACACTGGCTACGTGGCATTATCTGGCCTCCCGATGGTGGACTCTGAGCAGGAGGCAGTCGACTTCGCATTCCCCACCTTGCATGACCCCCATCGCTGCTCCAAAGCCAAGATCGTGGCCACGACGAACGACAAGGTGGACCACTTCAACGCCCTCATCCTCAACAGGCTCGTCATGGACCACGGGCTTTCTGACCATTCCCACTACAGCGCTGACAGTGTCGAGGTCGACGCCAACTCCGTATTGGATGATTCCATGACCACCGAGTTCCTGAATACCCAATCCCACCTGGGCGTCCCCCCGCACCGCGTGCGGCTGGTCCGCGGAGGCCTCTACGAGCTCATGCGCAACCTCAACAGCAAGGAACGCTTGATGAATCACACGCCCGTTATTCTGAAAGACGTTCATCGGTTTCACGTTGTGATTGCCGCGCTCGACCAGCGCGAGTACCCTATTCCGCGCATCATCTTCCAGTGGGCTCTCGGTCGGGGTGCCTGCACTGTGCTGAGGCGACAGCTCCCCCTGCGCCCCGCGTACGCCTCCACGTTCAATGGGGCGCAGGGCGCGACGCTCGAGAGATGCGCCGTGGATGCGCGGGCAGACCCCTTCGCCCACGGCCACCTGTACGTTGCTCTCGGTCGCGTGTCTCACCGGATGGATTTGCGAATCCTATCTTTTCCGGACCGGCGCACGCCTCAAGGCGAGCCTCTCATCCGGAATGTGGTGTGGAAAGAGCTGCTCCTGCCCCATGGCCCAGCTCGCAGCAGCGGCGGCCCGCTTGCGGGCGCGGAGCTTCCCATGAAACGCCCAGCCGCCGCCCAGCACGGCGCGCGCAAGCGACCGGCGCGCAGCTAGCTGGCGCTGCGCGCCCAGGCACCCTTTCTGGCTATGAGTTTCAAAGTGTAAGCTTAGCCTCCGTTAGTGCTTGCTCGCAACCTTGGTGCCTGCATCTGCCTGTCGCTCTCGCGAGCGGAAAACCGCTCCAATCGGCCGCCATCTCTTAGACGGCTTCGCCGCGCTGCCCCGCCGTCTCCCCCGCAGCGGGTTCCCGCCCAAACCACCAAAATGCTTAGAATCCCGGGTTCGCAACCAAATTCCCCGGATATCGGTTGCGAACCCGGGATTCGGTGCATTTCCTACGAATTCGGGTGCTTTCGCGCACACCGCTGCTCACCGCTGCAGTTTCTCGGCTCCAAAGCGGCGCCCAGCTTACAAAGTGTGAGTTTGCCGCAGTGTTCGTCGGTGGCCGCCCCCCGCCCTGCCCAAGACTTCGAAGCGATGCCGGCGCGCAGCGGCAACGCGGTCGTCGTGGACCCCGCCGCCCCGCAGCCTGCGGCCCAAGCAGCCCCGGGGGCACGCACCAACGGCACGCTCTACACCGTTGACGTGGGCATCCAGATGATTGGGGTCAAAATCGCTGGCAAGGTGGTGCACGACGCCGGCGTGCGGTTCACCCTCGCCGACGCGGCGTCCTTGCAGCCCGGTCAGCCGCGCCTGGCGCAGCGCCACGCTTTGTCTACGGCGCGTGGCCCGCCAAACCGCTCTGCTCCCCCCCAGGCCGAAACGTTGCCGTCAAATCGAAAGACGCGCGCCCCCACCAAAACACGCATATGATTATACTTCGGATTTTCTCCCCCCCTCCCAAGCCCCAGGTGGCCCAGCGCGCTCGGGAGGAGCTCGCCCTGCCGGAGAAGCCGCGCAACGTGGAGTACATGAACCGCGGCCTCATGCCGCCTCAGAGCACCGCGAACCCCTACCAGGGCCGCACGTGGACCTACTGCATCGACGTGGTGCCCACCACGTCCGGGGCCGTCAAGGCGGCCATTGCGCACGGCGCAGACCACGCCGCTTTCATCATGAAGCACGCCTTCTTCGAGGCCGACCTGTCCGTGCCCGCGTCGCCCACGGCGGCGGCCTGGAGCGCGACGGCATCCCTGCTCGGGCAGCGCGTCAAGGTGCACCGCACTGGCACGCGCGCCGATGGGGGCGACTGGGCGGTGTCCGACCTCATCAGGTTCCGCTTCCGTCTGGACCCAGCGATGCCGCCGAACGTGCGCAAGGTGGTGGACGCCATGGTGCAGAAGTATTCTGCCTACATCACGGTGGGCCCCTTCGACTGGCAGGGCGGCCCTCAGGCGCTCGCGGCTTCGGCCCCCAGGAAGCGCCCGGCGGCGGCTGGCGGTGAGCCCGCGGTTCGCAAGCGCCCCGCGCGCCGTTGAGGCGCGGCCGCTGGCGAGTACCTCTTTTCCGCGCAGCCGCGCGCGCCCACGTGGCGGCGCGCGCCAAGGCCGGGCACGTTTTTTAATATGACCCCGCAGACGGTGCGGGTGCTTGCCGCTTCTTCTCTCCTCGGCCCCTGGCGCCCGCGTCGCGGCATGCCCGTAGGCCACGAGAGCCGTTTACAGGGGCGTCCCCCGCCCCGCGCGGAACCCGCCCAGCATTCTGTCGGTCTGACATGTGCTATCGCAGCCCGTCCATTGAGCCGTATCGACGTCGCTCTCAGCAGCAAAACATTCCCGTCCTCCGCGAGCCTCGCGAGCCTCCCCCTGGGGCCTCGCCGCGTACGCCCCGCTTCGCTTTCGCCCGTCAACGCATGTTTCATGGCGTCCAACGCCGAAGGCGGACTTTGAGGCCTCCCCCGCATCGCCAAAGCTCCCTTCCTCCGTCCCCATCTGCTCTGACGCTTTTCCCGTGGCTTCGTCACTTTCGGGAATTCCCCGGGAATCTCTGCCGCCATTGCCACAGACGTGAAGCCTCGCTTCCGGAGTCCCAGAAGCTCCCGAAAAGCCCCATGGAACCACGTGAGCCCCAGCAGGGCCCACCGCAGAACCCCGTGTGCCCCCGCTGGAGCCCATGGCATGCTTCGGGAGCCCCCCAAGGCATTCACCCCACCAAGCAGCAGAATCGCCCCAAATCCAAGGTTCGCAGCCGATTTCCCGGAAAAAACGTTGTGAACCCGGGATTCCAATTTTTTTTCTCTGCATCGCGGCCCAAACCGCTCTCCTTATCAAATTGCCCTTCCGCTTTTCCCAAGCCATACCTTCAGATAAAGCCGCGTCATGCAAAGCTGTCCCCGGGGCCCCGACCATTTGTTCGCGCTTTCTCAAGCTTCTCCCATACCTTCGCGATCCAAAAGAGCCTCGGGACGCCTCCAGCAACGTTAATGACAGCTTCGGAAACCTCTAGGAGACCCCCCACGCCGCTTCCAAATACCATTTCCAATTTTTCCACGATCCGAATTAATGATGTTTGCCTTCTCGCTTTGTTACTTATGCTGATGCTTGAAGACCGCCCCGAAGTAGCCTCCGGGGGGCCCGATGCGCTTCCAAAAATCTCCGAAACAGCACCAAGGGGAAGTTGAACAGGCCCCCACAAGGCCCCCCACACGTCCCCCCAGGTCTCCACGAAACCCCACCGGGCCCCCACGACGCCCCCAGTAGTTTCAAAAAAACCGCCAATGATCCCCAGGGGTCCCAAAAGGTCCCCCCCCTTTCTACGTGGTTCGTACTGTCTTAGCCTTCGCGCATTGCCAGCTTCGGACACCCCATCAGGTCGCCAGGGCCTCCCCTGACGACCCCCAAACCCGTCCAAGAGGACCTAGACAAACACCCAAAACGACACACGTGGTTCCGAAAGGACCCCTGGGACCGCCACGCGGCCCCACAAATGCGTTCCTCCTCCTCTTCCTCCTCCCCGCCCCCGTCCGCCACACTCGACTTCGTCACCCATCGTCCTGCTTTCCCTTGCTGCATCGCCTGGCTTCGCCGGCAAGTCTCCCGTTCCATGTGGATTTTCTGGTCTCGGTGCCACGCGTGTCGGTGGCTCCGCGCCCACCCGGCTTTGCTCCGCACCTAATCCCATGGAGAGTGTTCCAGACAGAGCTTCGTATTCGAGGACTTCCAAAGTTGTCTTCTCGCCCTCGGCGGAGGCTGGCAAAAGGCCCGCGGAAGCTGGCGGATGTAAGCGGCTATCGCTGTGGCCAGCGCATGCCAGCGGACGCTGGGTTGAACCCCCCGAAAGCCAGTTGGGCTTTCCAAGAGAGGTCGACGCTGACCACCGTCACGTCCTGGGGCTTGCATAGCGGAGTGCATAATCGACGATCGGTGTGCACACATCGATCCATGGGCCCCTCGAGGTCTGCACGCCTCGCCCAGAACAGGCTGCCTGGCGCTCGCAATGAACCCCCACTCGCCCGAGGACCGCCCATACACAGTCACCAGACGGCCTCAATATGGCCCAAACCATTCTGCACCCCAATTAACAATGAACGTGTAGAGAGGGCCCCCTCGTGGCACAAACATCTCAACGGTCGCGCGAACCGACCTCTCCATGCATGGCCGCCCCATGTGGTGATGTGCGCATCGTTGCGATGCATGTCGTTTGCAATGGCTCGCGTCGAATTGCAGTGCGTTGCATTGTCGTCGCATTACAGGTCAACGCCAATAGTTCACATCGCGCTTCTATTGCGACCTATTGCATTCGTTTCACTACTGCGAAGGCCTTACGGCCGGTGCCGCCGACCCTGAAAGGGAACGACGACGGCGGCGGCGACGACGACGACGCTAACGTGGATCAGAGTCCTCAGAACTGCTTCTCGGGGTCTCTTCGGAACGCTCTCGGGGGCCTCGGGGAGCAGTCCAGGGGCTCTTGGGAGCCTCTTGAAAGCGCTTGGGACTTCCTGAGGGCCTCTTGGGGGCCTGTTGGAACCTCTTGGGGCCATCCTGGGGCTTCTTGGGGCCCCCATGGCATCCTCTCGGGGCTGAGGGCAAATTTTCTCGGACCAGTGGCCACCGCCACAGCCATAAGAACGGGGGGCACGTTTTTCCAGGATCGAGGCTTCGTGAAAGCCTGCAGGAATGCTTTTCCCCTCCCCTGGCAGCGAAGGTCGCCCCCAAACGATTTCACTCCTCCCTCCTTATCCTCCTCCCCTGGTGTAGCCACTTTGGCCCAAGCCCAATGGAGGCCTTCTGGTCTTCCTTTTGGCTCGTGCGCTGCACGCGCCAACTCGTGCGCGACAGCCTTTTCAAAGGCACTTTATCGAAATGCCACCTTCCGCCATTTTGGCGCGACCTGCAGCCGAGCAATGAACTCGTGCCGGGCACGGACGTGCACATGGCAACGCTGAGCCCAGCAGAGTTGAAGGCATTCGTTCTTGGTCTGCATCTCTTCCTGTTCCTCCTCTTCCTCCTCCTCGTCCTTTCCCCCCTCGCTCCTCATATTCCTTATTTTCCTCCTCCCTTTCCTCCCTTCCACATGCCCTTCACGAGGCCCTTCTTCCGGCCATCAACGACTGGCGGTCGGTGTCCGTGTCGTGGGACGACTGGGCTTCGTACAACGACGCCGCCGGGGACGAGACGTCGGGGCAACCGGACATCTTCGTCAAAACCATAGAACACGAAAAGGTGTGCTTGGAGATGGCTGACAAGACGTCGAGAGCAATCACGACCATTCTGGGCCAGGCCCCGTACCAGGCACGCGACTCCTTCGCGCTGGTTATGGAGTTCCTCCACAGCCCAGTGGCCCTGAAGATCTTGCAGGAGAACGTCGAGGACACTGCCACGAAAAAGGGCGTGACCTCCAAGGTGGGCGCCGTGCTCGCCGCGCACACGGGCCACCCGGCAGACTTGGTGGGAACGAGCTTCAACCCGTGGGTCCTCGCCCACTCAAGGTCGAAAAAGTTGTCTGCCCGGAAGGCCCCGGGCCTCGGAAGAATCCCCAGCCATGCGACAATGTTTTTCTATAACAGCACTTGCCTTTCGCAACGACACGGCGGATGTGTTCCACACTCGTCAGGGGCAGTTTTTCCACGCACGTGTTATTATTATTTTCCCATGCCCCAAAATTTCCTTCGCCCCCCGTTCGCCCCAGCTCGCGCGGGCCATTCTGACGCCCGCCGCAGGCTGCCTCCGAGCTCAGGAAGATCGCCGCCAATAGCCGGCGATTCCGGGAGGCGGTGAACGAGCTGGAGCACAAGGGCGGCATGGTGGACAAGCTGCTGGCGGCCCCGGCGGGCGAGCTGGCCACCGTGCTTGCAGCAAGCCCTGGCTGGCGCAGCTTCCGGGCCAAGAACTTCTCGCTTCCGCCAGCCGACGAGTCGGTGCAGCGACCACGGCCGGTACGCCACCACGCCAAAGGTGGTCCTCGCGGGGTCTGGGCCGCGCCGGGTGCTCTCCCAGCGCCTGGGGACCACGGCGTGGGTGCCAGGGAAACAGGTCAGGAGCGTAAAAAACACACCATTCACACGCGTTAAATTCCTCCCACCCGCCCTACGTTTAATTCTGAAGGATCTGTTCATACAGATCACGCCTCCCCCGTACAGGGGGGAACGCGCGAATTGGCACGAACCCGGATCAGCGCCCACTGGAGAAAAAGCCCCTCGCGCAGCAATGTAGACCCGAATAGCAGTCATATTTTTTGGTGTGTTTTTTTCTGCTCCGTCGAAGGGCCGGCGCGTCCGGAAGGTGGCCGCCCTGGAGAGCAGCACCGCCGGCGCCCTTCAGCTCTGGTCCGCCCTGCTGCGACAGTGCGCTGGCGAGCGGACCAAGGCGCTGGCGGCGGCGCGCAAGCTGGCCACGAAGCGCCACAAGACCCCTGCGCTGGAGCGCCTGCTGAAGTGGGCGGACAAAGCGCTGCTCCCGGACTACGGGATGCAGTTCGCTTTCTGCGAGGAGAGCCAGCTGCTCTCCCGGCTCGCAGGCCCGGCCCCCCCAGACGAGGAGGCCGGCGACGAGAGCGACGTGGCGGCGGGCGACGACGGCGATGCCGAGGTCGCTGCTGGGCCGGCCGCTGGTGGCGCGTAGGCCACGCGGGCCCTGGGCTGCGGCTGCCGCCCCTGCCTCTGGCCCCCCGCTCTCGGCTTTCGGGCAGAGGCCGCCCGCGGGGTTGGGCGGTTTCTGGAGCGGCGCCTCTCGGTGCGACGCGGACAAATTGCTTTGCCGCTCCCCGACGGCACCTTCATTATCCTTCTCCCTCCTCCTCTTCCTCCTCATGATCTGGCAGTCCTTGGAGCCGCAGCCCCCTGGTCTGTTTCCATATGTGATCGCAAGGCATCTCCGTTTGTCTCACCCCCATGCGCAAGTCGAGACAGCACGCCGCCCCAATGCGTGCCTTACCTTACCTTACCTCATGATATTCCTCCCTTCGCCGCGCCTCCCCAAATCGTCCCCCACTTTTTTCCCGCCCCTTCTGTCCGACGTTTTGTATTTCCGGAGCCTCCACGGCCGCTCTCATCGCCGCTGATCGGTCCGCTGGGACATTCTCATGGAGTCCCAGTGGCGCGCGGACCAGCAGAGCGAGGGCGCGAGCAAGTAAGGTGCAGGTCCGGGAACTGGGCGCGAACCAACCGCGGTTCAAAGACCGTGGAGGGCCGCGCTAAACGCCAACGCGCGCAAGGGTTGAAGGACCAAGGTGCATGGCGCGAAGCGCCAATGCAGTCTTGTATA
>CAUYUJ010004958.1:7500-65136 GCA_963575745.1 Prorocentrum cordatum | reverse complement strand
GAGGAGGAGGAGGAGGGGAGGGGCTCCACCTCCGCAGGAGGCATCGCCAGCCTCGCCCGTCGACAGCGGCGCGCCGGACATCGTCGGGCTGAGCTGGGCGCCGGGCGCGGTGGCCCAGCCGGGAGGGCAGGGCCTTGGAGCGGCGGCGGCTTGTTCCCTGGAGCGTCTCGGACGAAGCAGCAGGTTCGGGGACGTCGGAGGCCCCCTGAGAACCGGACCCCTTCGAGTCATAAACAAAAACTGCAACAGAGGGCTTGTCGTGATTTTCGGCCTCTGGGGGTCCTTATACTGGGCCTCGGGATCCTGCAGGAGGAGAAACCAGTCCCGAGAAGGTGCCGAGACCTTTGGAGGTAGACGTCATGAAACAAGTCATGACGTCGGGGGTCTGGGGGCCTTGGCGTCTCCATTCTCCCGCGCCGGGCGACGTCGCCCATAAAGCTCTGGCCCTGGGGCCATCCCGGGTCGATCCTCGTCGGAGCATGCTGAGCTTGCCACACGCCGCGGGGGTGCAGTCGCTGTGGAGTGACCTCTGGTGCGCGGCTCTCGGGGGGGCGCGGGGGGTGCCGAGAGCACGAGGATGAAGTCGGGCATGTCTCTCTACAGGAGGAGGGTCCAATCATAGTAAAGAAATGGTATGGGGCCGATGTTTCGTATGTTTTTGTTTAATAGTTTTTTTCTGGCGATTTCCACTGTTCCACAAAATCCGCCCGAAGGAGGACGTGCCCGACCTACCAGGAGGACGCTCCTGTCTCACCGCATGCGCCGACCTGCAGGCCGCGCACCGAAGTCAGGCTTGCCCAGACGTCCGACGCCGCGATTGTTGTTCACGGGCGTGGCTCCCTAAGAGGTCTGTCGGGGATGGACAGAACCCCCGCCCTGACACGTCGATTAGCGACTTCTCCGCTCTCGGTTCTCGAGAGGGCGCCGCGGCCGTCGTTTTCCAGGCTTGCGCCTGCCAGGCTTGGGCCCGAGGTCGTTGTCACGAAGCCCACGTTTTGTTAAAGGGGGTTCTGTCCATCCCCGAGTCTGGGCCTCCTCCCTCGGGCCCGCTCGTCATGCTGAGTCGTGTTTTGGTGAGGCTCCCCATGATCGGGCGGGTGGTGATTGGGGGTGACCTAACTGGAGGGTGAAGGAAAATGACCCTTTAGGGCCCTTCTCTTCACCCCCCATCTAGGTCACAGCCCAGTACCACCCGCCCGACACGAGGCCGAACATGGCAAGACTAATTCCGTCGCGATTCTTCACGACGTGTGGTGCACCTTGGCCTGGCACCCCCCGAATGTTTGCACGGAAGAGGGGGCAGGGGGGGGGGGGCAGGGTCGTGGTCGGGGGCCCAAAGATCGACGTTGGCGGGGGCTCAGGGGTCGAGGGTCGGGTTGGTCCGTGGCCCTCGAGGGTCGAGGTTCGGGGCAAGTCGTCGTCTGTTCCTCCCTCCTCCTCCCTCCTCCTCCCCCTCCTCTTCCTGCTCCTCATCCTCCCTCACGTCTCCCTCCTCCTACTCCTCCTCCTCGTTCTCCTCCTGCTCCTCCTCCTCCTCCTCATCCTCATCCTCCTTCTCCTCCTGCTCCTCCTGCGCCTCGGCACTGGAGGCTGCCCTCTACGCTCTCCTCCTCTTCCTCTTCCTCCTCCTCTTTCTCCTCCTCCTCCTCCTCCTCCTCCTCCTCCTCCTCGCATCGCTTCCGTTGCCTTTAAGCGGTGGGTCCCATGCAACCTTACCGCTGCCTACGACTCCGCAGGAGCTCTCCCAAACCCTTGGCTGTAAGCTTGGGTCCATTAGGAGGCAACGGGCTTCGCGGTGTACTCCGGTTGAAAGATTGATGCCGACGAGGCGGGCATGGGACCCCCCAGAGTTGCTGTTCGGCCAGGGCTCCCTCCCTGCTCTCACCATGTCCACAGCCTAACGAGCCAGACAACTGGCGGCCCTGCACGGTTGCCTTGGTCTCTCCTGGCCCCTGGTCGCCCTGTCTTCTCTCTCTCCCCTCCTTCTTCCTCTTCCCACCGCTTCGCCTCATCCCCCACCCTCTCCTCGGCCCTCCTCCCCTCCCCCCTCCTCATCGTCCCCCTGCTCCGCCTCCTCCCCTCCGTAGCCATTTTGGCTCAGGCGGCCGAGCGCCGGGTCGGGGGCCTCAGGGGGGGGGGAGCGGGGCCGCCCGGAGCGCGCCGGCCTCGGCCGGAGGCCCCGGGGCGCAGATGTCGTCCATGGCGCTGTCGAGGGCAAAGGCCGGGGCCGACGCGCGCCTGAACGAGGACGGACCAGGCGTAGGAGTGACCTTTCGCCAGAGTGGCCTTTGGTGCGGGCACAGGCGGGCCCCCAGATGACTGAAGGAGAGGCGGTATAGCAGCGGCTGGCGCGCTTGCTTCTGGCCCCCCCCCCCGCGGTCCCAAGAAGCCGCGCGGCAGAGGTCACTCTTGCCCAGGGTCACTCTTGCGTGTAGCCGAGAGGACGGGTGCGGTCTAGGCCCGGGTACGGTCTACAGCCAGGACGCTGAAATAAGGAGCAGTTTGGATTCGGAAGGGGCTCGATGCTCCTTACGTCCTTCCGCGGTTGCTCCTCTGGCCCTTCTCGTGCATCCGGGCTTTTTTGAAGCCGCAGAGGGGCTTCGTTCCTTATTTTGCGTCCCTTACTTCAGCAGCCCAACTGTAGGCATCCCAGATGGGGTCGGAGCGGGTGGGGTCAGGGGATAGCGCTGCGTCGCCGATGCGGCTCGATGTGTACAGCCCGAGCTGCTTCACGTCGACGTCGCCGACGCATCGCCAGCGCATCGTGGTCGCGTCGCGGATGCGTCGCCGATGTAGCTGCGATGCGGCGCGACCTTCCGAGCCCAGCCGCTCCGACCCCATCCAGGACGCCTCTATACGGCCAGAAGGGTGGGCGGCAAGAGCGGGGACGAAGGCCAACAGCAGCACTTGTCCAATCTGCGCAAGTTCGCGGTCGGTGTCGCCTCGGGCGTTGTCCATTCGGGACGCGAGTCGCCTGCCCAAGCCAAGAGCGGCCGTTGTCGGTGTTGGGCAGCGTTTGTTGTTGGGCACTGCATTGCCCACTCATTCCCTGTCGGTTTCGGGCGTGCCAAGAGGAGAAGAGGGCGGCCGAGAAGAAGAGGAACATTCTTGTCCTGTGCGCGCGCTACTTCCAAGACCTCGGCTACATCAACACAGTGATGCAGATCCAGAGCGAGACGGGCGTGTCCTTGAACAAGATCGACGTGGCGGACAACATAGACCTCGGCACGATCCTCACGGAGTACGAAGACTTCTACGAGATGCGGTTCGGCCGCAGGCCCAAGATCGTCCGCAAGCAGGACGCCGAGAAGGAGGAGAAGAAGGACCACAAGTCGAGGCACTGCTCGCTCCCCCGGCTGGACGAGAACAGCTCCGACGACAGGCGCGGCGCGGCGAACCGGTCCAAGTCGGAGGACAAGGCGAACCGCCGCCAGCGGCCGCCGGCGTTGCCGGACGACCAGGCGAGGGGCCCCGCCGCACAGCCCAGCGCCACGGGCGCCGGGGGTCCCGAGGGCCTCGGCGACGGCCTGGGGATCGCGGGGCAGAACGTCTCGAAGGTGAGCAGCTCCAGTGGCTCCAAGAGGGAGGCGAAGAGCGAGGCGCAGGAGAAGCCCGGGGACGACTTCTACGAGAACCAGGTCCTGCGGGCGCTGCCCAGCTGCGGGGTGGACAAGGATTATCGCGAGCTCGCCCTGACGATCTCGCGCGACATCCTGTCTCGCAATCCCGGGGTCCCATGGAACAGCATTGTTGGTCTCGGGCATGCCAAGGCTTTACTCAAAGAAGCTGTCGTCATGCCCTTGAAATACCCGCAGCTGTTCAAAGGCCTGCTGGCACCCTGGAAGGGCGTGCTGTTGTTTGGCCCGCCAGGCACGGGCAAGACGCTGTTGGCAAAGGCGGTGGCCACAGAGTGCCAGACCACGTTCTTCAACATCTCGGCCTCCACTGTGGTTTCCAAGTGGAGGGGCGACTCCGAGAAGCTCATCCGAGTGCTGTTTGACCTGGCGCGCCATCACCAGCCGTCCACGATCTTCATGGACGAGATCGACTCGATCATGAGCACGCGTGAGGGCGGCGGCAGCGAGCACGAGGGCAGCCGGCGGATGAAGACCGAGCTGCTGATTCAGATGGACGGCCTGTCGCGGGACTCCTCGGACCAGGTGTTCGTCCTTGCCGCCTCGAACCTTCCGTGGGACCTCGACAGTGCGATGCTCCGAAGGCTGGAGAAGAGGATCCTCGTCAGCCTGCCCAGCACCGAGGCGCGGGAGGTGATGTTCAGGGTCAACTTGCCCGAGAACGTGGCGAAGGAAGTAGACTACGCCAAGCTGGCGAGCCTGACCGAAGATTGGTCGGGCTCCGACATTCGCCTCCTCTGTAAAGAGGCGGCCATGCACCCTCTCCGCAGGCTGATGGCGGAGATCGAGCGGGCGGAGGTGGAGCAGGAGGAGAAGGCGCAAGACAGGGCCAACAGGAGGAGCGCCGCCGAGAAGGCGGCGCAGAAGACCCTGGAGAAGGCGGAGCCCGTGGCCATCTCTGAGCTCAAGGTCGGGGCGGTCACGGAGGCAGACGTCACGCGCGCGCTGCAGACCGTGCACCGTGCCCCCGCCGCCCACCTGGACCGCTACAACCAGTGGCAGGACCAGTTCGGGGCGGCGTAGGCGCGCGCGCGCGCGCGTCCGCAGGCCTTGCTACGCACGCCTTGCCGAGGAAGGAACACCTTGGGCTCTGCTGCGGAGGTGCGCCCCACTCCTTCCTCGCCTTAAGCCGGGCCTGTCCTTCTACAGGAGGGATGTCAAAAAAAGGCACAGCTTGGGCTGGGGACGATTTGTTTAGTGCATTTGAATGTGATTTCTTATTTGTCGATTCTTTTTCATTTTTCGTCCAAGCCCCGCCTGTAGGAGGACACGCCCGACCTAATCCTCGCCCTCGGACATCCGACGTCGTGCTTTTTTGCGGACAGAGGTCCGGACCTCGTCCCAAAGGGGCTGGCTACTGTGGAGACCCATACCAAGAAACACCCTGCTCGCCTCCAGGATGCCCTGGGTTTCTTGGGTTTCGATGGTTTTGCCATGGCAAGCGCGTGACGTTCCCACACTGAAAATCCATGGACGTCCTGGGGTCTCAGGGTTGGGTTTCTTGTGGACGGTTTCTTGTGGACGGACCCCCACTGTATGTCTTCCTGCCGAACTGTTCTCGGACGGTCCCATGGGGGAACCAACGGAGGCCCCCCCTGGGGCCGAAGCGGCACAGACAGAGGAAAAAGTCTGCGTCGTGACTTCTTCGCGACGGGCGGATGCCATCGGCGTCCCCCCAACATACTAACACTATGTGTGCGTTGCCCCCCCAGGGGCGACGCGCGCACCGAGAAATCTTATAGGAGATACGCCGTGGCGGGCGCTTTCTGGCCACACCGCTCGGGAAACGATATACCACAAGATGGGTATACTACACGTTCGGGTCGGACGCGCGCCTCCAAGGAGGTGCGTCCCATGCCAGGCTCTTCAGTCCTCCTCCTCGTCTGCCTGCCATCGCCTGGGCGGAGGTCGCCCCGCGGAGACGGGCGGGGGCCCGCGCCCCACCCCCCCCGCTCCCCCGACCAGGGCCCCGGGCCGCCCGGAGGGAGTCGGAGCAGGCGGGGTCGGAGGGCCGCGTCGCATCGCCGATGCCCCGCCGGTGCCGCGCGATCGGCTGCCCGATGCTCTCCACCCCGACGTCGCCGAGGCATCGCCTGGGAACAGATGCTGCGCCGGAACATCGGTACCAGTCGCTATCTGAGCACCCATGGCATGATCCTGGATCCGGATCCGTGCACACGTCGCGCTGAGGGCTTCGTGCGCTGCGCGCCCGTCCCCTTCGACGGGACAGCTTCGCTGAGGTGGCGTCCGTCCGCCCGTCCGTCCGACGGCGCCGAGGCATCGGCGATGCGGTGCGATCCTCCGCCCCCGTCTGCAGTCAGTCCGCACAGAAAGGATGGGCAGCCTTCCCAAGGGTGCCCTGGCATCCTTGCCTCCTCGGTCCACCCTTCGCCGCTTTCGCTGGCCGCGCCCCGCTCGCAGAGCCTCGGAACGGCCCTCCAGGGCCCCTGCACCCTTCTCGTGCATCCTTCATGATACAGGCCGACCGTACTCCGGGAATACCCGGCCCCGCTCGGGCGGGCCCCCCTCTCCGGGCGCCGCCCGCCGGCCCTGCGCGAGCGCACCCGGCGCCATAGTCGCTGCGCCCGCCGAGCTTCCCCCCCTTGCACTGCGTCCGCGGAGGGTGGCGCCTCTGCGACTCGTGGCGGGCCCTGTATGCCCTCTGCGGCTCCGGTCGGCGCTGGGATGCAGCCTCGAGGCAGAGCGCACCTCCGCAGCGGCCCTCGCGGTGCTGCCTGCAGTCGTGGGGGTAGACTTCCCTGGTGCTCCCCGTGGCGTTCGTGGCGTCCACGGCAGCCGGCTGTGGAGCACAGCTCCAGGCAGCGGTACCCAGGTAGCTCGCAGCACGGGTGCGGGCGGGGCGGGCGATCTGGTGCTTCTCCTCGCCGCTGTCTTTGAGGTGCCCCGCGCCTGGCTGCACGCCTGGCTGTCTAGCAGCCGGCGTAGGAGCCGGCGCTGGGGTGTGGGTGGCTGTGATATCCGACACTCCCGCCGGGGTTCACCTCGCTGCGGGCAGCCGTCGAATTCTGAGCCCCAGATGGTCGTTCAAGAAGTTCAACGTGCGGGGGCACAGTCACCCGGCATAGCAAGGATGCGCAGCTTGCAAAGGCTACCCTTGCATCCTCCCCCTTCGGCCCATCCTTGGCCGCGTTTGCTGGCCGCGCCCCGCTCGCAGAGTGTCGCCATGGCCTTCCGAGCCCCTTGCATCCTTATCGCGCGTCTTAATTATTTGGATGGGGGATCAACTACAGAATTGGTTTACCCAAAACTTGATCTTGCCGCCGAGTCTGCGAACAAATACGTAGAATGTCGCGTAGGCGTAGATCTGCGAATATCCGATGCGCTTCTTGATATACTCGGCGGGGAAATCAATTTTGGAGTAACTCCATTCCGCAACTGATTCCCGATTCGAACTGTACGGGCTGGCTGCAAAGTTCACACGTGGTTGTCCAACGCCCGCCGAAGACGAGGTCCTTTCCTGGAGGCAGAGGAGGAGAAGCGAGGAGCGAGGAGCGAGGAGCGAGGAGGAGGAGGAAGAGGAGGAGGAGGAGGAGGAGGAGGAGGAAGAAGGAGAAGCTAGGAGCGAGGAGCGAGGAGGAGGAGGAGGAGGAGGAGGAGGAGGAGGAGGAGGAGGGGGAGGAGGAGGGGGGGGAGAGGAGGAGGGGAGGGAGAGAGCGAGGAGGAGGAGGACGAGGACGAGGACGAGGAGCGAGGAGAAGCGAGATGCGAGAAGCGAGGAGGCGGAGGAGCGAGGAGGAGAGGAGGAGGAGGAGGAGGAGCCAGAAGGAGCGAGGAGGAGGAGGAGGAGGAGGAGGAGGAGGAGGAGCAGGAGGGCAGGAGGAGCGAGGAGCGAGGAGGAGCAGGAGGAGGAGGGAGAGGAGAGGAGGGGGAGGAGGGGGAGGAGGAGGAGGAGGAGAGGAGGAGGAGGAGGAGGAGGAGGAGGAGGAGCGAGGAGGAGCGAGGAGGAGCGAGGAGGAGGAGAGAGGAGGGAGGAGGAGGAGGAGGAGGAGGAGAGGAGGAGCGAGGAGCGAGGAGCGAGGAGAGAGGAGGAGGAGGCGGGGGAGGAGGAGGCGAGGAGGAGGAGGAGGAGGGGAGGAGGAGGAGGAGGAGGACGCGCCCAGGTGGCCCCGCACAGGCGCCACGCCGAGGCCTCTGGCGGCGGCGAGCCCGGCGGTCCCGCGCACGATGGCGGCCAGGCGGGCGCGGAGGGGCGGGTGGCCTTCGGGGGTCAGCCTCCTCCTCCTCCTCCTCCACCTCCTCCTCCTCCTCCTCCTCCTCCTCCTCCTCCTCTTCCTTCTCCTCGTCCTTCTCCTCCCCTTCCTTCTCTTTCTCCTCCTCTTTCTCCTCCTCCTCCTCCTCCTCCTCGTTCCTCCTTCTCCTCCTTCTCCTCCTTCTCTCTTCCCCCCGTCTCTCTCTCTCTCTCTCGCTCATTCTGTCTTCTCTCTCTCTCTCTCCCTCTCTCTTTCTCGCTCCGTCTTCTACCCGTGCACCTCGAGCGCGTGCGGCTTATTTGTGCCAAGCGCGGCACATCTAGGCGTCGGCCTGTTCTGCGACTCGGGCTCGCTGTGTGTGTGTGTGAGGGTGGACTCGCTGAGGGTAGGTTCGTGATGGCGTGTGCGGAGGAGGTGGGAGGAAGGAGGGTGGAGGAGGAAGGGGCGGGATGAGGCAGGGCGGGGTCGGAGAAGGAGGGGGGTTGAGGAGGAGGAGGAAGAGGAGGAGACAGGAGGAGACAGGAGGAGGAGGAGGAGGAGGAGTTGGAGTTGGAGTTGAAGTTGGAGTTGGGGTTCCAGGTCGTAGTCCGACCAAAGCATTGCAAAAACCCCTTGTGGGCTTTCAACGCTTGACGTTCTAACTCGACATCACTATACGCTTTAGGTCAAAGCCCCAAAGAGAGGAGGATGAGGAGGAGGAGGACGAGGAAGACCAGTGTAAGCCCAAGACTCAGCAACGATATTTCAGTAAACCTTCCCTCCAAGTTCTCTCTGCATAGGGCCCTGCAAGAGTTCCTTTTCACTGAGGGACGTGCCAGTCGTGTGAAAACCAGGAACTGTGCCGGAACACCATGCTTGGAACTGCCACGCCGCAAATCACCATGATTGTTCTGCCTTGACGATCATGAGTCGTGTCAGAACTCGACTGCTGGGATTTCAACACGCTGCGCCTTGAAATTCTGATAATGTGTCACAACGCCGTTTCTGGGACGTTAACCATGAGAGTCCTTGGACCAGCTACAAATTTGTACGACGAATGTGCGTGGCGCTGAGGCGAGGGCCTCATTTTGAAAAGGCGCAGGCTCCAATCCGCGAAGTTCTTGCACACGTTTATAACGAATGTGCGGGCAGGCGAGAGCCACATTTTGAAAACGGCCCGCCCCCCATCCGCGAAACCCTTGCAAACTGTGTTAAAACCTATGTGCACGGCGCTGTAGCGAGAGCCACATTTTGAACACGGCCTGCTTTCAACCCGTGAAGATCTTGCAAATTTGCATGGCAAGTGTGCGCGGTGCGCAGGCGAGAGACACATGTTGAAAACGGGCCGACCCCACACCTGTGGAACTCGTGCAAATGCTTAAAGACGAATGTGCGCGGCGCTAAGGCGAGAGCCACGGTTTGAAAACGGCCAGTCTTGAATCCGCGAGCCTCTTGCGAATTTGTACGACGACTGTGCGCGGCGCTGTGGCGAGAGCCACATTTTGAATGCGACCCGAAATTTATGCGGGACCGCCCTGCAAACTTGTTAAGAAGACTGTGCGATGCGCTCCGGCAAGAGCCGCCCGCCCTGTCGGCCAGCCTCGGGGCGCGACAGGGAGGAAGTATCTCTAAGGAAGAGGGATGGAGGAGGACCTGGAGGAGGGTGAGGAGGAGGAGGAGGACGAGGGGCAGAAGGACAAGCCAGAAGCGCTCGCGTAGTATCTGACGTCCTGCCCCTCTCTCCCATCCGTGTCCATGGCGTAGATATCCTGTCTGTTCGCACAGTCGGATGTGGAGCAGGGCAATGATCGCGAGAGGGACCGCGATGCATGGTAGAGCACGGCATGCCACAGCGCAGAAGAGCATGGCAGAACGTAGCATGCCACAGCATGGCGTGGCATTGCGCAGTGAAGCGTCGCATCACAAAACAGTGCAGCGCAAAGCATGGCATCGCACAGTGGCGCAGAACACAACACCGCACAGCATGTCATGGTATGGCGCCGGGTTCCTTGGAGGGTAAGTGGATCATCTTCGAGGTCTGGGTAAGTCTGGAGTCGAGGGTTCATGTCTAGCTCCTTAGGCTCCCCGAAAAGCTCCACACAAGGCGAGGCTGATGGAGAGCACCCGCTGGTTCTGCTTTCAACATCGCCTTCTCAAAGCAGAAACGGGGCTCCCGCTTGATACTTCCTGCAAACGACGACGCCCCAAAGTGGGGGGGGCTTCTGTCCGTAGCCATTTTGGCTCAAGTCATTTTGGCTCAAGCGATTTTGTCCAAAACAAGTTGTTGTGCAACCCACCGCGACGCAGGCGGGTGCTGCGATTAGGCTGACGTCTGTCGTTCTCGCATATCTGATTATTGCAGGCTGCCAAAAAATCACTTTGTAATCTACTGCTGGGCGTCTCACAATGTCGGCTCCCTTTCGGGCAACAGGGCACGCGGTCAGTGACTGATATAACCACGAAGCCATCGTGATGTGGGCTTTCTGCCTCAGAGTTTCCTCCAGCGCAAGGAAGTACAATGCCAGGCAAGACACGAGAGTTACCTTTTGCGCCCTTGTATTGCCCTCCTCGCACTTTAGCTTTTTGCATCATGTAGTTCCAACGCGAACAGCTGACCTGTACCAGGGATTACCACTCGCGCATCTCATACCCAAGTCCCGAGGTGAGGTTTTGGCAATTGCTGCGCGCAGTATCATAGCTGATCTGGGACATGCAGATCGGGCAGCAGATCCTGTTCCTGGGCGATGTGTCAATGGGCGTCAAAGGCCACAGCACCAGGCAGAGTACGATTGGCTCTGCAATGGCCGGCGTATTGAATGCAAGAGTTCGCAGTTACAATTCAATCGTAGCTGCAGTTCTTGGTTATTCCAGTTTCATGGTGTCAAGCTTGCACTTCAAGCGCATCGCGTTCAGGATGCATTTGATGATCTTGTCCTTGTGCTGTACTCTCCTTGCAGAATTTATATTTACCGTCACGATCTGACTACGGGGCTCAGCACTGCAGGCATTAGAACGTCTTCACGGGGCCATAGCGTAACGATAAGAAGTGCCAAGACATTATGTTGGAGAACAGGCCTTGAGAGTATTCTCGCAAAGCTCGACGCAGGAACTAATGCTTGTGAGCGCCTTGCCGACATTCCGCTTTATGACTCAAGAATCAACGTTGCAGCTTCGAGACGCAGTACGCATGCAATGCATGATGTGTACAATAATGTGCCGCTGGCAAGCTTGAGTCCGCCAGCTCGAGGTCTTGTCCTTCAAAGACTTGCTCAAGAGGTTGATTATATCATGTCTCAGAGGGCATGTGTTTCCTCCAGATACACAGCATTGCATGATTGGATTCGAGATGGAGTTCGCGTGGAGTGCAAATCTGCAAAGCTTGTATGGTGCGGGTGGAAAAAGAGTTGGAGGGTCTCATTTGCGCATGTTAAGATAAAGGGGCACATGAAGCAGAGCTCGGTGTTTGACGAGTTGCACGTCGTGATTTTTTCACCCAGGGGTATCTACATCTATCATCATGACTTGAAGCTCGGGGTCTCGTCCGCAGGCTTGGCCACTCAGGCAGAAGGCTGCGACATTGTTATATGTGGCAGCAAAAAGGCTGTGTCATGGTCGGAAGGCCTCGATTCGATTTTGAGTAAACTCGATCGTGGAGGTTGCCGGCGTCTTGCGCATATCCATTGGGACTCAGCTAAGACCCCCTAGCTGGACAAAGGATCATCGCCGACTTCGTTGTCATCAAGTCCCAGTGGCTCGGCTCGCATGGCCTAGGCAACAGACAAGGGCACGAAGATAGGTGCCCTTCTAGACAAGTCGTTCGTCGCGCCTTGCGCGTCGCGATGTGCGAAGTTTGGCGAGCCAGAAGTAGGCGACATCCACTCAACACAACAAAAAATGTAGGGGGGCTTCTGCGGCCCAGACCTTCAACGAATCGTCAGTGAATGTGGAATCACTTCCGATGTTGTTTCGGGAGGCCGTTTTCTAGATTTTGGGACACATTATTTGGAAGGACCGTAAACGCCCGCGCTGCAGCGGGAGCACGATTTGGAACAACCAGAGGCGTTGACATGGGGGCAGCGCTTCAGCGGGAGCAATTCTTTGGACAAAAAACAAACGGAAACCCATTTCCTAGGAATCTTGTGTGTACAAAAACCACTACGCGGAGGGGGGCCGGACATCTGCCGAACGTCATCAGGGGAGAGAGAAGAGTAGTATCCAGATTGTGTAATTGTGGAGGGAGGGGAGGAGGAGGAGGAGGAGGAGGACGCACGCATCCGAGAAGGGTTCGACCCAATTCACATGCACAGACAAAAAGTTGGAGCTAGGCCAGGAGGGAGAGAACATCCTCCTCCTCCGCCCCACCCTGGGCCTTCCGCTCCTCAGCCTGCCTCCCCAGGGCCTGTGCAGCCGCGTCCGATAGGCCGTACAACGCCAGGACGCGCTGCCAGTCGGCGGCGGGCGGGGCTAGCCGCCCCTCGCGCGCGGCCGACTTGGTGAGCTCCGCGATTTTCGCGGGCCCCGGAAGGCCCTGGGCCCAGGCAGAGAAAATGGGAAGCCACTCGGCCCTGACCTCGGGGGCTGGGGCTCCCACATGTGCCAAAACAAACCCCTTTGGATTTCTATGGCCAGGATACTGACCAGCTCGAAACTTATTAAGATAGAAGCCACGACCTCCGCCAGCGACAGGACGACACGACGAACGAAGATTGCCACGTTTCGAGCTGGTGTGCGCCATGCTGCCGCACCTTACGCACATGAGCAAACTATCATGAAAGGTCTCGCGATCGGCTTCATAGATGTCGGCCTGCTCCAGCAGGTGACCCATCTGCCTCCAGGCTCCTGGTGAGGCGCCGATCGGGGCCTCAACAGGGCCACAAGACGACGGAGGGGGAGCAGCATCGGCAGCAGCAGGCTCAGACCCCACCCCCGAGGAGGAAGGGATGGGGGAGCCCGGGATCGCATCTAGCATAACATAGTTGAGCCACTCGAGGCCTACATGATCTTGCTTAGCAAGATCCCTGCAATCGAACTGCTGCGACGCACAGAAGATGCCGAGACGGCGAGCGAATTCGGAGCAGCCTGACACACGGAGCCTGTCTTGGGCACTTACGCGATAAGGAGGAGGAGGAGGAGGAGGAGGAGGAGGAGGACCACGGGGTGATTAGGAGGGAGGAGGTAGGAGGAGGGAGAAGGGGGAGGAGGTAGGAGGAGGTAGGAGGCATATGAGGAGGAGGAGGAGGAGGAGGAGGAGGAGGAGGAGATAGGAGGTTGCAGGAGGAGGGAGGAGGAGCCAGAAAGAGGTAGCAGGAGGTTGAAAGAGGTAGGAAGAGAAGGAGGATGAGGGGATGAGAATGTAGAAAGACGTCGGAGGAGGGAGGCAGGTGGATGGGGGTTTTGTAGGAGGAGGAAGATGTGGCAGCGGGAGGGGAGACGAAGGGAGGCAGGCAGGGAGTGTGCTGGAAGAGGGCATCAACGCTCAATCAGCTCAATGGGGCCCGAAGCAGGGAGGAGGAGGAGGAGGAGGAGGAGGAGGAGGAGGAGGAGGAGGAGGGGGAGGAGGAGGGGGAGGAGGAGAAGGATAAGAAGAAAACTAATAGTAGAAGCAGGAGGAGGAGGAGGGAGGGAGGATTCATCCTTCTTCTCCACGCGGGAGGGGGGGGGCGGGGGGGGTTGGAGCAGGAGGAGGATGGGGTACGAGGGGAAGTAGGAAGAAGGAGGAGGAGAAGGAGGCGGGGGCGGAGGTTGGACTCCTCTTCCTTCGCCTCCACTTACAACTTCATAGTTCTCCCTCCTCTACCTCCTGCTCCTCGTCCTCCTCCTTGTTCTACTTACTTTCTACGTCCTTGTCGTCCCTTCCTTCCTCCTGGAAGATGCCTTCCAGGAGGCTTCGTCAGCGGACGCCAGCACGCATCCCACCAGAGGCATCCTCGTCACCCTCGTCGTCATATTGCTACTCCTCCTCCTTATCTTATTCATGCATTATCCTCAGGTGCCTCTTCCAGTGTTGGTGCGATGTCCCTTTCGTGTTAGCTTTGGACATGTCGTTGCATACGGTTAGAGCTTAATTATATCAGGTTTCCATTTCGTGCCAACGACGTTTCGACCTCCCCGTCGTCTCCCTCCTCGATGGTTACACGGATTTCAGCCTTCGCGCAACGAGTCGATCATGCTACTACAGGGCGCCACATCGGACCTCCATGAAGGCGAGGACCAGGAGGTAGGGGGAGAGCGCCTTCACCATATCCTTGACAAGTCATGCCCCTCAGCAAGCTTCTCACGATGTACGTACGGTTGGAGCGAGGCGTGGAGACATGCTCGGTTCGGAGAGTGTAGTGGATGTTCTCCGCTACTGTTTCATGTTCTTGTGCCATTTGGGGAAGGGCACCCTCGAATGTTCTTCAGTTTGGCAGCTTCGCTAGCACGTTCCCGCAAGGCTGGAGTTTCAAGCCGTGCCTTGCCGTGTTCACCATGACTCTCACAATCGGCTCCTTCAGTCTGGGCCCTCCTCGCGCGCTCGGCCACCCCCCGCCCCCGAGGGCGCGCGAGAGGCCTGGCCAGGAGGAGGAGGAGGAGGAGGAGGAGGAGGAGGCGGAGGAGGAGCCGTGGCAGCCGAGGCTGGGTGACCTTCAGTTCAGGCTTTTTTGTTTGTGCTGGCCCGCGAAGGGGCTCCCGTTCTTGCAGTACGTTCTCCCTGCCACCGTTCCGACGGAAGAGATCCTGCAGGCTCCCCGGGGCGTACTGCTGTTACCAGCCTGGAGCACTTTCCTATCCCTGTGCTGGGCACCTCCTCATCACGAAGCCAATCTTAGGGATTCCCTTTTTGGGGGGGGGGGGGGGGGGGGGGGCGAATCCCTAAGATCGTCATCGCCTTTTGGCGTGCCAATCTTAGGGGTAGGGGTACGCTCGAGGCTGGCAACGCCGGGTCTCGCCAGGCCGGGCGAGCGGAGGAGGCGAGGAGGCGCCGCTCGCTCGGCGGGGCACCCCCTGCGAGGGGCCCGGGTGGGCGCAGGATCTCGGCTCTCCCAGGGTCGTCGCGGACGTCGTCCTCGTCGTCGTCCTCGTCCTCGTCCTCGTCCTCGTCGTCGTCGTCGTCGTCGTCGTCGTCGTCGTCGTCGTCGTCAGCGTCGTCGTCAACGTCGTCGTCGCCGCCGCCGTCGTCGCCGTCAGCCTCGCCGCCGTCGTCGTGGTCGTCGACGTCGTCCTCGTCGTCGTCCACCTCGTTGCCGTCCTGCCGCGCAGCGCTCGCGCTTCGCCCCCCCCCCCCCCGCGCGGCCGGGCGCGCTCCGGCCGCCCGCTGCGGGCAGGCGGCCACCGCCGGCGGCGAGGGCGCCGGCGAGGCCCGGGCCGCGGCCGGCAACACGGAGCCCCTCGGGCGAGGCAGCGGCAGTTGGCCTTCGGGGGGGGGGGGCCTCGTCGCCACGGCTGGGCGCAGCTCGGAAAAAGTTGTGCGCGGGGGCGGCCCTGGGAAGGCTGAGGCTCTGGGGGGGACACTTCGAGCTGCCGAGGGGGTCGAGGATCGAGGATGGAGGATCGAGGGTGGAGGATCCACGATGGAGCCTCTCGAAGGCAAGAGGAGGTGGATGGTCAAGGACGGAGGGTGAAGGGTGGAGTGCTGGGGTGGGAGTCGCAATAAGCCACGGGGACGCCGTGACTCCTACCTCCCTCCCCCTCCTCTCCTCTGCCCGTCTCCTCCTCCCTCTCCCTCCGAGAGGGGAACGGGGAGGGACGAGAAGGGAGGAGGACGACAAGGAAAGAGGAGAGGGAGAGAGGGGGGGAAGAGGCCTCCGAGCATGAGGGGCATGACCGACCCGCGCGTCTACGCCTGCAGTGGGCAAATTTACAGAGGGACTGTTGGACATATTGAAACTCGCTGGCGAGCAGGCATGTTCGACATCGGCTAAACAGGATGCGGTCCAAAAAGGGCCCTGCCTTCGAGGATCGACGGAGTTGTCTTGTCTTCCGCGGCGGAAGGTGGCGGAAGGGCGGCGGAAGGTCGGCGAACGTAAAACGAAGGCACCTCTGCGGGCGGAAGGCGGCGGAAGTAAAAGATGCGCCCCGAAGAGATTCAAGCATTACTGAGTTCAGGGTTACCAGAATCTGCCACATGGACATGCAACCACGTATAGGTTCAATCTGAGTCCGGGATACAACTTCTGGGCAAGGCGAAGCTTGGCACTGGCCCGGACCCCCGCGGGAGGCGCGCAAGCGGTACAGCGCACCGCGCCCGTGATCTCCCGCGCGTGGGCTGGTAGAGCGCACTGCCGCCGTGGAGGCTGGCGGCGCATGTTCGAGGGAGGGTGCCGCAGCAGAAACCCAGAGATCCGACGTCGTGATTTTTTCAATGTGGGGCCCCCGGAAGTCTCGACCCATTCCCCGGGACCCGTTTTTCACCCTGGATCGTTCTTTGAGGGTCCTGGGGCCAGGCGAGGGCCCCTCGAGGCCGAAAGCTGCGAAACCTGCCCGTCTTGATTTTTGCTTCAGTGCGTTGGATCTCCGGGCATCCAGAACGTGAAATCATAATTGGGAGGGGCAGAGGGCCGCGCAGAGCCAGGAGGCCGCCACAGGGTCACATGGCCCTGTGTCTCGGCGCCCTTCGACCTTCTCCGAATCCCTTTCGTTGGCCACCTGGCCGTACAGCCAGGGAGTCCGACCTGCTGAGGTCGCACTCATCGGCGTCCAGCGCGATGTCGACACTGAGGATCACGACCGAGATCTCGGGCGAGTGATGCTCCCATTCCAGCTGCGCCTGGTAGTCACCAGCTCTGCGGCGCCAACGAGATGGTGCGCAATGAAGAAGTCACTGCGTCTGAGCTTGACCGGGAACATAGTGGCCATCCCGCCAGAATAGCCATCTAGGCCTCCTAGATGGGGTCGGAGTAGATGGGGTCGAAAGATCTCGCCGCATCGCCGATGCATCGCCGATGCATCGGCGATGCGGCTCGATGTGGGGCCCGGTTTGCTCCACGCCGACGTCGCGGAAATATCGCCGACGTTGCCAGTGCATGGCCGATGCATCGCCGATGCATCGGCGATGCGGCGAGGTCTTTCGACCCCATCTACTCCGACCCCATCTAGGAGGCCTCTAAGCCAGCCGTGCGGAGCAGGTCCGAGGGGTACTGCAGACAGGTTGGTCAGCGGCAGAGCAGGCGGCTGGCCACAGCGGCGGCGGGCGGACCGCAGCAAGATCGTGGACGACATCCCGGGCGACATCAGTGAGCGCCGGGTCGGAGTCCAGCAGGATGGCCCCAGCCACGCCAGGAGTAAGCTGTCCAAATAGTTAGTGGGCGCGTTCCGGCACGATACGTGCTGCCCTGTATGTGGGCACTGCCGCCCGTTGACGAAGGCGCGAATGCACCGGCAGGTTGCTTGGGCACGCGTCGGGCTGGCGCACGGCTGGGGGAGGGGCATCCAGCTCGCGTACCAGTTGCAGGTTGGCATCAAACCTCAGCGAACTTGCCAAGTGGATGACGACCATCGAGCACACAGGGGAATCCATGGACAAGTGGTCCATCAAAAGGCCCTTGTTGCAGAGAACACAGAAGCATGGCTGGCACTGCGGAAGCTCTTGCGCCCACTGGCGCGCGAATCGAGCAAGCTGTCTGCGATCGCGAGCAATGTGCGCGCGAAGCCCGTGTGCCTTGCTGAAGTGCATCTGGCACCATGGGCACGTTCGGGGCCCAGCAGGCAGCTGGGCATTAGCCGATGCATGTAATTACCACAGGGGCATTGGTTGCATTGAGCGGGTGCGGCGGCTGCGTCACCCCTGCAGCAAAAAGACAAGCAAAAACAGCAGCCTGCGCCGCCTCTGCCTTCTGAATGCGCGCAGCATGCGCCGCGTCGGATCCCAGAGCAGTTCTAGAATTGCTCTGGGAGTCGACGCGGAGTCGAAGCAGCTTCCATCTAATCTGGGACTGCCACATGTAATTACTGCTCCCAGCTCGCAAGTCCTGCCGGTAAATCAGGTAGACCAGCAGGGTCGGAAGAGTGTCGCTGCAGCCAGCGAAGATCGTCAAGCAGTGATTGCACCCATGAGGTCGGCTTCGAGATCTGCAAGGCTAGCCGCCTTGCTTATTTGAATGCAAACACGCGTCCTAGGACGGCAAACGCGGCCGCTGGAGCTCCGCGAATAATCACTACAAATAACGGTAACCTGTGAGCCCGGAGCAGCGTCGCGGGCTGAGGGCGGTTGATTCTGGCGAGGACACACTCGTGCATGATGTGGTTCGTTGAGGGGCCTGGCAAGCAACCGTGAGCAGCCTCCCTGTAGTGATGCACCACCCATGCGACACATACTCTGCCACTGTAGAGACGGCCATGCTCCCGCATTGAACAGCCGCCCAGATAGCACTGCATTTTCTGCGAAGTGGACCTTCGAATCAGGTGCACGCCGGGGTTGCCATGCACTTGCTCTGGAGCGCCTTGGCGGACGAAGCAGGGGCAGCCCTACGGTAGAGAACCCAGGGCCACATGGAATATTTGTTTTCGCACCAGCCGAGATGCTGACATGTTTGCACGAAGTGCAGGGTGAGAGGTCCAAGGATCGGCGAGCACACGTGCCGAAACCCATTCGATGACACCCGCAAATCATGCAGCGCCCGAGTGGTACCTGATCCGTGGAAGGCCACGAGGGCAGCCGTATTGCCGGGTTTGCAGTCGAGAAGTTGGCCGCATCGAGTCATGGAGGGAGGGAGGGAGGAGGGAGGGAGGAGGGGAGCGGGGGGGGGGGAGGGAGGGAGGGAGGGAGGGAGGAGGGAGGGAGGGAGGGAGGTAGGAAGGGAGGGAGGGAGGGAGGGAGGGAGGAAGGAAGGAGGAGGAGGAGGAGGAGGATAGAGGAGGAGGAGTGGAGGGAGGGAGGAGGATGGATGGACGGGGGAGGAGGAAGCAGGGAACCAGGGGGGACGAGACCGGTGGCGGGGGTGGGGGGGGGGGGGGGAGCGAGGACGGCCGAGTGAAGCGGGCTGTCCGCGCGCGGCCCCTGCCACACGCGGCCGCAGCGAGGAGGCCGGCACGGCGGAGGCGAGCGAGGGCGGCGCCGGCGCGGGCGCGCGGCCGAAGCCGCGGGCGAGGCCTCCCGGGCCGCCGCCGCCCGCGAAGGCGGCGTTGGGGCCCCGGGAGGGTGTGTCGTCGTCGTCCTCAGAGAATGTCGTCGTCGTCTCCACCCCTTCCTCCTGCTCCTGCTCCTGCTCCTGCTCGTCCTCCTCCTCCTCCTCCTCCTCCTTCTCCTCCTCCTCCGCCTCCTCCTCCTCGCCCCCTCCTCCTCCTCCTCTCCTCCTCCTCCTCCTCTCCCTCGTCCTCCTCCTCCGCCTCCTCCTCCTCGCCCCTCCTCTCCTCCTCCCTCCTCCCTCCTCCTCTCCTCCTCCTCCTCCTCCTCCTCCTCCTCCTCCTCCTCCTCCTCCTGTTGACCCTTACAAATATGTTGACCCATCTCTGGGTCTATGTTCAATGTTGTGGAGGATAAGGTGGCCAGTTCTCAACGGAGTCCATGAAGAGGAGACAGCTGCTGGACAGAACTGCCGAAGCCGATGCGAATCTTGCTATCTGGTCGGCCGCGTTCCATTGTATGCGTGTTGCCACAGCGATGTTTGACCCGAAGGCAGTGTTCGCACCCACCCATCGCGTCGTCATCTTGGCCACCCATCGACCGATTGGAAAGAGCGTGTTCTACCGCTGCTGGCGGAAAACCGGGGGGGGTCACTACCGGTTCGAACCCCTCCCCCCCCCCCGGAAAACCGGGGGGGGTTACTACCGGTTCGAACCCCTCCCCCCCCCCCCCAGTTCATCATGAAAAGGGGGGGGGGTCACTACCGGTTCGAACCCCCCCCCCCTCGAAAACCGAGTGGGGGTGCGGACAGTGGTGGGGACGGTGTTGGTGGGGACAGTGGTGAGGGGACAGCGGGACAGTGGTGGGGACAGTGGGACAGTGGGACAGTAGAGGGCCGGTAGTGGTGGGGACAGTGGTGGGGACATGGTGGGAACAGGGGGGACAGTGGACAGTGGTGGGGACGGTGGTGGTGGGGACAGTGGTGTGGGGACAGTGGGAATGAGGTGGAAACAGTGGGACAGTGGAGGGTACAATGGTGGTGGGGACAGTGGTGAAGGCGGTGGCGAGGACGGCGGTGGGACAATGGGACAGAGGTACAGTGGGGACAGTGGTGGGGACAGTGGGGACAGTGGTGGGAACAGTGGGACAGCTCAGTGGGACAGCGGAGGAGTCAGTGGGACAGTGGGGACAGTGGGGATAGTCGGGCAGTGGTTGGGGCCGTGGAGACAGTGGGGAGAGTGGAACCGTGGTGGGAACAGTGGTGGGGACAGTGGGGACAGTGCGACAGTGGTGGGGGCACTGGTGGGGACACAGTGGGGACAGTGGTGGTGAGGACAGTGGTGCTGGGAACAACAGTGGGGGATGTGATGCGGACGGTGGTAGGGACCGGGAGTCGTTTGCTGGCGGTGAGTGGGGGGGTGGGGAGGGGTTCGAACCGGTAGTGACCCCCCCTCCGGTTTTCGAGGGGGGGGGGGGGGGTCGAACCGGTAGGACCCCCCCCCGGTTTTCCGGATCCGGAGGGGGGGGGGGGGGGGGAGGGGTTCGAACCGGTAGTGACCCCCCCCGGTTTTCGAGGGGGAGGGGGGGGGGAGGGGTTAGGGGGGGGGGGGTTTTGCCGGGGGAGGAGGGGGGGGGGGGGTCCAGCAGGGGGGAGGGATTTTCGGAGGGGGGGGGGGCACCCCTGGGTTCCGGAGGAAAAGGTTAGCAATTTTCCACAGTAGAGCGGCGGTGGATCACGCTCTCTCACCGATTGAGATCCCCGATTTCGTCATGAAAGCGTTCATGGCTTTTCACATGTCGATTGCGTGGTCTTTGCTGGGCCCCAAACAACATGTCGCCCTGGTGGTGCGGAGTGTCGACCGAGGGCGTCCATGAAGTGGAGTGATTCGGAGCATCTGCTTCGACCCCGTGCTCCGCCGCCTTCTTGAGCAAGCTGTGAGGACCCCCACTGTGTATGGAAGACGTTCGCAGACGAGTTGAGCGCCGCGAGCTCGGACGTCAGCACCCTCGGGCTAAGTATTTGTGGGACCGTGTGCCCACGGCACGCGGCATTCGCCCCATCCTCAACCCAGAGGGGTGCCAGCTGGTCGTCCTTAGCTACCAGACGTTCTGCAGCGGTGTGGTGGTGTGCACGAGTGCTGGGATCTGGGTGAGGGTTCTCCGTATCTCTCATCGCGGGTGGTACCTCTGAGTGGGGGTCGGGACTGGTCGGGCGGAGTGGAGTCGGGCCCCTGCACTTGTCCTGGAAAGGTGCGCCTTCTGCACGGCCTGGCGTCGGGCCAGGGAGTACGACCCGGCCGCGCGTCACGGTCTCCGTTGACCGCCGTCTTTGATGTTGCTGCTCTCTCAAGCGAGAGGCTCGCAGTTCGGTTGGAACCGTCGCCCCTCTCGGGCTTGGACCTGAGGTATAAGGCTGCGGAGGGGAGCGGCTGCGAGCACGAGAAGGCGGGGGCCTGAGACTGGCTGTGCGTATGCTGCGCCGCTCGGTCTCCCTCTTTCCTCGACGGCGACCTTTCCTCCCCTCGTCCGTCCCTGGGTGGTCGCCTGGATCTCCCCAGGGGTGGGCTGCGATGGATGGTAACTTCGATGGGCGGATGGCCGACCGTGGCGACGAAGAGCCCCCTTCGGGGCCCATCGAAGGCGAGAGGCGGAAGGCGTCGGAGGCCCTCCGTCCTCAGCTGGGCTCCTCCCCTCCCTCCTCCTTCTCGTCCCCTCGCTCCCCGCCCCCTCACCATCCCCCTCCTCCGCCTCCTCCGCCTCCTCCTCCTCCTCCTCCTCCTCCTCTCTCCTCCTCCTCCTCCTTCTCCTCCTCCTCCTCCTCCTCCTCCTCCTCCTCCTCCTCCTCCTCCTCCTCCTCCTCCTCCTCCTCCCCCTCCCCTTCCTCCTCCTCCTCCTCCTCCTCCTCCTCCTCCTCCTCCTCCTTTCTGCGGGTGTTCGCCGATGTATATGCGCGCTCGCCGCCAACTAGGATATGATCTTCCTTCGCCCCCGTTTTTGAACCCTCTCCTGGCTCTGGGCTTAATCCACCCCCATACCGAGGCCTTTAGACATACGACCTTCTACTTCCATCTTCACGGGCTGGCCCATCAGGAGAGTAGGTCTCGATCTGTACCATACGATGACGATGATGCTTCTTCTCTCGCCCGTGCGGCCTCACAGGCTGTCGAGCTGCCCCATCGGCGGTCCTCGTCGCAGGTGGCCTCGTCCTCGTCGTCGGGCTCAGTCATGTCTGTGACACGCGGTCCCCCAGACGTTCCAACCTCCTCCTCATCTCTTCTCCCTTCGCCTCTCCTTCCTGCTCGGTCCTCAGCTTCATGCACCTCCGTCTCCCCCTTATCATCTACAGGAGGGAAAGAAACACACAGACACAATTATTCGTCGACTCCCAGGAAAAGATGGGAAAAGATTGGAAGTGGGGTGGAAGACGAAAGCCCCGGAAGTATTGGGAAATGCAGGGCATCCTGGGATTTGTGTGCGTGTATCAACCTGTGTATCTCGGGGCTCCTTTACGTCTGACCGATCCCCAGCGATGCCAGATTGGAGCGAGCCGGGCCGAGGCCCCCCCACCGACGTCGCGCGCGAGAAGCGTTCCCGGAGGCAGCGCCGGATCTTCGGTCTTCCACCTCCAGCGTGGCACGCGCGGCCTGCCCCCGAGCGGTTTCTTCGAGGCAGCACGCCGGCAGGTCCGGTCGGTGCCCGCCGCTTCCAGGCAGCATGGGAGCGAGGAGGTAACGATTCAGTCGGGCCTGCCCCTCTACAGGGAGAAGGTTCAAAAATAGCCCAAAAAATATTACGGGGACGATGTGTTTACAGTTTTTGTATATGTTGGGGGGTATTTTGGCGGGTCTGTTCTATTTTTCGTCCAAAGCCCGCCTGTAGGAGGACATGCCCGACCTAAAAATACGATCGAAAACGATTGCAAATCTGAGGCGCGCGCCCCAGCGCGTACGCGGCTGAGGCGGCAGCGGCCGAGACAAGTTTTGATCTGTCATTGTTCCAGTCTGCCCGCTCCGTCGACGGCCTTCCGTGGAAGCTCAGAGGCGACAGGGAACCCTCTGCGACATCCGATCGCGATGAGCCTCCTCCTCTTCCCTCCTCCTCCTCCTCCTCCTCCTCCTCCTCCTCCTCCTCCTCCTCCTCGTGGGCCGTCTCGGAGCCCGCTTGGGTTTTCGCGGGGGGGGCTCTTCGACCGCCGTCGGCCGCTCTCTGCGGCTCCCCCGGAGCCGCCGCGGGCGCCCTGCCGCCCGGGAGCCCGCCCTCGGCCCCCCAAGCCGCAGGCGGCCGCCGATGGCGAAGCGGCGGCCAGCGGCGGTGGCGAGCAGGGAGCGGTCCGCCGCGACCATCGCCGCTCGTCGTCGTGGTCCACCGTCGTCCGTCGTCATTCGTCACCGTCGTCGTCGCCGTCCGTCGTTCATGGTGTGCCGTCGTCCGCTGTCGTTCGTCGTCGTCGCTTGCTGTCCGCCGTGCGTCGTCCGCCGCTCGTCCTTCGTCCGCCACGGTCTGTCGCCATGTGTCGTCGTCCTCCGTCGTCCGTCTCTTGTCGCCGTCGGTCGTGATCGCCATCATCATTTGCTGTCTTTCGATGTCGTCGCTCGTCGTCGCCCGTCGTGGTCGAGGGTTGAGGTTCAAGGTCTCTGGGGGGTTTGCGGTCCTCATCGGGGTGGCCCAGGGTATCCGGGATTTCGCATCCTGGGAGTTCTGGGGACCCTGTGTGGGGGGGGATCGGAGGCCTGGAGGCGACGTCTTTATCGGTCGTCAGTGGGCCGTCATCGGCCGTTGTCGTCCGTCGTCTTCATGTCTGTTTCATTGTCGTGGGCCGTTGTGTCGTTGTCGCGTGTGTCGCGTCGTCCTTCGTCGCGGCCGTCATTCTTCGTCGGCATCTGTCGTCGTCGTCGTCTTCGTCGTCTCCGTCAGGGGGAGGAGAAGGACGGTGACGTCGGAGGACGGACGAGGAAGGAGGGACGAGGGGTCGGGGAGCAGGAACAGGAGAAGCGGATCCAATCCGTCCACGCTCCTTGACCTGATCCTGCCGCCTGGCATCGCCCTCGTCCTGCTTAGCCTTCGTCGTCCTCCGACTCCTCCCTACTCCCCGTGTTTCTTTTCCCTTTGACCACCCTTCCATTCACTGTTGCATCCACCTTACCCTAATCATCTTCATCATCCACTACCATCGCTCATCCCCGTCTTCGCGTTTCCTGGACCCTCCTCTCTCATCCACTACCTCATCCCTTTTCTCCCTCGTCACTTCGTCGGTATCTTCATTTTCCTTGTCCTCCTCGTTCCCCACCGCAATCATTGTGGCTCGAACTGAAGCCGCGGGGCCTCGACCGCTTGAGATGAACCGTAGCTGTGAGGCATGGCCCAGCGCGCCGATTCGCAAGTTCTATTCTTTCATCCCCTCACGATCCCCACAGGAGGTTGTCTGACCGCTGTGAGCGCGGTACCCTTCTGACAAGTTTACGCATCGATCTTGTTTGTCGGTCTTTCTGGTTCAACAGTGGGCCCTCGTGGTGCGAGGAAATGGGACGATCGCCTTGCGAGACAACGTCAAGCCCCAACCGTGTGAGGTCGCCATTTCGCTACAGTGTGAGTCCGACGCCTACTTCTCCGAGGAGCCAGCACCATCGCCGCCGTGACAACAGCTCTGATGATCGTCGCGGCCGCAGCCGCACGCACATGGTGCCAATCCCATCGCCCCAGCATCCGCTTTCACCCATGCATGGGCTAACCGCCCACATCCGCACCAACAATTCCAATATCACTGTTCTTGAGCAGAGCTTCGATCAGGAGACCCAGTCCATGCGCGCGGCCCTCGCCGTCCCTGGGTCCTACCTGAACGCCATCTGCAAGCTCGGAGTGATTAGATTTCAAGGACTGGTTTGGCCTACCAGTGACAGGTAGATGTATGGGACTGTATGGGATCATAGGCTCGGGCGTTGGCGGCTGCCCCTCCCAACGCGTCCACGGCGGCTCGAAAGCCTGGGGCATCGGCGATGCAGAGGTCCAGGCACTCGTCAGAGGTGCCACGACGGATGCAAGTCATCACGAGCCAGCTGCACCCGCGAGAGAACGCCGGGCTGCTTCTGCCGCTTTGCCCAAAGCGTCGGGTGCACCGAACTGTCGATGCGACGCGCCATGGTCTGGCCCAGCAGGTGCCGAACGGAATCGCAGCATGCCGCCGCGCCCAGCGGTCCATCCCCGCCTTGAGAGCGTCCTTCCATCCAAGACGAAACAACGCCATAAACATTAACTTTTGGCGCTCCGCGCGGATTTCTTGGATCCGCGCTGGGCCCCCCTGGCGGCGCCTCCGGCGCCGCCCTTGGCGCGCTCCACACGCCTGGGAGGGGGGGTCCAGCGCAGATCCAGGAAATCCGCGCGGAGCTCCAAAAGTTGATTCTTCTATTCCAGTCGCGGTGGGTCCGGGTGATCCCCTCCTCATCTTCGGGCGGGTCCCCTTTTATGAACTTGTTCCGCCCAGACGGCTCTCAGGGTGACCCCCTGTAACCTCCAGACGTTATTCGGGAGCGCGCGGGGCGATCGCGATCCGCGGCGCACGACCGCGTCGCCCTTCGCGCATCTGCCCTAGCAGCCTTGCGCTGTCCTTCGCCAAGACACCCACAGGGCCCAAGCAGACCTCGACCAGCTTTGACGGATCTTCGCTCGTGCGGCTTCCGAGGGGAGCGCCCGTCCGACCGCGCAGTGCTGGCGGCGCAGTCATGACTGTTGCGCCGCGGCTCGTCGACTGCTTCCTCTGCTTCGCGACACGGTCCACTATCGTCGCAGGCCGCTGCGGCGCGCCCTCGCTTCGAGCCCCCTGGTGTGCTCCAGACATAGCCAACCTGCGCAGAGACCCCGTTGGACCCATCATACCCCGAAGCAGAAACTCTTCGTAATCGAGGGCCGCCCGGCGGACCCCGAGAAAGCAGCAGCACTTTTTCGAGGCGATCTGAACTCCGCTGGCGTGCAGCGCACACGCACGCCGGTCGATGACTCGCCCATGGAGTTCGACCCAGGCCTCATCGGGCGGTTATGCCAGCAGCTCCCCGGGCCCATCCAGGTTTGCCGAACCGAACTTACTCGCAACCACGAGAAATTAGGGGAGATCGTCGTCCTCGGGCGCTTCCAATGCTTGCGCTTCGCGATGCGTACTTGTGAAGGACTAGACCAGCCTCTGTGGCATTCTGAGACATTTCCGAAGTTGCATCCCAATGCGACCACACGGCGGTCCTTCTGTTTCTTCGCGGTCGCGTTCCATCTCGCGCGCTGCCCGCCTCGCGCGGGGACTCGAGGCGCGCCGCTTCCAGCTCTGCCGTTTCCGCGCTCGCAGAGGATGCGGACCTCCCCAACCAACGACCCCGATCTACCGAAAACCTCACGAAGCCTCTCGTCGGGCCAGGCTCGCCTCCAAAGCTTTCGCCCAGGGGGCTGGACGGCTTTCCCCGCGGCGCCTATGTGGTGGTGGTGGCCCTGTTGTTGCCCGGGCCCGCTGTACGATGCACGGGTTCCTCATGGACGCAGGGGGTCGCGTGCCTGTTTTCAACCACGCCCTCTCCGCTTTCTGCGCCGACGGCCCCGACGAGACCGAAACGGCATGTACCATAAACGAGGACGGCGGACACCACAAGGCCAGCAAGAAGCACGGGCAACAAGACCGCTGCCGACGCTCAGGCGTAGTCTGCGGCACATGCTGTCAATTCCGCTGACGGTGGGATTCATTGAGAGTAGGTCCTTGGGCACAAGGTGATTGAGCACGTGATAGAGCATGACAGTTATGCGTTCAGCGACGGTGTTGCAGGCTTCGAGAGGGCCTCGCGCTCTGCCCTGCTCGGCTTCGGCGCGGCGCTCCCTTCTGCGAGCTGGATGCTTATGAAGCGCACTTTCGCGCGCATGGCGATCCCGTTTCTTTCGTTGATGCGACCTTCTCGTTCTGTTCTGACCTCGTGGTGCGCGTGGGATCCCACGCGGCCTGCGCCCAGTGATACTGCCTGTCTCGCGGCGTCGTGCGGGGCTGCACCGCGAGCGGTGTCCGGTGCGCTCTCCTGGCAGATCCGGTGAAAGTGCATCTTCGACGGACCCTGGCACGCGCTGCCCCGTCCCAGGTTTCCGTGTGGCTCGTGGCCACCCAAGCTGTCAGGAAGTTAGCGGAATTATGCACTTCCCGGCTGAATCAATATGGCAGGCGTCAATGGAGGAGAGTGCAGCAAGGTTTGCCACTGGGCTCCTCTAAGCTTGCCCAGATGCAAAGGGCCCAGAAGAAGGTCTTGCGTTAACTGTTCAACTCTGCCCAGGGCTGGGAAGAACAAAAAGAAAAGTCCCAGGTTTCCGCCTGAACTGACGGCTTCGCCGTATATTCTCTCATTAGATACGATCCTGCCCCCCTTCTCCCCCGCGCGCGTCAAAGTCGTCAACCTCTACGGTGACATCTCAGATCCCATTATCCATCCTCCCCTTCGGTTTCGACGCTGGAGCCGGGAAGCGTAGCGTCGCTGACCATGGTATACATTAACTAGTACATTGTTTCGACAAGCGGGGGCAAATACCTTGGAATTCAGATCGGGCTGGGAGGGAGGAGTGGCTCATTGGGAGGCCCGTCGTCGAAGCTTATCGGGCGCGTTCAGCGCATTCTTTCTCTTGGTCACAGCTTCTTCTTCAGCTCCGTCGCCTAAGGTGCCTGTGTGTTCCCTGTCGCCCGTCGCGTATCCGTGGCGTTTAGGCCGACTAAGGCCGCTTCCCAGGCTGTCCTGCAGCGCTTGCGCGAGCTGCCGTTTAACTAGACTTCAACGCCTATGACGAAGCAGCCCCACACCCTTCGAGGTAGGCCGCATGCTCGCGACTTGTTGTCACTGTCTACCTGGCCGATGTTGCTAGATATGATTACAGGTCTCTTTGGTGAGAGCGATGTGATTTGGTTGAACGAGATGACTACGCTGTCACGCAATAGGGGCAAGCGCTCAGTCCTGGCTTTGCTTTCATACTTCTGGAACGGTGAGTGACTCGATCGGCGCAATATTTGGCGTTGAGTCTAGGCCTCTGGCGTTCAGATTCCAAGCCGAGACGCAACGGCTCGCATTGCTGAGGCCCCCTGCTCCAGCATTCAATCCCTCTTCGCTTCACGGCTTCGCGCCAGCTTCCCTTTCCTTCCTCACGGGTCACGATGCGTTCGTTGTTACCCGTATACAGATTATGATTCGAATGTGATCAATTGTCTCTTGGCCCCTTACTTGAAGAATGCATGTAATGGGTAGAAGCTGGTATCCCCGTCGTTGGACCCTATGAACGCTTCAAATTTGTCAGTATCAGCCTTATGTGCTCTTCGGGCCCTTGAGATGTTCCTAGATATACTTGAGGTTGTATGTCACATGCACTGTGTGAACTTCGCGCCAGCAGCAGGGACGGGGTCCATATCGGCATTGCGCCACCCGCAGCACGACGACGACGACGTCAGCAGGCCCGTCTGCTGCTGCTTCGTCCCCCAGCTCAGTGTCGCTCCTCCTCTTCCCCCCCCTCCTCACTATCCTCCCCCTTGCGCCTCCTCCTCCCCCCTCGCTCCCCCTCCTCACCGTCCTCCTCCTCCCCCCCATCGCTCTTCCTCCTTCTTCCTCCTCCCCCTCGCTTCTCATTCTCCTCACCATCCTCCCCCCTCGCTCCTCCTCCTCCCCCCCTCCTCATTATCCTCGTCCGCCTCCCCACATCGCACGGGGAGGGGCATGCATCCCCCCGCTGTTGGTATGAAGGGATCGGATCTTGAGGGAAGCGGGCTCTGGACCCCAGGCGTTTCCCCCTCGGGCTTCATCCCGGACCTTCCTTTTTGACGGCCCTGCGGCCCAGGGCAGCCCCTTGGAGGCCGAACCGGCGAACTTTCTATGGCGACCTCCCCGCCCCCACCGCCCCGCCCCACCCGCACTCATTCTCGCGCCAGCCCCAGAAACAGCGCGCTCGCCAGGAGCCGGTGCCCTGGTGCCGCCTGCGCCGCCGCCCCCAAAGGCCGGCAAGGCGAGGAGTCCGCACCCGTCCCGGCGTAGACGACTTCAGCGGCGTCGTCGTCGTCGTCGTCTTCGGCATCGGCGAGGAGGAGGAGGAAGAGGAGGAGGATTGCTAGAGGAGGAGGGGGAGGAGGATGGGGAGGAGGACGAGGAGGAGGCGGAAGAAGAGGAGCCTGAACCCAACTCGAGTCGTCACTGAAAAAGCGAAGATTCCTGCAAAACCAGCAAAACCGAATCGAGGCGGTCGAGCGAGAAAGCCAACGAGCCTGGCCCGAGTGGGCTGCCTGCGCCGCGCTGCGCTGCGCAGAGTGCACGGCTTCCCCCGCGCCGCGATGCCCAAAGGTAAGCAGCGGGGTCCCACGCCTGCGCCGCCTGCAGCGGCGGGGGGGGGGACTAGGAGTAGGAGGAGGAGCAGGGGCGCGAGGAGGCGGGGCGGAGATGGGAGACGAGCGGTGCGCCCGTTCTGGGCATGGAGCCCCGAAGGGACTTGGGGCCGGAGCAGCCACCCGTGCCCTCCTGCTGCGTTGTCTCCCTCGGGAAGCCCGGGCATGCCTCCCGAAGCCTGCGCCCGGGGCTCCCGCGCCGGCGGGGTGAGGAGGAGGCACAGCGGCCGCGGAGGAGCGCACCCTCGACCTGCAACACCTGGCGGCCCTGCGCGGAAAGTCAGCTCACGTCGGCGGCCAGGTCGGCGGCGGGGTCGGCACGGCCGCGCTCTCGGGCGGCTCACCCGATTCGGCAGCTTCCCCATCGACGTGGTGGGCGGACGCGGTCAGGAGCGCAGGCCCCGCGGTGGCGCCCGCTCCCTCGTGGAGGAACACGCCCCCTCCGCCTGGCGCCCTCCAGATACAGGGCCGCCCCGAGCCCACGCTCATCAGGAGGGGAAAAAACACAGGCACAGTTCATCGTCGATCCCCAGGAAAAGATAGGAAAATATGGGAAATGGGGGGGGGGGGGGGGGAAGACGGACATCCCAGAAATATGAGAAAATATGGGGAATCATGTTTTTCGTGTGTATGGATGTGTGTGTCCCTGGGCCCCTTTGGCTTAGGCGTGGGCTGACGTGATCTGTGCGAACGATCCCGAAAGGGGCGGCGTGTGAGCTCGGTGCACGCCGAAAGCCTGCACCCGTTGCAGCGCGCCTCGCCCGTGTCCGGAGAACCCACGAGCTGATGCTGATACGAGTCGAGAGGGGGGCCGCGCGCGGGCCGCTGGTAGGCCGTGCGCCCCTCGCCCGGTTCCAGGGCCCGAGCTTCGCACACAGCGAGCACGCGCCGGGAACTGTGCGCGAGGCTGCACGTGCCGCTGCGGCAGCGCGTGGGAGAGGGCTCCGAAGAGGGCGGAAGAGGTAAGCGGCCCACGCGTCCCCTTTGCACGTCTGACACCGGCAGCCCTTTTCTGACAGCGCGCCCTCCGTTGTGAGGCGGGGCCGTGCCCGAGCAAGAGCTCGGGCACCCCTCCCTGCCGCCCGCAGCAGCAGCACGAGAGGGAGAGAGCGAGCGCCACGCGCGCCTGGGCAGGCCCCCCTCGACGAGGCGAGGCAGAGCCTTCCACCCTCGGCCTGCCTGGACAAAACTCAGTATCGTTGAACCGGTCCCTATCCCCATCCCCGTCCACATGTCGAGCCCCACCGTGCCACCACTTCAGTTGGGGATGTGCCCCTCGAAACCCGAAGAGAGCAGCCTGATGTCCCCATCCAGGGGGGTAAATTGGCCAGTGGGGCCCAGCCCACGCTGGTGGGGATGGGGATCGACGAAACGATGCTCAAAAGCTGTGCAACCGCTGACAAGGAAGATGGTGCCCAAAAAGAGCTGCACTGCGCGACGACCCGCCACTCGCCCTGCTCTGCCTACAGCCTGCAAGACCCCCAGAAGTCGGAGGAGGAAAAGGTACCCATACCGCTGCCCTTTGCCCCTTTTCCCCTTTTTTCGGGCCTCCTGTGAGGCCCTCGTCGCCACCGCTGGATTCGCCCCGAAATCCTGGTCAGAACGCACCCCAGGGAGAGGTCCGGGGAGCAGCGGCACCGGTACCTTGTGGCTTGCCCCAAGAGGGCCTCCCCGCGCGGCCTCAAAAAGTAGGCACGCCGTGGATATCCGCCTGCACGCAGCTCTGGCCGCAGCGAGTGCCCTCCGGAGCTCAGTCCCAGAACCCCGAACCATTCGGGGGCCCCCAAGCGGGGTGATGAACACACCGTGTGGTGAGTCGGTGGGGATCCGGGGTCACCGCACGGTGTTGGGGCTCGGGTCGTTCTCCGAGGACTTCTCGGGCGACTGGGGCATCCGAGGTCCCAAGACCGTGCGGTGACGGACCGTGTGGTGAGGTCTTCGGGGACGTCGAGGTCACCGCACGGTCTGTCATCGCACCGCTTCGGGACTCCAAAACCATCGGTGGAGACGACGCTCCCCCATCCCGCCCGATCCGACGACCAACGTCCCCAATACTCGATCAGCAGCGCGTCGGGGATGGGAGTGGGCAGGCTGGTCTCGACAGGAAGACCTGCCGCGATGTCAAGCCCGTCCCGTCCCAGCACGCGCCGGCATCAGGAAAAGCCTGCCTCTCCAGACCTCGCGCGCGGCCAGTTCAGCCTCGGGGAACGGGGGCTCCTTCTCCCCCCGCCCCGCGACGAGCCAGGAGTGGAGCACCATCAAAACCTCGGCCCCTTCGTGCCCTGCGGAGCACCCACCGCAGGCCCGGCGCGCGGGAGCGGCGACGGGCCCATCGCGATGGTGCCGCTCCCGGGGGGGCAGCGCGCTCCTGACCGGAGCGTTTGCACTCCTGGGGGGCCACATGCGAACCCTACCCCTACCCCCCACGATTCCTGAGGGGGAGGGTGGGGTTCACTGCGCTCGAGAGCTCCCCAACGAAGTGAACCCCACCCTCCCCCGAAAGGGAGAAAATTCACCCTATTTGGCTTGGGTTCGTTCTTAATTTGTTACGTGTTTCTTTTCCTCACACGCGTTATTCTTTTCTTTTATCATTATATAATTTCCTCTGCGTCTCTTTCTCTGTTTCCGTCTCTCTCTCTCTCTCTCTCTCTCCAACGAGTTTGTTTCTTGTTGTGTTCTCTTGTAACGCCGCCACAAAAGGAATCCTTTTGTAAGGCCGCCACAAAAGGAATCCCTTTGTAAAGCCGCTACAAAAGGAATCCTTTTGTAAGGCCGCCACAAAAGGAATCCTTTTGTAAGGCCGTTAATCCTTTTTCGGGAGCCACCAGCAGAAAACCAGGAAAACAAGGAAAAACAAGGAAAACAAGGAAAACACAACGAAAAACAAGGAAAAAACAGAGAACTAAGGCTTCCACAAAAGGAATCCATTTTTTGTAAGGCTGCCACAAAAGGGATCCTTTTGTAAGGCCGCCACAAAAGGAATCCTTTTGTAAGGCCGCCACAAAAAGAATCCTATTGTAAAGCCGCTGCAAAAGGAATCCTTTATAAGGCCGCCACAAAAAAATCCTTTTGTAAGGCCGTTAATTCTTTTTCGGGAGCCACCAGCGGAAAACCAGGAAAACAAGGAAAAACAAGGAAAACAAGGAAAACGCAACGAAAAATAAGGAAAAGCAGAGAACTAAGGCCGCCACAAAAGGAATCCTTTTGTAAGGCTGCCACAAAAGGAATCCTGTTGTAAGGCCGCCACAAAAGGAATCCCTTTGCAAGGCCGCCACAAAAGGAATTCCTTTATAAGGCCGCCACAAAGGGAATCCTTTTGTAAAGCCGTCACAAAAGGAATCCCCTCGTAAGGCCGCCACAAAAGGAATCCCTTTGCAAAGCCGCCACATAAGGAATCCCTTTGTAAGGCCGCCACAAAAGGAATCCCTTTGTAAGGCCGCCACAGAAGGAATCCTTTTGTAAGGCCGCCACAAAGGGACTCGATTTGTAAAGCCGCCACAAAAGGAATCCTTTTGTGAGGCCGCCACAAAAGGAATCCCTTTGTAAGGCCGCTATTTTTTTTTCGGGAGCCACCAGCGGAAAGCCAGGAAAACAAGGAAAAACAAGGGAAACAAGGAAAACACAAGGAAAAACAAGGAAAAACTTAAAAAGATTGTGAAAACACCACCCAAAACAATGAAATCCAAAGAAAAGTTATGAAAACACATCAAAAAGCAATGAAAATCAACGAAAACATATGAAAACATAGTATTTGTTGTTTTTCATTGTTTTTCGCTGTGTTTTCCTTGTTTTCCTTGTTTTTCCTTGTTTTCCTGGTTTCCCGCTGGTGGCTCACAAAAAAAAAATATCGGCCTTACACAGGGATTCCTTTTGTGGCTGCCTTACAAAAGGATTTCTTTTGCGGCGGCTTTACAAATGGGTTTCTCTTTTGGCGGCATTACAAATTGATTCCTTTTGTGGCGGCCTTACAAAGGGATTCCCTTTGTGGCGGCCTTACAAAGAACTCTTTTTGTGGCGGCCCTACAAAGGAATTCCTTTTGTGGCGGCCTTACAAAAGGATTCCTTTTGTAGCAGTCTTACACAAGGATTTCTTTTGTTGCGGCCTTACAAAGGGATTCCTTTTGTGGCGGCCTTGCAAAGGGATTCCTTTTGTGGCGGCCTTACAAGGGGACTCCTTTTGTGGCGGCCTTACAAAAGGATTCCTATTGTGGCGGCTTTACAAAAGGATTCCCTTTGTGGCGGCCTTGCAAAGGGATTATATATGTGACCGGCCTTACACATGTGTTCCTTTTGTGGCGGCCTTACAAAAGGATTCCTTTTGTGGCGGCTTTACAATAGGATTCTTTTTGTGGCGGCCTTACAAAAGGATTCCTTTTGTGGCGGCCTTACAAAGGGATTCCTATTGTGGCGGCCTTATAACTTCTGTTTTTCATTGTTTTTCGCTGTGGTTTCATTGTTTTTTTTTGTTTTTCCGTGTTTTCCTGGTTTTCCGCTGGTGGCTCCCGAAAAAAGATTTGCGGCCTTACAAAGGGATTCCTCATGTGGCCTTACGAAGGGGTTCCTTTTTGTGGCGGCCATACAACTGGATTCCTTTTGTCGTCGTCGTCATCATCGCCATCGTCATCATCATCGCTCCTTCCTCCTTCTCATCATCTTCCTCGTCACCATCACCCCTCGTCATGAAGCCTGTTCGCACAGGGTAAGGATGAGTAAGCATGAAGATGGGATCGTGTAGCGCGAGGGCGGCGGGGATCATGATGCCGATGGTGACGATGATGATGATGGGGAGGGTGAGGAGGACGATAACGATGACGATGGTGATGGTGATGATGACGACCTCATCATCATAATCCGCGTAATCATCTCGTACATCAACATCATCGCCACTGACATCGTCATCATCATATCCCCCCATCCGCCTCCTCATCCTCCTCATCCTCCTCACCGTCATTACCATCATCGTCGTCACCATCATCGCCGTCATCATCATCAGCAGCATCATCGCTCCCTCCCCCGCCTCCTCCCGACGTCATGAAGCCTGCCCGCCAAATGGGCGGGAGGATGGTGGGCAAGAGGAGGGCGGGTGAGGGCCATGATGACGAGGATGAACATGACGAGAATGATGTTGATGACGCCCTCGTCATCCTCATCCTCCTCTGCAACATCACGACCCCCAATCAGCATGATCGCCAGCATGACTAGCATCATCAGCATGATCACCATCATCGCCATCATTACCACAACCATCCTCAACAGCAGCATCGTCAGCATCATCTTCATCATTATTCTGATCACCACCACCATCATTATCGCGCCCTCCTCCTCCCCCATCGTCAGGGAGCCTGCTCGACAGTGGAAGCAAGCGTGGACAGGAGGAGGAGGGGTAGGGGGATGACGTGTGAGGGCAACGGTGATGACGATGAACATGAAGAGGGAAGATGATGACGTCTTCCTCGTCCGCAGCCTCCTGCTCCCCATCGTCATCCTTCCCAGCCCCTCATCATCATCAGCCTCGCAAACACCATTACCATCATCGGTTTCTTAACCGCTCTCTCCTCACCCTACCCCTCGCCATCAAGCCTGCAGGACGCGTGGGAGGACGGGTGATGACCATGTTGGCGATGTGACATATGAGTATTGCGGGAGGATGACGACATCACCATTTCCCCCCTCCGCCACATCATCATTATCGTCATCACCATCGCCATCGTCAGCATCAGCATCAGCATCACCATCATCATCATTCGCTCATTGGCCTTTGCGATGGCACCCCGCCCACGAGCATCCGCGATCACCCTGCGCGCTGCACAGGTCGGAGTCGCTCGTGTCCCCATGGGGAAGCACCCCGTGCACGAGCATTCGCGTGCATTTCGCGCGCTGCACAGGTGGAATTTGTTCATAGGCCTATGGGGCAACGCCCCATCTACTGGCATCCACGAGCATTATTTGCGTTGCACTGGTGGGAATCGCTGATGGGCTTATGGGAGGGCACTTCATCCGCGAGCCTCCACGAGCATCCTGTGCGCTGCACATGTAGGAGTCACTTGTGGGTCCATGGCGGAGCACCCCATCCACGAGCATCCACTATGATTCCGTGCGCTGCAAAGGTAAGAATTGGCCGTGGGTGAATTGCAGATCGCCCCATCCACGGGCACCGAATATGATTTCGTGCGCTGCACATGTAAAGTTTGTTTATGGGCCCATGGGAGAGCATTCCATCCACCAACATCCACGAGCATCATCTGCGCGGTACGAGTGGGAGTCGCTCATGGACCAATGGAGGAGCACCCCATCCGCGAGCATCCACGAGCATCTCGTGCGCTGCACAGGTAGGGGTCGCTGATGTGTCCATGAGAGAGCCCCCAATCCACCAGCATCCACTCGCATCATCTGCGCTGCACAGGTAGGAACCGCTCATGGGCCCAAGGCAGAGCACCCCATCCACGAGCCTCCGCGATCATCCTGTGCGTTGCACAGCTAGGAATAGCTCGTGAGCTCATGGGATAACAACCCATCCACGAGCATCCTGTGCGCTGCACGAGTAGGAATCGCTCATGGGCAAGTGAAGAAGCGCCCCGTCGTGGAGCATCCACGAGCATCTCGTGCGCTGCACAGGTGGGATTCGCTCATGGGCCCACGGGACAACACTCCATCCACGGGCATCCACGAGCATTCTCTGCGCTCACAGGTAGGAATCGCTCATGGGGTCCATGGGAGTACTCAATCCACGAGCTTCCACCAGCATCATCTGCGTTGCACAGGTAGGGGTCGCTGAGGCCATTGGCGCATGCGAGAGAACCAGCAAATTTCTTATGCGGGAACTCGCGATTGCGTTTGTTTGTCCGCGCGTGGATAATATTACGGAGATCCAGTCGCTATGTTGATATGCATATTTGGTTATGCATGCATGCGTGCGCGTACATATCTCCGCAGCTCGTACGATGGTGCATGTGTAGATTCACTGGGTCAAAAAAACTTTTTGCAACCACGGAGAACACAAGTCAAATAGGGTGAATTTTCTCCCCCTCACCCTCCCCTTCAGAAATCGTCGGGGCTAGGGGTAGGGTTCGCATGTGGTCCCCTAACTCCGCCAGCTGCTGCGCGACGGACCCCTCCATTTGTCCAAGAGCAGGCCCTGCACGTGGACAACTGTCTTGAGCATCGAAGCCATGCACTCTCGCGGCCACATTTATGTCCGAACCAGTCTCGTCATTCCTCGCTGAAGCCGTTGCCTTGGACGAGGCTGTCCAGTCGCTGGCCCAAGTATGTCGGAGGTGAGGGGGTGAGATCGAAGTGGAACGGAGAGCCCCCCTACCAGGAAATCGATTTCGGTTTCGTGTTCGTGCGTGCCGCGCGGGCGAGGCGAAGCTGCGTGGGCGGGCGAGAGAAAGTCTCCTGTGGCTGAGGCGCGGCCGGACCAAATGATTCCCTTCCGGGCGGCCGGGGCCCCGCGGTGTCCCGCCGGTGTCCCGCTGGTGTCCCGTGTGGCTGAGGCGCGGCCGGACCAAATGTCTCCCTTCCGGGCGGCCGGGGCCCCGCGGTGTCCCGCCGGTGTCCCGCTGGTGTCCCGTGTGGCTGAGGCGCGGCCGGACGAAATGATTCCTTTCTGGGCGGCCGGGGCCCCGCGGTGTCCCGCCGGTGTCCCGTCGGTGTCCCGTCGGTGATGATGATGATGATGACGATGATGATGATGATGATGATGATGTTGTTGATGATGATGATGATGATGATGATGATGATGATGTTGACAACGATGGTGATGATGATGATGATGATGGTGATGATGATGGTGGTGATGATGGTGCGTTCGGTAGTGAGATCGATAGTGAGACCGAATGTGAGATCGATTGTGAGATCGAGTGTGATATCGATAGTGAGGTCGATAGTGAGACCCAATGTGAGATCGATAGTGAGATCGATAGTGAGTTCGATAGTGAGATCGATAGTGGGACCGAATGTGAGATCGATTGTGATATTGATTGTGATATCGATAGTGAGATCGATAGTGAGATCGAACGAGAGGTCGAACATGACTTCGATAGTGAGTTCGATCGTGAGATCGATAGTCAGATCGATTGTGAGATCGATTGTGAGATCGATTGTGATATCGATAGTGAGATCGATAGTGAGACCGAATGTGAGATCGATTGTGAGATCGATTGTGAGATCGATCGAATGAGATCGATAGTGATATCGGTAGTGAGATCGATCGTGAGACCGAATGTGAGTTTGATCGTGAGATCGATAGCCAGATCGATTGTGAGATCTATTGTGAGATCGATTGTGATATCGATAGTGCGATCGTTAGTGAGATCGAGTGTGAGATCGATAGCCAGATCGATTGTGATATTGATCGAATGAGATCGATAATGAGATCGATAGCGAGATCGATAGTAGATCGATCGAGTGCGACGGTGGTCCCCCCCCCTCGCCTCCTTATCACCCGAAGGGTGGTCTATGCGGTATATTGTCATTTTACATGCGGCCGTCATCTCGGTGATTTGGGCTCCGTGGAACGAACGAATAGAGAGCAGGCCTTCAAGCACCGGTGCCACAATCGGAGACCCCCAGGGTTGTGGTCTGGATGTTTGGGGGAACGAAGAATGGCATAAACATAAGAACTCGGAGGTCCGCGCGGATTTCTCGAATCCGCGCTGAACCCCCCTGGCGGCGCCTCGGGCGCCGTCCCTGGCGCGCTCCGATCCGAGAAACCTGCGCGGACCTCAGAGTTTTTATGTTTATGTCATTACTCGTTCCCCCACTGGTGCTCGAGAATGCGCTGATGCTGCCAGCACTCTGGGGGGCTTTCCTAAGCCACGGGCAGCCACGGGCGTTCTCAGCAACGGCTCAGGGCGAAGACGTGGCCCTGGGGATAATGCGGGGCCCAGGATCTGTTTCCGTCGAGACCCACTTCCTGCGGGCAGAAGCAAGGGGAGGGATGCAGGGAGGATGGGAGGGAGGGAAGAGGAGGAGCCGCAGAAGGAGCAGGAAGGGGAGGAAAAGGAGGAAGATGAAGGAGGAAGAACAGCGGCGGGACGGTGGAAGTAGGTCATAAGGAATGGTTCGGATGGCTACGACATCATGCGCCCCAAGATGCCCTAAGACATTTCCCAGAATTGCGCATGCGCGTGTACGTGTGCGTGTGTGTGTGTGTGCGTGTGAGAGAGTGTGCGTGTGTGTTTATGTGTGTGTGTGTGTCTGTGTGTCTGTCTGTGTGAAAGAGAGAGAGAGAGAGAGAGAGAGTGTGTGTGTGTGTGTGTTTGGTTCGCACTGCTAATGCGGCCTGCACTCATGTCTGTCCCGTGCACATTCTTTCGCGCACGGGCACCCCGCGGCGGCGAGACCGGCGTCTCGCTGCCAGCGGGCCTGCGGCGTGCAGGTCTCTCCGTGCCTCGCCGCTCTCGTGGCCCTCTTTGGTTGCTTCTGCCCCTGCGCGTGCTGCCTGCGCCTCCTCCGTCGCGCTGGGCATCCTGTGAGGGGCCACGCGGGCGTGGGAGTCCCCGGGCCTCGCGCTCCTCGGCGCATGGGCGCCACCGCCGCCCTGTGGCGCGCACTCCTCCCCGCCCTCCTGCCGGCTGCTCGGGACTACAGGACCACCAGGGGGCTCGCTGCCCGGCGCCACACGTTCCCTGGCCTCGACGTTCGGGCTTTACCCCCTGCATGCTGCACGCGGGGTCCGTGCGCCCACCTGCGCCACGCGCGCTCGCCTCGCGCAGCCGCCTCTTTCTGCACGGCGACTCCGCTTAGCGCAGCCCACCATCGGCAGCGCCAGGCGGGAGTCTCGCGAAGCGCGCCCCGCTGCGGCCTCCGCTGCAGCGACATCCTTCGGCCGCTGGGAGGAAAAGATGTGCGCGTGTGTCCGAGTGTGTACAGTCGGGGCGCTGAGGAAGGAACCCTTTTCGTTTGGGAGGAGCTCGATGTTCCTTAGTTGTTTTGCAGTTCGCATTTGGTTTTGCTTAGGGTTTCGGTGGGAAGTCGAAGTTTAACTTATGGGAAAAAGAGGCCTCGTTCCTGCATTAGGGTTCCTTAGGTCAACGCCCCTACTGTAGGTGCGTTTGGCTGTGTGTGTATGTCTTCTGCTGATGGTGCACACGAAATCTGCGGAGATTTCTCTGAGGACCCCGGCCGCCCGCGCACCGGATCCGACTGTTCTCCGCCTCGACGCTGCGCGCGAGGCCGCGATCGCCAAAAAGTGTGTGTGTATGTATGTGTGTGTGTGTGTGCGTGTGTGTGTGTGTTGTGTGTGTGTGTGTTCGTGTGTGTATGCGTGCGTGTGTGCGCGTGCGTGTGTGCGTCAGCGTGCGTACAGATGTACGTTCGTGCGTACGTGTCTGCGCACGTACTGTGTGCGCCTGCGTGCGCGTGTCCGTACTTACGTGCGCGCGTGCTTGTGTGCGCACCAGTGCACGTGTGTGCTCGCGCGCGTGCGTGTGCGTGTGCGTGTGCGTGTGCGTGTGTGTGTGTGTGTGTGCGTGTGTGTGTGTATGTGTGTGTGTGTGCGTGTGGGCGTTTCGCACCGGGCGGGCTCCTCCACGTCCGCGCCGGCGGTTGCGCTCTCCGTCAAAGCCTGCGCAGTGCCGCCCAGACCTGGCGCAGGACACACCCGCGCCTCCCTGGCCGGCACAACTGCTGCGTTCCACATCTGCCCGATCGAATGCTTGCTTTCTCCGCCGTTTCGATCCTTCCCCCCCCCGACCCAGCATGTCGGCGGCACGGCTGTCTTGATGGTCAAATTCCAGCGTCCCACCGCCTGCCCCTAAGTGCAAGCATGCGCTCTGCTGGTGGGGCGGGAGGAAGAACCAACAATGAAGGAAGACGGTCCTCTCATGGATTATTGGAGAACTTTGTGCTATCTTGGTTACCTTTGGGCCTTCTTGTGCACTCCTGGAGCCGCATCAGCGCCCTCCTGTAACGTCTTGGGGTGCTCTTGCGACCTCTTGGGGCCCTCTTGAGGCCTCTTGCGACGTCGGGGGAAGTCTTGGATCTCTCTTGGGCTGCCTTGTGATCTTCCAGTGGCTTTCTCTGGCCTTCCTGGGGCCCTCCTAGGACAGTCGAGCCCTCCCCCAGGTCTCTTTCAGGCCAGGTCGGCGTGCCACCTCCGACCCCGTGATCACCATCACCTGCGTCATATGCGTTCACACCCGTACGCATCATTATCGTCATCAACAGCATTGCCATCCCCACCGTCATATTAACCATCGCCACCCGTGTCACAAACGTTGTAACGCCGCCACAATATATCTGTTGAGTCTCTATTGCTAAACGACCTCTAATTTGGTGTGGCCAGCGGTGCATAATTAGCGGTGCTGCGCTGTGGCACTGCAGCGTGTAAGCCCCATTCCACGTTCCTGCTTCGACCCCTGGTTCGGTTTCGTCCAGCAGTGCAATCGCTCCCCTTGCAGATTTGCCAGTGAGCGCAGATTTGGCCGTGCGGGGCGTTTAGACTCATACCCCGTGCAGGGTATGTGCGAGCGGCGCGGCACCTCACGCCAGAACCAACCTGATACAGTGGGGGCGCGCATCAAGAAGCCATGTACTTTTCGTCAGGGCAGCCTGGGCTTCTTCGCCCCTCGCGCTGCGCGGTGACTTCCCGCAGCCGTTGAGGGAGCTGCTGCGTCCAGGGTGCTCCAGATTTCCCCTCAGGCGCACCTCGCGCACGGATTCTCAGGGTTGGGTTTCCCGGGAGGGCTTCCTGCGGCCGCGCCCGCCTCGTAGTCGCTTGGCGCAGCTGCTCGGCGGTCCTCGGACTGCTGCTGGCCCACGCCGTCGACCTCGCCGGGTGGCTGCGCCCATGAGGTGGCCCGGGCGGGCAGGGCGCGGCACGGCCGCCTTCGCCTGCGCAGCCTCGAACGCGTTCTCGGAGGACGTGCGCCACGGCTGCATGCTCGATCGCAGCTGCGCCAGAGCGTTTCGAAGTCAAACGCGTGCCCGCCTGCGGGCCAGTGCCTGCGGCGCCGCGGCGCCGAGCGAGCGACAGGGACGAGGCACGCCGGGTGCCTGCGATGCTCGCCCCCCTCCCCCTCCGCTCAGAGGCGACGATAGGGGCGAATCGCCCAGGGGAGAGCAATGCATGGATTCAGGTGCGCTGGCGATCTGCGCCTTCGAAGAGGCTCCCGGGCGAATGCGCGTAGTGCCCGCCCCTGGGCTATTCGCCCCTCTCGTCGCCGCCGATCCGCCTCGGGCGGAGCCCGGCCTCGGCCAGGGCGCCCGCGCGGCGGGGGGCCGAGTTGGTGCGGCCCAGGCCTGCCCGAGCCGTGGGCGCGCCGCTCCCGCAGGGGCGACGGGCACGCTGGCACACCCTGCAGCGGGGCTGCGGTGTGCAAGACGATCACTGGAGAGGCGGCATGTTGTCGCATACTTCCCAGATGTCTTAGACATGTTGGCAACCTCTTTGAACAGTGGGAAAAAACATGTTGGAGACATGTGCTCTACAGTTTTGAGCATGAGAGACACGTGTTTGAATCCTATGATCTGGCTGTTAGGGTGTCCTTGTCGTGGCATCCACAGCAGCTGATCGTTTTTTGAATCATTGTTTTGCCGATCGGGGCGGGTCCTCGCACCCCCCCCCCCTGCAGTAGATCTTTGCTGCTTTCGGCGCCTGTTTCGAGTAGATGGAGTCCCTCCCCCAAAGGACGCACGGTCCCAAAGTGTCGCACTAAGCAGCGGTCTGGAGCCCCCCCCACCCCCCTCCTTTCCGCCTGATATCGAAACGCCGAATATGTTATACATATATTTATATGAATAAAGTACTACGATGAATAATAATAATAATAATACGAATAATAATAATAATAATAATAAGAATAATAATACGAATAAGAAGAATACTAATAGTAATAGTAATAGTAATAGTATTAGTATCAGTATCAGTAATAGTAATAGTAATAGTAATAGTATTAGTATTAGTAATAGTAATAGTAATAGTTATTGTTATTATTAGTATTATTATTATTAGTAGTAGTAGTAGTATTAGTATTATTATTATTATTATTATTAGTAGTAGTAGTAGTAGTAGTAGTAGTAGTAGTAGTAGTAGTAGTATTGTTAATAAGAATCCGAAGAAAACACAAAAAGGGGAGTCACCGTGGCAGGCGTGGCCTGGCCAAGCCCCAGCACACTGCAGCACGTTTGCGCTGCACGTGCTGGTCGGACGAGCGCCCCCGACGTGGGCGCACAGTGCCAGCGTGTCCTCCTGCGCCTCCCCCCCCCAGCCTGCCAAGCGCCCGCATCGTGATCGTGTTTTTATGCGTTGTTTTGCCGATCGGCGCAGGCCCCCAAACGCCCCCTCCCCCCCCGCCCCTGGAGTAGATCTTGGCTGTTTTTGGCGCCGGTTTCGAGCGGGTGGTGTCTCCCCCAGAGGCCGCACTCTCACAAACAGTCGCACTAAGCCGAGGTCCGGAGCCAGACCCCCCCCCCCTTCCCCCCATTCCGCCATGTCGAAACGCCGAATAAAAAACGTTCTCACCGTGCCCGTGGCGGCCCACACTTCGGAGCGCTGCGCCAAGGGGGGAAGGCGGAGGGGGGGCGGGCTTCTCCAGAAAAGGTGAAGAAGGCCTCCTGCCCTCCGAGAGAGGCCTTCCCTGAGCTTCTTCTCCGAAGCCACAGAAGTGGTCTCTTCTGGCAGGCGCGCCGCCGTGCCTCGTCTCTCGGTCCACGCCCAGCGCGGGGAACATCCCCCTCCTGCCCGCTGGGCAAGCAGCGACTGGCAGCAGCGTCCGCACCCTCGCTGCCGGGCGCGCGGCCCTCGATCTGGCGCTCCCCGCCTGGACAACAGGACTCGCTGTCCGCGCCGCCGCGGGCGCTGATCATTGGAGACAAGAGGCCGACTGCCCCGCAGCGGCCGTGGTCTGTTCTGGACCACGCGTGTTGTTGGGCATGGTACCCGCTTTTCCCGTGCAGTGGGGACCCATGCCAAGAAACAAACACCCTGCTTGCCTCCTCAAGGGTGCCCTGGGTTTCTTGGGTTTCTAAGGACTTGCGCTTGAAAGCGTGACGCTCCCACACCAAAAACCAATGGACGTCCAGGGTTGTCAGGGTTGGGTTTCTTGTGGACTATTTCTTATGGTCGGGCCTCCACTGTACCTATTTCGGGCGTCCACATCCTCCGCCTGCCGCCAGAGGAGCAAAAAGTCATGACGACGATGCGCCCCAAGACTTCAAGAGTCCCCGCTGGTCCGCACAGGCTCCAGCAGCGAGGGCCGCCACACACTCCCTGGACCCTGGACATCATCCTGGAGCGTATCCTGAGCCGGTCCTGCCAGGACTCGGCGGCGAGCGAGGGGGGGAAGTGCGCAGGGGCGGGCCTTTTCAGACGGCTCGGAAGTCCCCCGGCCTCCTGAGAAGTTTTCTGAAAGCCATCCCTGAAGACGCACAGGACAAAAACTGCTCCGAAGGCGCGTGGGGGCTTCTGCGAAGTCCCGCCGCCTTCTGAGAAGGCCTTCTCCTTCTCGCTTCCCCTCCCTCGCTCGCCGCCGCCGCCGCCTCCTCCTCCTCATCCTCCTCCTCCTCCTCCTCCTCCTCCTCCTCCTCATCATCATCATCATCATCATCATCATCATCATCATCATCCGTAGCCATTTTGGCTCAAGGCTAAACGGGTAGAAGCTTCGAAGAAACGAGGTAACCTGATTAGCTTTGGGATATCCATTGCGTGCTGGCTCAGGCAGGGGCCTCGCTGGCGCAGCAGAGGGCTGCAGTTTCTCTCGGCAGAAGACATTCACTTTCGTTTCTCGACCACTCGTCAGGCATGGCGTTGGCGGCAGGCGGAAGCGCTAGCACCTCGGGAGGCCCTCAGGATACGTTGCTCGCGAACATTCAGAGGATGCTAGAGACGCAGGAGAAAAATATCACTGGCAAAACGGAGACGCTCATCAAAGAACAAGCTGCTGAAGTACTCCAGCTACGTACGGAGGTCACGGCGAGTATGCACTACATGGAGAGTAAGATCGACACGGCGACGAAGGACACCGACGCGCGCATTTCGAAGTTGGAGCAGATCATGACTGGACACGGCATCCCTGTGGAAGCTGAAAATAAGAACATCAAGGAAGCGAATGAGAAAGTTGCTGCATTGGAAGCAGACATAAAGAAATTACAAACTATGCAATCAGCTACACCTTCGACGGCATCCTCTTTCGGTGGCTCGGCACGCACCTTCTCGGATTCTAGTGGATCGAAGGCTAGGCGCGTTGATGGCCCCAAGAATGACTCGATAAATAAGAATCGCAAATGGATTGGAACATTCCCTCGGGTACTTTTTGCTCGTGAGCGCAGATTGCACTACACCAACACGGTACTACCCCTTCTTCCAGCGGATCTTGCGCAAGAGATTACGCCCAACTTCCCTCGCACCGCGAAGACATACAGCTTGGATTTCTCGACCGAGCTTGCCGCCAAGAGGTTCCAGGACCTTGTTGCTGTTTCACCTGATAGTATGAACTGGACGGACCCGCGGAACCAGAGCGTCCACCAGATAAAGGGCCGTGGTGACATGCCGCTTGATGTTCGGGTTCGGCAGAGAGCATGCAGCCACATCTACGCCAAGCTTCGAGATATGCTATCCGCAGCTGGTCACGACCTCTCCAGCACGCGCCTCGGGGTCAACGGCTACCAGGGCATGATCAACTTGTATGGGGATGCAGACAATGGCGAGATCTGGGAGATGATCTACATCAAGGGCAACGAAGTTGCGGGCTGGTCGTTCGAGCCAAACCTCACGAACTGCCGCATCTGGAAGCTGAATGACGAGGCTGTCATCGATGCCATCGCGACGGCCACCACTTCAGCGAACAACCCGACCGAGTACCTGTGAGAACTTGGTTCAGAGGCTGCTGAGAGCCTGCCGGCGCAGGCCGTATGTTCTCGCTTGAATTTGTTGAACAGAATGCCGGGTGCCTCTGCTATGTGTAGTCGAGGCGGACCTTCCAGGGATATTGCAGGTGATGTGGGGCCCAGCAATATGCCGTTCTCTCCTCCCTCTGCTCTCTCGATTGTCACTTGGAATGCTCATGGTCTTTTTGGTGCGGTGAAGGCTACGAAGTACGCGACCGCCTCCAACCGCTGGGGGAAGTTCATTAGTCTCAGCCGTCGTTACTCAGTTGTGTGTGCACAAGAGACGCATGGTCAAGTAGCAGATGTGTCGCATCTCCAGCATGATCTACGCAACTCTAGCATTGGTCACTCGTTCTATGATGATGATAGTCGCACTGGTGGTGTTATTACAGTTATGTCGTCATCCTTTTCTGCACTGTTTGATTCGATTGAGCATGTTCCACTGATTGTCGGTAGAGTTATTCTCTCTGTCTGCAAGGGGAAGCACGGCGCGCTCGTGATTGTGAATGCGCACCTCCCTAACGTTTGTGATCCCATAGCTACGTACGCTCACTACCTTTCCAGGATTTCTGATGCCCTTCCTGATGCTGCTACGAGTTTTAACATTATCCTCGGGGACTGGATTTTTGTATATGAAGATGAAGGCAGGCTAATGACTGATGGGAGTGGTTTTAGTCCAGGAGATAGGGCACAGACTGACTTGTTCCATCGGAAATGCGGTTCTTGGGTTGAGTTCTTCCAGGAATCTGATACTCGACGGGAAATACGGGACAATATTATTTCTCAGACGTCACGACTCGACCGCATATACTCGGACATCCCCTCGGCGCTCTTGGCTGATCTGACCATCAGCACATCTGTGGTGGGGAGGCTTAAGAATATCCAGAGCTCGGACCACATTCCCGTCCTGTCGGTGATCGAGAGATGTGCCCCACCTGCCCATGCCCAAGCATTTGTTCCTCTCTGGCTTGCTCGTCATTCTATCTATCAGGAGATGCTGTCCCCTGCTCTTTTGGCTATGCTTGCTGAAAATGACCATGGCCAGCAATGTGCTCTTCAGACTCTCGCTCGTACCAAAGATAGCATGCACACCACGTGTAAGCGTGCCAAGAAAGCTATTGCCAGTCGACCTGCCTCGACGTTATCTGAGAAGTTGCACTGGTCTCTTCATTCTCTTCGTGGTTGGCGTTCGTCCAGGGAGCATATGCTTATTCGTGCTATTGAATGCTATGAACATCTTGGTAGTTTCTTTAATCTTGTTACTCTTGAGCTCGAACATCCTGCTGCTCTTTTTGCTCGCATCCAGTCTCTGCAGACCCAGATGCTAGACGGCGAGGCCACACTGATTGAAAGCTCCCCGTCTGAAGAGGCCACCAAACGAGCCGCCCTGGAGAAGATAAGTAGGAAACAGGACATCTGGAAGCTGTTTCGAAGACGCACCTGGCTTTCAAGTGTGAACGACGCTCATGGTAATCCCTGCTCTTCTCTGGAGGATTCGGCGGCTGCCCTTCGCGACCACTGGGGCGCCATCTTTGGGGACTTCGAGGCTGACACCACTCTTTGGGATGAGATCCTGAGCTTTTCTCAGAAGGCCCCTGATATCTCGGATGAGTTCTGGAAAATCGACTTTGAGGAATTCAATCAGATGCTCCAAGCCCGTTCCCCTTCGATGCCTGGGGAAGATGGATTGCCGTATCAGTGCTGGACGATCGGACCAGCTCCCAAGATTCTGTTTGCTGTATACTCGGGATGTGTGACGGCAGCGTCTCCGACTTGCCGACGGATATGCGACGTCTGCTCATGGTTTTCTTGCCTAAAGGTACCAAGCCACATGATGAAGGCCCGATGCTTACTCGTGATTGTGCTGAGACGCGTCCATTATCCATGGGCAACACAGATGCTAAGCTGCTCTCCTGTGCTTTCTGCATCCCACTCTCTCGCATGTCTAAGAGGGTTGTTGATGAGTCCCAAACATGTGTGTCTGGCCGAAGTATGCTTGGTAATGTTGTCTCTGCCGAGAGCTGGGGAATTCAGCAAGACCTCCTGGGGCATGATCGTGCCGGTATGCTGCTTACTGATTTCGCTGCTGCATTCCCATCCATCCTGGTCGGTTTCATGCTTGCTGTGTTGCAATCGATGGGCGTCCCTAGCTTTGTACTCGCATTCTACACCTTGCTCTATCGTGATAACTACGGTATCATAACATTCGGGGGCAAGAGATTTGTTGGTTTCCAGATTCTCCGTGGTGTTCGGCAGGGTGACCCCAGTAGCATGTGTCTCTTTTGTCCCTGCCTAGACCCCATCTTGCGATGGTTGCGATCACGTTCGGGCACTCATATTCGACGGTCACTTGCATATGCTGACGACTGCCTATTTGCGATGCACAACATCCTGACATCCTTGCCGCGTGTCTGGTCCTTGCTTGTTCTCATTGGTCCTGCTTGTGGTCTCTTTCTCAACTCGAAGAAATGTCAAGTACTGGTCTGTGGCACTCTGAATCTAACTCTTCTTCGCAATAGTGTAAATGAATATTCCAATGGCCTGGCTGAGATTGAATTCGTTAGATACGCTGAATACCTTGGCATATATATTGGCCCTGAGGCGGGGGATCTCGGATGGCAGGAACCTCTAAGAAAATTCTGTTCTCGGACCCGATCTCTCAGACAGATGGGTCTTGGCTTAGCTGTTACATTATCTACATTCCAGGTTATGTGTCTATCGGTCCTGCAGTTCGTGCTTCAACTATATCCTGTCCCTCAGCATGTTCTTAAGATATATCAAGAAACTCTTCAACTTCTTATGGCTGCCCCCAGACACTCATTCTCGTATAATATGATCACTCGCCTTAAGTCTCTGGGTCTTGACTGTGAAGCAAAGGAGATTGTCAACCTCTCGGCTGCCTCAAGGGTTCGTTTCGCTGCGTCGTGCTCGGCTGTGGAACAGGCTCGCAAAGATATCCAAGAAGTTCTTCACTCAGATGATCGTATTGTATCTAGATGCTGTATTTGGTTCCGTCCCAGTTGGTACAGGTCCTCGTTTCTTTGCTCTATGTTCGACGTTATCACGATACCTATGGCTGTGATCCCGAAGCTCCCTGACACTAATAAGAATCTTCAAAGATATACTCGGCTCTTCATACACGTGCTCCCGCTGGTGTTCTTCCGATGGATGGAGTATATACCAGACTTACGAAATGGGTTCCTGATATGCGTCGCTGTATGCTCGACTCGTGTATTAAGCAAGTCCGCTCTGTCTGCCGTATGACTAGCACACATATTGGATTCAGTGTCTTACGGTCTTGCTGTCGAGGGGTCTGCACTTCGGCCAGATTTCGTGATATGACTCGTCCTTCGTGCTGCTTTGGATGTCCTATTGAGTTCTCTGCTTCAGGTGCCCCTGTGAATCTCGACAACATGAAGCACTATCGTACGTGTCCCAGATTAAAAAGCTTGTGCCTCCGCTGGATGGGCAGAGGATTTCCTGAGGAGTCTGCTGAGAGGCCGTGGTTTTCCTATCTCCTTCTCCTCTTCCCTCTGTGCGCCAATCGACGTCTGCTCTGTGCCTGCATGTGTGACGCGTTTCTCAGTGTTCATGGTCACGTTCGTAACCACCTCCCTGGTACCCCAGAGCAGGCATTCGAAGCTAGGCTCCGATCACAGGCTCGGCGGCATAGGGCTGTTGCGAAGGCATGGAACGAAATGGGGATCGAACTTTTTGGGTGAACCCGTGGGCCCTGGGAAAAAAAATCATCATCATCATCATCATCATCATCATCATCATCATCATCATCAACTACCCTTCTCCTGCGCTCGTACCCTGCGGACCGAGCTTTCGGGTCCTGGCCTCGTGGGGCTCTTGCCCGGCCCCCTCGCTCGTCTGCTTTAAGTCACGACGCTGTCCTCGTCCTGCGCCAGCGTCTGCCCCCCCCCCCCCCTTGGGGGGTTTCTCCGAAGGGCTTAGGCGACCCGTCCTCCCTCCTCCCCCTCCTCCTCCTCCCTCTTCCTCCTCCTCCTCCTCCTCCTCCTCCTGCTCCTCCTCCTCCTCTTCCTCCTCCTCCTCCTCCTCCTCCTTCTCCTCCTCCTCCTCCTCCTCCTCCTCCTCCTCGGGTCGCCCACGGCCCCGGGGCAAAACCGTGCACCCCCGCCCGCGCGAGGGTAAGGGCAAGGGCAAGGGCGGCCCGCCCAGCGCGCCGAAGGCGGGCGCGCGCGCAAAGAGCCGCGCGCCAGCGGGGGGGCGCGCAGTCGGGCCTGCCAGGCAGGGCGGGAGGCCCAGAGGCCGTGCTGCTGCGCAGGGCGCCCCTCCTCCCCCCGTGGGCGCCGCCCTCCCCCGCCCCTGCCCTCCTCCCGGCCTCCCCCTCCTCCATGTTTCTGCATCCTCCTCCTTCCCTCCTCTCACCCATGCCCCCTCCCCATCCGCCTCCTCGCCTGCCCCGTTTCCTCCCTCTCTCTCTCTCTCTCTTTTTCTCTCTTTTGTCTCTCTCTCTCTCTCTCTCTCTCCCTATATATATATATGTGTATATATATATATATATGTATAGATCGATTCCCCCGCAGCTCCCTCTTTTCCCCATTCCGCCTCATCCTCCTCCTGCTCCTGCTTCTCTTCATCCTGCATATCCTCCTTCCTTCCTTCCTTCCTTCCTTCCTCGAAAAGTCATGGAGCCATCTGGACGTCAACTGGGGCAGTGGTTTGGAGCCACGTTGGGGCTATCTTGGGACACTCAGGAGGCCCATGTGATCCGGGGGGCATGTTGCGACTAGGCGCCCAAGAAAGGGCAACAGGGGCAGGGAGACGGCCCAACAGATCGAACCCTTCCTTCCTTCCTTCCTTCCTTCCTTCCTTCCTTCCTTCCTTCCTTCCTTTCGTCGGCGTCATTACCCGTCCTCTCCTCTAATCTGAACGGGTGTGTGTGTGTTGGAAGGAAGTGGGTAGTGTTGGAGTGGGTGGTGGGTGCCAGGGAGGGGTGGGACAGAGGCAGGAGACAGAGCCAGGCCGGGACTGAAGGGCCGATGAGGGCAGGGTGAAAAAGAAGAGGAGGGTCATGGAGGCAGAGAGAGGGAGAGAAACAGAGAGAGAGAGAGGGAACGAGATAGCCGTATGCGTTACGCCTTGAGTGAAGTCGGGCGTGTCCCTCCACAGGAGGAATATTCGAAAAGAGTCCACCACATAGTTTGGTTACGATGCTTCCATCATTTGTTTGGCTATGGTTGCGCCGTTTTTCCTTACTTTTCATTACCTAACAGCGAAGACTGATAGGTTTCTACTAGGGTCAAAAGAGAGCATCATGCCTCCCCAGGGGGGTCTGGGCGGGATCCGGACGGGATCCGGACGGGATCCGGGGACTCTTTTTTAGCTAACAGTAACGCACTTCGTGGTCTTCGAGTTCCCAGACCTCCATTCCTGGGCATGATTTTGAATGCCCGGAGCCAACTATAGGCCACTGCGTGTTCTTCGAGTTCCCAGAACTCCACTCCTGGACATAATTCTGCTTGCCCGGAGCCAACTGTAGGCCACTTCGTGGTCTTCGAGTTCCCAGAACTCCCCTCCTGGGCATGATTTTGAATGCCCGGAGCCAATTATAGGCCATTTCGTGGTCTTCGAGTTCCCAGAACTCCATTCCTGGGCATGATTTTGAATGCCCGGGGCAAACTGTAGGCCACTTCGTGCTCTTCGAATTCCCAGAACTCCATTCCCGGGCTACAATTTGAATGCTGAGGCAGGCTGAGGCTGAGGCTGAGGCAGGCTGAGGCTGAGGCAGGCTGAGGCTGAGGCCGAGGCTGATGACAGACTGAGGCTGAGGCTGAAGCAGGCTGAGGCTGAGGCTGAAGCAGGCTGAGGCTGAGGCTGAGGCAGGCGGAGGCTGAGGCAGGCTGAGGCTGAGGCTGAGGCTGAGGCAGGCTGAGGCTGAGGCAGGCTGCAGGCTGAGGCTGAGGCTGAGGCAGGCTGATGCTGAAGCAGGCTGAGACTGAGGCTGAGGCTGATGCAGGCTGAGGCTGAGGTAGGCTGATGCTGAGGCCGAGGCTGAAGGCAGATTGAGGCTGAGGCTGAAGCAGGCTGAGGCTGAGGCAGGCTGAGGCTGAGGCTGAGGCTGAGGCAGGCTGATGCTGAGGCAGGCGGAGGCTGAGGCTGAGGCTGATGCAGGCTGAAGCTGAGAGGCTGAGGCTGAGGCCGAGGCAGGCTGAGGCTAAGGCTGAGGCAGGCTGATGCTGTGGCAGGCTGAGGCTGAGGCTGAGGCTGAGGCAGGGTGAGGCTGAGGCAGGCTGAGGCTGAGGCCGAGGCTGAAGGCAGACTAATGCTGAGGCTGAAGCAGGCTGAGGCTGAGGCTGAGGCAGGCTGAGGCTGAGGCAGGCTGAGGCTGAGGCAGGCTGAGGCTGAGGCTGAGGCTGTGACTGCGACTGCCGTTGCCACTGCGACTGTCATCGCGAATGCGACTACGACTGCGAAAACAGCAGAATTCTATAACTGGATTCTCATCTGAATCTTAAGGAGAATGCTTCCAGATATGCTCCTACACATCGCTGTTATTTTTACCTAACAGCGAAGACTGATAAGTTTCTAGTGGGGTCAAAAGAGAGCATCCTGATTCCCCAGGGGGGTCTGGGCAGGATCCGGGGGATGCCGGGGAAAACCGGAGACTCCCCAGAACATTATCCCAGGCCACATTTTGACTGCCCGGAGCCAACAAAACACCATCCCCAGGCCACATTTTGAATGCCCAGAGCCAACTACAGGCCACTTCGTTTTCTTCGTGTTCCCAGAACACCACTCCCAGGCCACATTTTGAATGCCCGGAGCCAACTGTAGGCCACTTCGTGTTCTTCGTGTTCCCAGAACACAATTCCCAGGCCACATTTTGAATGCCCCGAGCCGACTGTAGGCCACTTCGTGTTCTTCGTGTTCCCAGAACACCTTTCCCAGGCCACATTTTGAATGCCCGGAGCCAACTGTAGGCCTTTTCGTGTTCTTCGTGTTCCCAGAACATCATTCCTCTACCATATTTTGCTTGCCCAGAGTCAACTTTGGGCCACTTCGTGATCTTCGTGTTCCCAGAACACAAGTCTTGTGCAATATTCTGAATGCCCGAGCTGACGCAGGCTGAGGCCGAGGCAGGCTTAGGCCGAGGCAGGCTGAGGCTGAGGCTGAGGCACGCCGAGGCAGGCTGAGGCTGAGGCTGAGGCAGGCTGAGGCAGGCTGAGGCTGAGGCTGACGCAGGCTGAGGCCGAGGCAGGCTGAGGCTGAGGCTGAGGCAGGCTGAGGCTGAGGCAGGCTGAGACTGAGGCTGAGGCAGGCTGAGGCTGAGGCTGAGGCTGATGCAGGCTGAAGCTGAGAGGCTGACGCTGAGGCTGAGGCAGGCTGAGGCTGAGGCTGAGGCCGAGGCAGGCTGAGGCTGAGGCTGAGGCAAGCCGAGGCAGGCTGAGCCTGAGGCTGAAGCTGAGGCAGGCTGAGGCTGAGGCTGCGGCTGTGGCTGGGGCTGAGGCAAGCTGCGGCTGAGGCTGAGGCTGAGGCTGATGCAGGCTGAGGCAGGCTGAGGCTGAGGCTGAGGCTGAGGCAGGCTGAGGCTGAGGCTGGGCCGAGGCAGGCTGAGGCTGAGGCCGAGGCAAGCCGAGGCAGGCTGAGGCTGAGGCTGAGGCTGAGGCTGATGCTGAGGCAGGCTGAGGCTGAGACAGGCTGAGGCTGAGGCCGAGGCAGGCAGAGGCTGAGGCAGGCTGAGGCTGAGGCCGAGGCAGGCTCAGGCCGAGACAGGCTGAGGCTGAGACTGAGGCTGAGGATGAGGATGAGGCCGAGGCAGGCCGAAGCTGAGACAAGGTGAGGCTGAATGGGGGGTGAAGGGGGGGGGGAAGGGGAGGCTGAGGCAGGCTGAGGCCGAGGCAGGCTGAGGCCGAGGCAGGCTGAGGCTGAGGCTGAGGCAAGCCCAGGAGGCAGGCTGAGGCTGAGGCTGAGGCTGAGGCAGGCTGAGGCTGAGGCAGGCTGAGGCTGAGGCTGACGCAGGCTGAGGCCGAGGCAGGCTGAGGCTGAGGCTGAGGCAGGCTGAGGCTGAGGCCGAAGCAGGCTGAGGCTGAGGCTGAGGCAAGCCGAGGCAGGCGGAGGCTGAGGCTGAAACTGAGGCAGGCTGAGGCATCCGTAGGAATCCATAGGAATCCCTAGGAATCCTTAGGAATCCGGAGGCATCCTTAGGAATCCGTAGGCAGAGTTAAGCATCCTCAGGAATCCTTAGGAACCGTTCTTGACATGAACGGGAAGCGCGTGAAATCGAAGAGCTTGGCAAGAACGTGCACCAACACGAAAGTCACATGTCACGTAGGCGCTCTTCCCAAACGTTCACAGGGGGTACCAGGTGGACTTCACTTCCCGCGCAAGTTCAGACGTGGCGCTCACCCCGAACGTCCACAAAGGGTACCAGATGGAGTTCACTACCCGCGCAAGTTCAGACGTGCCGCTCACCCACAACGTCCCCAAAGAGACCAGATAGAGTTCACTACCCGCGCAAGTTCAGACGTGGCGCTCACCCCGAACGTCCACAAACTCATCATCATCATCATCATCATCATCATCATCATCATCATCATCATCATCATCATCGTCATCATCATCATCATCATCATCATCATCATCATCACCATCACCATTACCGTCATCAACCTCATCAGGGAGGGCTGAACTCGCGCGGGGAGTGAACTCCACCTGCTGTGGGCGAGTATGTTTTGAGGATGTCACGAGCGAAACGCTTACTTTTGAACAAACGTATTGAAAAACCAATGGTTTTTCAATGATTTTTCCTTTGGGGCTATCTTGGAGGTCCTCCAAGAGCATCCCCCAAAGACGCCGTACACGGCTACTTCAGCATCTCATTTTTTGGAGGATGTCCCAAGCGAAATCTACATTTTCGAAGATCCGAAGGTTTCGCCAGCGATTTCAACATGTCCATGTTCTGAGGATGTCTCAGGCGAAATGCTCATTTTTGGCATAAGAGGTCTGAAAGCAGCTTTTTCAACATCCTATTGTTTCGAGGATGTCTCAGGCGAGAGCCCCATTTCGAAGAGCCGACGATTTCGCGACCGATTTCAACATCCTGATTTTTCGAGGATGTCTCAGGCGAAATCGTCATTTTAAACATAAGACGTCTTGAGCGATAGCCTCCAACATCTCCATTTTGTGAGGATGTCTCAGGCGAAATGGCCATTCTAGGGAATCCGCCAGGTTCGAACCTTTCCTGACATGAACGGGAAGCGCTTGAAAGGGAAGAGTTACGCAAGAACTTGCAGCATCATGGCGATCAAATGTAGTATAGGCGAGCTCTCCGAACGCTCACAAGGGATACGTATGGACACGCGCTCCCCGAGCGTTCACAAGCATATTCCTGAGTATCCTCACCACTCCTCCGCATGAGGAAGACGACGGCGAAGACGACGACCGGGGAGGAGGAGGAGGAGGAGGAGGAGGAGGAGGAGGAGGAGGAGGCGGAGGGGAGGGGGAAGGGGGGAGGACGAGGAGGAGGAGAGGAGGATAAGGAGCAGCATCAGCAGCAGCAGCAGAAGAAGAGTGAGGAGGAGGAGGGGGAGGAGGACGAGGAAGAGGAGGAACAGGAGCAGGAGGAGGAAAAGGAGGAAGAACAGGAGGAGGAGGAGGAGTTGGAGGAGAAAGAGGAGGAAGAGGAAGAGGAGAAGACCGACGAGGAGGAGGAGGAGGAAGGAGAAGTAGGAAGAAGGCGAGGAAGAGGAGGAGGAAGATGAGGAAGAGGACGAGGAGGAGGAGGAGGAGGAGGAGGAGGGAGGAAGAAGAACAGAAGGAGGAGGAGGAGGAGGAGGAGGAGGAGGAGGAGGAGGAGAAGGAGGAAAAGGAGGAGGAAGATGAGGAGGAGGAGGAAGAGGAAATTTTGGGAGGATGCCTCGAGCGAAACGCTGATTGTTCAACGACAGTGTGTAAAACACATGGGTTTTTCAATATTTTCGCTTCTTGGGCCATCTTGGGGGTCATCCGAGATCGCTCCGAACAGATGCATTACAAGAGCTCTGTCGACATCCCATGTTTTCGAGGATGTCTCTGGCGAAACACCCATTTTCGAGGATCCGAAAATTAGGCGAGCGATTTCGAGATCCCGATTTTTGGAGGATGTCCCGAGCGAAACGCCCATGTTTAGCAAACGACGTCTTAAGATACGACCCCCAACTTCACGATTGTGGGAGGATGTCTCGAGCGAAACGCTCGTTTTCAAAACCTTTCCTGACATGAACGGGAAGCGCGTGAAAGGGAAGAGTTACGCAAGAACTTGCAGCATCATCGCGATCAAATGTAGTATAGGCGAGCTCTCCGAACGCTCACAAGGGATACGTATGGACACGCGCCCCCCGAACGTTCACAGGCATATCCCTGAGTATCCTCACCACTCCTCCGCATGAGGAAGACGACGGCGAAGACGACGACCAGGGAAGAAGGGAGCGGAGGAGGAGGAGGAGGGAGGATGAGGAGGAGGAGGAGGAGGAGGAGGAGGGAGAGGAGGAGGAGAGGGAGGAGGAGGAGGGGAGGAGGAGAAGGAGCAGCATCAGCAGCAGCAGAAGAAGAGGCGAGGAGGAGGTGGGGGAGGAGGACGAGGAAGAGGAGGAACAGCAGCAGGAGGAGGAGGAACAGGAGGAAGAACAGGAGGAGGAGGAGGAGTTGGAGGAGAAAAAGGAGGAAGAGGAAGAGGAGAAGACCGAGGAGGAGGAGGAGGAGGAGGAGGAGGAGGAGGAGGAAGGAGAAGTAGGAAGAAGGCGAGGAAGAGGAGGAGGAAGATGAGGAGGAGGATGAGGAGGAGGAGGAGGAGGAGGAAGAACAGAAGGAGGAGGAGGAGGAGGAGGCGGAGGAGAAGGAGGAGAAGGAGAAGGAGGAAAAGGAGGAGGAGGAAGAGGAAGAGGAGGAAGAGGATTTTTTGGGGAGGATGTCTCGGGCGAAATGCTGATTTTTCAACGAAAGTGTTTACAACACATGGGTTTTTCAATAGTTTCGCTTCTTGGGCCATCTTGGGTGTCATCCGAGATCGCTCCGAACAGATGCATTACAAGAGCTCTGTCGACATCCCATGTTGTCGAGGATGTCTCAGGCGAACCGCCCATTTTCGAGGATCCGAAAATTAGGCGAGCGATTTCGAGATCCCGGTTTTTGGAGGATGTCCCGAGCGACACGCCCATGTTTAGCAAACGACGTCTTAAGAGAACCCCCAACTTCACGATGTTGGGAGAATGTCTCGAGCGAAACGCTCGTTTTCGAAACCTTTCCTGACATGAACGGGCAGCGCGTGAAAGGGAAGAGTTACGCAACAACTTGCAGCATCATCGCGATCAAATGCAGTATAGGCGAGCTCTCCGAACGCTCACAAGGGAGACGTACGGACACGCGCCCCCCTGAACGTTCACAAGCATATTCCTGAGTATCCTCACCACTCCTCCGCATGCGGAAGACGACGGCGAAAACGACGACCAGGGAAGAAGGGAGAGCAGGAGGAGGAGGAGGAGGAGGAGGAGGAGGAGGATGAGGAGGAGGAGGGGAGGAGGAGGGGAGGAGGAGGAGGAGGAGGAGGAGGAGGAGGAGGAGGAGGAGGAGGAGGAGGAGAAGAGGAGGAGGAGGAGGGGAGGAGGAGGAGGGAAGCAGCATCATCAGCAGCAGCAGAAGAAGAGGTGAGGAGGAGAGGGGGGAGGACGAGGAAGAGGAGGGAACAGGAGCAAGGAGGAGGCGGAGAGGAGGAGGAGGAGGAGGAGAGGAGAAGATGAGGAAGAGGAAGAGGAGAAGAAACCGACGAGGAGGACGAGGAGGAGGAGGAGGAGGAGGAGAGGAGGAGGAGGAGGAGGGAGGAGAACTAGGAAGAAGGCGAGGAGGAGGAGGAAGATGAGGAAGAGGACGAGGAGGAGGAGGAGAGAGGAAAGGAGGAGGCAGAGCGAGACGGAGGAGGAGGAGGAGGAGGAGGAGGAGGAAGAGCAGACTGAGGAGGAGGAGGAGGAGGAGGAGGAGGAGGCGGAGGAAGAGGAGGAGGAGGAGGAGGAGAAGGAGGAGGAGGAGGAGGAACGGGACATTTTGGGAGGATGTCTCGAGCGAAACGCTGATTGTTCAACGAACATGTTTAAAACACATGGGTTTTTCAATATGTTCGCTTCTTGGGCCATCTTGGGGGTCATCCGAGATCGCTCCGAACAGATGCATTACAAGAGCTCTGTCGACATCCCATGTTGTCGAGGATGTCTCAGGCGAAACGCCCATTTTCGAGGATCCGAAAATTAGGCGAGCGATTTCGAGATCACGGTTTTTGGAGGATGTCCCGAGCGACACGCCCATGTTTAGCAACCGACGTCTTAAGATACGACCCCCCAACTTCACGATGTTGGGAGGATGTCTCGAGCGAAACGCTCGTTTTCAAAACCTTTTCTGACATGAACGGGAAGCGCGTGAACGGGAAGAATTACGCAAGAATTTGCAGCATCATCGCGATCACATGTAGCATAGGCGAGCCCTCCGAACGCTCACAAGGGATACGTATGGACACGCGCCCCCCGAACGTTCACAAGCATAGTCCTGAGTATCCTCACCACTCCTCCGCATGAGGAA
>CAUYUJ010004958.1:0-2500 GCA_963575745.1 Prorocentrum cordatum | reverse complement strand
GAAGATGTGAGGAGGAGGAGGGGGAGGAGACGAGGAGCAGGAGGAACAGGAGCAGGAGGAGAGGAGAGGAAACGGAGGAGGAACAGGAGGAGGAAGGAGGGGTTTGGAGGAGAAAGAGGAGGAGAGGATGAGAGGAGAAGATGAGACTACCGACAGAGGAGGGAGGAGGAGGAGAGGAGGATGAGGGGAGGAGGAGGAGGAGGAAGGATAAGTAGGAAGAAGGCGAGGAGGAGGAGGAGGAAGATGAGGAAGAGGAGGAGGAGGAGGAGGAGGAGGAGGAAGAAGAACAGAAGGAGGAGGAGGAGGAGGAGGAGGAGGAGGAGGAGGAGGAGGAGGAGGGGGAGGAGGAGGAGGAGGAGGAGGAGGAGCCGGAGAAGGAGGAACAGGAGGAGGAGGAGGAAGAGGAGGAGGAGGACGAGGAGGAACAGAGGATTTTTTGGGCGGACGTCTCGAGCCAAACGCTGATGTGTCAACGAACGTGTGTAAAACACATTGGTTTCTCAACATGTTCGCTTCTTAGGCCATCTTGGGGGTCATCCGAACTCGCTCCGAATAGATGCCTTACAAGAGCTCTGTGGGCATCCCAATTTTTTTCGAGGATGTCTCAGGCGAGACGCCCATTTTCGAGGATCCGAAAATTGGGCGAGCGATTTCGAGATCCCGATGTTTGGAGGATGTCCCGAGCGAAACGCCCATGTTTAGCAAACGACGTCTTAAGACACGACCCCCAACTTCACAAGCATATTCCTGAGCATTCCTGAGGAAGGCGACGGCGAAGACGACGACCAGGGAAGAAGGGAGAGGAGGAGGAGGAGGAGGAGGAGGAGGAGGAGGAGGAGGAGGAGGAGGAGGAGGAGAGGAGGAGGAGGAGGGAGGAGGAGGAGGAGGAGGAGGGGAGGAGCAGGAGGATGGGAGGAGGAGAGGATGGGGAGGAGGAGGAGGAGTAGGAGGAGTAGGAGGAGGAGGAGGAGGAGAAGGAGCAGCATCAGGCAGCAGCCGAGAAGAAGATGTGGGAGGGAGGAGGAGGAGGAGGAGGATAGAGGACGAGGAAGAGGAGGCACAGGATCAGGAGGAGGAAAAGGATGAGGCACAGGAGGAGGGAGGAGGGGAGGAGGAAGGAGGAGGAGGAGGAGGAGGAGGAGGAGTTGGAGGAACACGAGGAGGGAGAGAGAGGAGAAGACCGGACGAGGAGGAGGAGGAGGAGGAGGAGGAGGAGGAGAGGAGAGGAGGAGAAGGAGACGTAGGAAGAAGGCGAGGAGGAGGAGGAGGAAGATGAGGAAGAGGACGAGGAGGAGGAGAAGGAGGAGGAGGAGGAGGAGGAGGAGGAGGAAGACGAGCAGACGGAGGAGGAGGAGGAGGAGGGGGAGGAGGAGGAGGAGGAGGAGGAGGAGGAGGAGGAGGAGGAGGAGGAGAGGAGGAGAAGGAGAAGGAGGAACAGGAGGAGGAGGAGGAAGAGGAGGAGGAGGAGAAAGAGGATTTGTTTAGAGGATGTCTCGAGCGAAACGCTGATTGTTCAACGAACGTGTTTAAACCACATGGGTTTTTCACTAGTTTCGCTTCTTGGGCCATCTTGGGGGTCATCCGAGGTCGCTCCGAACAGATGCCTTACAAGAGCTCTGTCGGCATCCCACTTTTTCGAGGATGTCTCATGCGAAACGCCCATTTTCGAGGATCCGAACATTAGGCGAGCGGTTTCGAGATCCCGATGTTTGGAGGATGTCCCGAGCGAAACGCCCAGTGTTAGCAAACTACGTCTTAAGATGCGACCCCCAGCTTCACGATTTTGGGAGGATGTCTCGAGCGAACCGCTCGTTTTCAAAACCGTTCCTGACATGAACGGGAAGCGCGTGAAAGGGAAGAGTTACGCAAGAACTTGCAGCATCATCGCGATCAAATGTAGTATAAGCGAGCTCTCCGAACGCTCACAAGGGATACGTATGGACACGCGCCCCCCGAACGTTCACACGCATATTCCTGAGTATCCTCACCACTCCTCCGCATGAGGAAGACGACGGCGAAGACGACGACCAGGGAAGAAGGGAGGGGATGAGGAGGAGGGGGGTGAGGAGGAGGAGGCGGAGGAGGGGAGGAGGAGGGGAGGCTGAGGAGGAGGAGGAGGAGGAGGAGGAGGCGGAGGAGGAGAAGTAGCAGCATCAGCAGCAGCAGAAGAAGAGGTGAGGAGGAGGAGGGGGAGGAGGACGAGGGCGAGGAGGAACAGGAGCAGGAGGAGGAGGAACAGGAGGAGGAACAGGAGGCGGAGGAAGAGTTGGAGGAGAAAGAGGAGGAAGAGGAAGAGGAGAAGACCGACGAGGAGGAGGAGGAGGAGGTGGAGGAGGAGGAGGAAGGAGAAGTAGGAAGAAGGCGAGGAGGAGGAGGAAGATGAGGAAGAGGACGAGGAGGAGGAGGAGTAGGAGGAGGAGGAGGAGGAGGAGGAGGAGGAGGAGGAAGAAGAGGAGGAGGAGGAGGAGGAACAGGAGGAACAGGAGGAGGAAGGGGAGGA
>CAUYUJ010004957.1:0-65439 GCA_963575745.1 Prorocentrum cordatum | reverse complement strand
GGCTCAAGATAGCGCAAGATCGCTCACGATGGCTCCTAAGATGGTTCTAAGAAGCCCAAAGACGGCCCCAAGATAACTCCAAGTGGCCAAACTGCTCCCCAAGGAGGCCCCGAAGAGGCCAAAATCGTCCCAAAACCTAAGGAAAATCAATGATTTTTGCTTTCTCGCCTTTTCGCTTCCGATGGCCATCCGAGGCCTGGAGATGGCTCAAGATGGCCCAAGAGGGCCCCAAGAGAGCCCCAAAAGAGCCCCAAGACGGCCCCAAGAGCGCCCAAGAGCACTCCAAGAGCGTTCCAAGAGGGGTCCAAGAGGCGATTTTAGGGGCTTCCGAGGGGGGGCGCTAATCCCACCAGCCCTCTGGGCGTAGGTGGTCTAGAGCAGATCCTCTTCCACCCCTCCCTCTTCCCCCTTGGGGAGGGGTTTACCCCTCCCCCTACCCCCTCCCATGGACCTGGACGGGGGGGGCCGCGGGTAGTTAGAGCGTCCAAGATGGCCCAAGACGGCTCCAAGAGCGCCTCAGAGAACCCAAGATGAGCTCCAAGATGGCTCAAGATAGCGCAAAATCGCTCACGATGGCTCCTAAGATGGTTCCAAGAAGCCCAAAGACGGCCCCAAGATAACTCCAAGTGGCCAAACAGCTCCCCAAGGAGGCCCCGAAGAGGCCAAAATCGTCCCAAAACCTAAGGAAAATCAATGATTTTTGCTTTCTCGCCTTTTCGCTTCCGATGGCCATCCGAGGCCTGGAGATGGCTCCAAGATGGCCCAAGAGGGCCCCAAGAGAGCCCAAAAAGAGCCCCAAGACGGCCCCAAGAGCGCCCAAGAGCACTCCAAGAGCGTTCCAAGAGGGGTCCAAGAGGCGATTTTAGGGGCTTCCGAGGGGGGGCGCTAATTAAACCCCCCCTCTTGTTTGATCGACTCCCTCCAAGATGGCCCAAAAAGCGCCCCGAAGGCTCCCCAGAGCGCCTCAAGAGGGTCCCAAGAGGCGCCCAAGATGCCCCAAGGCGCCCAAAAAGCCCTCCAAGAGGCCCTCAAAAGACCCCCAAGAAGCTCCTCCCCCTCCTCCTCCTCCTCCTCCGATTCTTCCTCCTTCTCCGTCCTCCTCCTCCTCCTCCTCCTCCTCTTTCCCCTCCTTCTCCCTCTCCTCCTCCTCCGACGACGACGACGACTCCTCTTCCATCCTCCCCCTCTCGGGGTCTGTGACAGCTTCCCCCGCCCTTTGTTATTCTGCATGCTCCCCGACTTCCCTGATCACCTCAACTCCCCTGAGCATCGTTTCTGGATGGGCTGGTGGGGATACGCGAAGCGTCAACAATTCCACCCCCCCCTCTTGTTTGATCGACTCCCTCCAAGATGGCCCCAAAAGCGCCCCGAAGGCTCCCCAAAGCGCCTCAAGAGGGTCCCAAGAGGCGCCCAAGATGCCCCAAGGCGCCCAAAAAGCCCTCCAAGAGGCCCTCAAAAGACCCCCAAGAAGCTCCTTCCCCTCCTCCTCCTCCTCCTCCGATTCTTCCTCCTTCTCCGTCCTCCTCCTCCTCCTCCTCCTCCTCCTCTTCCCCCTCCTCCTCCTCCTCCTCCTCCTCCGACGACGACGGCGACGACGACTCCTCTTCCATCCTCCCCCTCTCGGGGTCTGTGACAGCTTCCCCCGCCCTTTGTTATTCTGCATGCTCCCCGACTTCCCTGATCACCTCAACTCCCCTGAGCATCGTTTCTGGATGGGCTGGTGGGGATACGCGAAGCGTCAACAATTAAACCCCCCCTCTTGTTTGATCGACTCCCTCCAAGATGGCCCCAAAAGCGCCCCGAAGGCTCACCAGAGCGCCTCAAGAGGGTCCCAAGAGGCGCCCAAGATGCCCCAAGGCGCCCAAAAAGCCCTCCAAGAGGCCCTCAAAAGACCCCCAAGAAGCTCCTTCCCCTCCTCCTCCTCCTCCTCCGATTCTTCCTCCTTCTCCGTCCTCCTCCTCCTCCTCCTCCTCCTCCTCTTCCCCCTCCTCCTCCTCCTCCTCCGACGACGACGACGACGACGACGACCTATTCCATCCTCCCCCTCTTCGTATTGTATCAGAATCATTGTGACAGCTTCCCCCGCCTTTGTTATCTGATGCTCGCCCGACTTCCCTGATCACTCAACTCCCTGAGCATCGTTTCTGGATGGGCTGGTGGGGATACGCGATGCTCAACAATTGTTGGTAATGCTTTCGGAAACCATTCTTATCTTTATACCCACCAGCCCTCGGGAGTAGGTGGTCTAGAGAAGATCCTCTTCCGCCCCTCCTTCTTCCCCATGGGAGGGTTTTTTTACCACCCCTACCCTCTCCCCTCCCCTGGCCTGGACGATTGGGGGGCAGCGGGGTAGTTGTGCGTCCCAGATCGATGGCCACAGACGGCTCCAAAGAGCGCTCAGAGAACCAATGATGAGCTCAAACATGGCTCTAGTAGCGCAAGATCGCTCACGATGGCTCCTAAGATGGTTCCAAGAAGCCCAAAGACGGCCCCAAGATAACTCCAAGTGGCCAAACAGCTCCCCAAGGAGGCCCCGAAGAGGCCAAAATCGTCCAAAAACCTAAGGAAAATCAATGATTTTTGCTTTCTCGCCTTTTCGCTTCCGATGGCCATCCGAGGCCTGGAGATGGCTCCAAGATGGCCCAAGAGGGCCCCAAGAGAGCCCCAAAAGAGCCCCAAGACGGCCCCAAGAGCGCCCAAGAGCACTCCAAGAGCGTTCCAAGAGGGGTCCAAGAGGCGATTTTAGGGGCTTCCGAGGGGGACGCTAATTAAACCCCCCCTCTTGTTTGATCGCTCTCCTCCAAGATGGCCCCAAGAAGCGCCCAGGAAGCCCCAAGAGGTCCCAAGATGGCCCCAACATGGCCCCAAGAGGCCCCCAAGAGGCCCCCCGGAGGCCCCCAAGAGACCCCCAAGAGGCCCCAAGAGCCCCCCCAGATGCACCCAAGATGCTCCAAGAGGCCTCGGCGAGAATGCCTAAACATTGATTCTACACAGGTTTTAGCCACATGGAGGCCTCTTGGGGGGGGGCACGGATTAAGATGACTCAAAGAGCGTCTGGGAGAGCCCAAAATGACCTCCAAGATGGCTCAAGATATCCCAAGATGTCTCATAATGGCTTCCTCTGTGTGCTGCCCACTTCTCTGATCGAGGCAATTCCTCTGGGCATCGTTTCTGGATGGGCTGGTGGGGATTCGCGAAGCGACAACAATTTTGTTTTCCGTGTTTTTGTACCAGCGACTTGTGGAAGCCGTACTTCCGGAAATTAACCTAAGGAAACAGTGCTTATCGGATTTGGGCTGCATCCCCATTCACGAAACCGAGGAACCCCAGATCCACTTACTCAAACCCGAAAATGTACTCCCTCGCCTGATCCTCGTCCTTCTCCTCCTCCTCCTCTCCCTTCCCCTCCCCCTCGTTCCCCCCTCCACTGTATCTCTCCCTCCTTCTCCTCCTCCTCCTCCTCCTCCTCCTCCTCCTCCCCCTCCTCCTCCTCCTCCTCCTCCTCCGCCTCCTTCTCCTCCTCTTCGTCTTCCTCTTCCGTCTGGGGGGGAGCCTTTCTCACGACGGTCTAAACCCAACTCACGCTCCCTATTGGCGGGTGAACAATCCGACACTTCGGGACTTGTGCGTCTCAATGATGCGAAGAACCGACATCGAACGATCAAAAAACAACGTCGCTATCAACGTTTGGCTGCCGCAAGATGAACAATCCGACACTTCGGGACTTCTGCGTCTCAATTATAATAAGAACCGACATCGAACAATCAACATGCAACGTCACTATGAATGCTTGGCTACCACAAGGTGAACAATCCGACACCTCGGGGCTTCTGCGTCTCAATGATGGGAAGAACCGACATAAAACGATCAAAAGCAACGTCGCTATGAACGCTTGGCTGCCACAGTGTATACAATCCGACACCTCGGGGCTTCTGCGTCTCAATGATGGGAAGAACCGACATCGAAACATCAAACAACAACGTCACTAAAATCAATTATCCCTGTGGTAACTTTCCTTTGCGCCTCTAGTGGGGCATTTCTCAGCGCTCCGTCCCTCCCCTCCTCCTGCTCCATTAATGATGATGATGATGATGATGATGATGATGATGATGAGGAAGAGGAGGAGGAAAAGGGGGAGAAAATGGAGACGTGAGGGAGGAAGAAGAAGAAAAAATGATAAGCAGGAGGAGGAGAAGATGGAGGTCGTTACAGGAGGAACAAGAGAACGAAGGGGAATAATACACGAGGATGATAAGGGGGAGCAAGAGAAAGGAGGAAGAAGAGGACGAGAAGGAGGGGATACATAACGCACAGGAGCAGGTTGAGGAAGAGAGGATGACGCGAAGGAGCATGAGGATGAGGAGGTAGAAGTAGAAACGAACGATCAGGTGAGGCGGAGGGACAAATCCCACCAGCCCTCTGGGCGTAGGTGGTCTAGAGCAGATCCTCTTCCACCCCTCCCTCTTCCCCCTTGGGGAGGGGTTTACCCCTCCCCCTACCCCCTCCCCTGGACCTGGACGGGGGGGGCCGCGGGTAGTTAGAGCGTCCCAGAGGGCCCAAGACGGCTCCAAGAGCGCCTCAGAGAACCCAAGATGAGCTCCAAGATGGCTCAAGATAGCGCAAGATCGCTCGAGATGGCTCCTAAGATGGTTCCAAGAAGCCCAAAGACGGCCCCAAGATAACTCCAAGTGGCCATACAGCTCCCCAAGGAGGCCCCGAAGAGGCCAAAATCGTCCCAAAACCTAAGGAAAATCAATGATTTTTGCTTTCTCGCCTTTTCGCTTCCGATGGCCATCCGAGGCCTGGAGATGGCTCCAAGATGGCCCAAGAGGGCACCAAGAGAGCCCCAAAAGAGCCCCAAGACGGCCCCAAGAGCGCCCAAGAGCACTCCAAGAGCGTTCCAAGAGGGGTCCAAGAGGCGATTTTAGGGGCTTCCGAGGGGGGGCGCTAATTAAACCCCCACTCTTGTTTGATCGACTCCCTCCAAGATGGCCCCAAAAGCGCCCCGAAGGCTCCCCAGAGCGCCTCAAGAGGGTCCCAAGAGGCGCCCAAGATGCCCCAAGGCGCCCAAAAAGCCGGCCCTCAAAAGACCCCCAAGAAGCTCCTTCCCCTCCTCCTCCTCCTCCTCCGATTCTTCCTCCTTCTCCGTCCTCCTCCTCCTCCTCCTCCTCTTCCCCCTCCTCCTCCGACGACGACGACGACGACGACTCCTCTTCCATCCTCCCCCTCTCGGGGTCTGTGACAGCTTCCCCCGCCCTTTGTTATTCTGCATGCTCCCCGACTTCCCTGATCACCTCAACTCCCCTGAGCATCGTTTCTGGATGGGCTGGTGGGGATGCGCGAAGCGTCAACAATTACTCCGACGGAGGGGCCCCGCATGAGAATCCGCTTAGTTTGCCCCTGCATGCCGAAGCGAACATCCGCGGCGAGCTGCTCGGCCTCGGACTTCCCGCGCCGCACAAAGAGTCCCGACTGGACTTAAATGGCGCCAAACAACGCAGAGGCACCAACGACGCCCAAGAGCCAAGAAAGCGCCGAGATAGCCCCAATATAGCACAGCAAGCTGGCAAACCACTGCTGAACCGATGCAGCCGCAGGAACGGAACGATATCTCCCAAGTGTCGATGCTCTTGGTAACTGTTTCACAATTCGCATGACCATGTTCACGGGTTCCAGGCAACACGGGGCGCATTCCGGGCAAAACGGAAAAGCTTCCGGGCAGAACGGAAAACTTTCCGGGCAAAACGAGAAGCTTTTCGGGCAGAGCGGGACGCGTTCCGGGCAGAACGGAATTGCAAGTTGCGGCGGTGGTTTTGCGTCGCCAAGTGGCCGAAAACGAAAAGATACCCTGCTTCTTTGCGGCAGTCTTGCGTCGCCAAGTGGCCGAAATCAACCAAAATCACTGAGAAAGAAAGCAAATCCCGGGCAAAACGGGAAGCTTTCCGGGCAGAACGGAAAGCTTTCCGGGCAAAACGGAATTGCAGGTTGCGACTGTGGTTTCGCATCGCCAAGTCGCCAAGTGGCCGATTGCGTCAGGAACGAGGCGCATGCTGAGCGGGACCGCTCCCAGAGCTGTGCTTATTGTTCTTGTTGGGCCAATCAGCGGCCACCTCCATCATTCTTCATTGTTGTCGTTGGGTTGATCAGCAACCCAATTGGGATTTGCATTATTTCGGCTGGGTCGGTGCAGGATAGCGGGGAGGCACACATTGCTGTCTTCGAGTGGGCAAACGACTCTTTTCCTCTTTGTTCTCCTCCACTTCCTCTGCCCTCCACATCCTCTCCACGTTCCCATCCATCTCCCCTGATTTTGCCGTCTTCCTCGTGCTCCTCCCCCCCGCGCCCCCCCCTTCTCGTCTCCACTCTGACCTCAGGACCTCGGGTCCTCCATCTTCCCAGCCATATCTGCTACAGCCTCGCGAATGGGTTTTCGAAGTCCATCATCGGCACGTGCTCATGACAATGCAACGCAATGCAATTTATTGCAACGCACGATTGCAAAACGAATGGACATCGGAGGGTGGGAGGCCGAAGCCTAAGAACATAAAGGGTCCCTCCCCGAAGTCGAGGGGGATCTAAACCCTTGCGCTGGTTGTAGCAGGCAAATGTTGGCAAATGTTTCGCAGGCGCGACAGAACCGACTATCGGGGCGCAGCGTCCTCATCGAAGTACGCTTCGGGCTCAATGTCAACTGCGCTCTCAATGAAATTGGCCCATAAACCGACATGGCACTCAGCGTTCGGCACCTCAGCGTTGTCACCAAGCAGCGCCCAAGCCTTAAGCATCGCCAGTGTCTTGCCATCATCGCGGATTTTGTACGTCTTCTGGCAGTTCGCGTGCAGATGGCACGTCATCTGGTAGCCGCCGCGATGAGCTTGTTTCTTGATGTACGAGAACTTATGCTTCAAGCGCCCCCTTTCTGGCCACGGCGTGCCCTTGAACACCTTCCTGCGCTTTGCAGCAGGCTCGGCTGGCAAGGCCACCTCGTCGGCGACAGGCGGGTCGGGCTCAGCTGGCAAGGCGGCCTCGTCGGCGGCAGGTGGGTCACAGGCATCGTCACTGTCGCTGTCGCTGGAGGGCGATGACGATTCACCACTCGACAAACCAGGTGAAGATGGCACTTCAAGCGAGGAGGACGAGGGGGAGTGCGGCAGTTCAGGCAGTGCAAGCAATTCAGGCAATCCAGGCAGCTCGGGCGCGTGCGGCCACTCGTCATCGCCCGTTTCCTGGATGCGGCCAATCGTCTTCGCCCCGCGCGTCCTCATGGCGCCTTCCTTGGTGCTCTTGCCCAAAAGCCTGTTGTAGTCCGCAACGGTGGCGCTGGGGGGGTGTGGAACAGCGACGCCGTCCATCGACTGCAGCAATGCCAGGAGGTACTCGTGCTTGATGCTGTCGCCCCGATGAGTGTACCAGACCTTGTCCTGGGCAGGGTCCATGCCAGCCGTGTAGCACGATTCGATTCGCATGCCGCGGCGCCTCCTTGGAATATGTTGGTGCTTACACCCGCGCGCCTCCATTTCCAAGACCAGTTGGAACGTTGAAGCGGTATCCAAGCACGCAGGTCTCATCTGAAATAGCGGGCGGCTTTCCGCCAGTCTTCGCCCATACTGGACCTCTTCCAATCCGACGGCGGTCAACTTGTAGGGAGGTCCTTCGCATATGCCGTCAGCGACGAACATCTCGAGCAAGCGAATCTCATGCTGACTCGCGCCGCTGCTGGAAATCCGCCGATCCAAAGAATGGGTTTTCGAACGCCTAAGCTGAAGTCTGCAGCCCCGGCCTGACGCCGCAAGGAGCGACAGGCCAGCAATCACCCAAGGAACGCGCCGACAATCCCTCCAGAGGGTCCACGGAACGCACCGAGAAGCTAGCAACATGCCCTCCCCCCCCCCCGCACCAGGAAACTGCTCGCGTCGGGAGGGGGGGGGGGGGGCGAGGGTCCTTGGATCGCGGCGCAGGCCAACAGGCGACTACAATAGTGACGCCGCCGCCTCTGGATAATAACTTATCCAGCAAAGAAGGAATGCTGGGCAACAGGTGCTGCGGCACAAGCTGAGTGATGTGTCGAGGCAACTGTCGAACCATAACAGAACCCTCTGAAGGCCACCAACGGATAGACTGTATTTGCTGCCAATCGAGGAGATGGGGGCTGAACGCGACAGCAATCGCATCCGCGCAGCCTGTGCTGATGTGCATCGGGCTGACGCTCACCACTGCTCTTCCAGCTGAGGCCCTGGCATATCGAGTACATCGTAAACGTTGATGACCGACCATCCTTTCAAAGAAACCGAATTGCGAAGACGGGTCCGTTGGGCTTTCGCGGGCGCGACGTTGACCACGGAGAAAAAAACGCACATCTTCCACGGGTGCGCCCGTGCGCCGAACGTCAGGCAAGAGCTCCAGCATGGTCGACGGCGGATTGACACAGCAGTGGCCAACATCGTCTTCCAAGGGTGCATGGCGGACGCGAAGTGCGCTGGCTTGCGGCTTCAATAATGATGACAGGCGCTGGAAGGCCTCAGGATTAACGCTCACCGACATGATGCCCTCTTTCTTACATGCTTCGGATGCCAGGTGTTTCAATGCCAATTTGTGCATGTGGCTCTCTAGCGCCTTGCTCTCATCAAACGCATGGCTCGCTCCTGCGCCTCGTTCCAAGGGTAGATGCGTCCTGGCGGGTGGAGGCCTCATGGCGTACTTGGTAAACGTGTCTGCGTGGTAAACCACTTTGTAAAATATGGGGTTTCTCCCTTCGGACCTGGACTGCTCTCTAATGACGTTCTGCACAAGCGGGTGGCTAGAAAAGCCCAGGTGCTTCACGGCGTCCCATCCGTTGCGGACCCTCGTCAACAAGGCACTGAGGGACTAGAATATCTGGGGCTCGTTCTCCAACCACTTTGTCATCTGAGGCATCCTGTGCTGAATGCTGACGTATGGCCCCGCGTGGCTGGGCGCTCTGGTGGTAGCTTTCTTGGCGCGGGCATGTTGGCCTTCGATGCGCCACGTGTGGGAATGCAATAGCGCCATCTCCACTGCGATCTCTTTCAGCCCGTCGACGTCTCCTTCGCAACGTGCCCAGTCCCCCTCACTGTCGAAAAAATCTAAGCATTGCTCGCGGAGAGGGCTGCAACGCAACTCCTTCAACCTCGGATGCGAGCTATCACTGTGCATCGCCTGGCTGAGGCAACGGGCGCGGACGGCCGCGTCGTGGTGACCGAGCCCGGCGAGAATATAGGGCGCTTGGGTTTTGAAAGTGAGCTTCATCGTGTAAGTCGAATCCGCCCCCATATCTTGGCGAATGGGCGATTGTTTCCGATGGGCATTTCGTGGCGTGCGTAGCCATCGGGCCAGCCCGAACTCCAAGACGGCCCGAGAGGCCTCCGCGCCCCCCCCCCCCCCACGTGACCAATGAGGGCCCCGAGACCGCCGAAGAGGCGACCGAGACGTCCAAGGAAGGCCCCACCAGGACAACCCGAAACAAAATTCAAGCGGGTCGAAACCCGATCTTTCAGGCCACGCGGAAACCAAATTGAGCGCGGTGCGGCCGCAAATCTGGCCTGCAATTGCGCAAATGGCTTCTTGCTAGCAACCAAAGCACGGTGGCGGAGCAAACCATAGGCAACTTTATATAAGTGCACTCGGCCTCTCTCAAAATCCATGAGTACATGCATTGCGGCATCTGAGCTGATTCGCGCGTGCAAGTCAGTCTCGAGCCTGGCCAGAGAAATAGAAAAGAATGCGTGGATCACGTCGAAGAACTCGCCGTTGGCTAGTTCGGGTTCCCGACGCCCCCGCAAAGGGCATGCGTTGATGACGCCCATGACGTCGCGAGGAGTATCTGCCTCCGACCCGGTAATCTCAATGGTCGGCCAATGGCATGGGCAACGCGACGCCCATCGGACGGCTTGCCGTTGCCCCTGTGCAAAGACCCGCAACGCTACCAACTTAGCCCGCCAAATAGCATCAAGGATGGCGGCGTCGACGAGGTCCAACCTAGCGTCGTGCTCGTCGTCGGCATTGGGGTCGGGCGCCTTGGAAGCTTTTGCGCCGTCAAGAGTAAGCGTGCAGATTCCAACCGTTGCACAAAGCAATCCCACCAGCCCTCTGGGCGTAGGTGGTCTAGAGCAGATCCTCTTCCACCCCTCCCTCTTCCCCCTTGGGGAGGGGTTTACCCCTCCCCCTACCCCCTCCCCTGGACCTGGACGGGGGGGCCGCGGGTAGTTAGAGCGTCCAAGATGGCCCAAGACGGCTCCAAGAGCGCCTCAGAGAACCCAAGATGAGCTCCAAGATGGCTCAAGATAGCGCAAGATCGCTCACGATGGCTCCTCAGATGTTCCAAGAAGCCCAAAGACGGCCCCAAGATAACTCCAAGTGGCCAAACAGCTCCCCAAGGAGGCCCCGAAGAGGCCAAAATCGTCCCAAAACCTAAGGAAAATCAATGATTTTTGCTTTCTCGCCATTTCGCTTCCGATGGCTATCCGAGGCCTGGAGATGGCTCCAAGATGGCCCAAGAGGGCCCCAAGAGAGCCCCAAAAGAGCCCCAAGACGGCCCCAAGAGCGCCCAAGAGCACTCCAAGAGCGTTCCAAGAGGGGTCCAAGAGGCGATTTTAGGGGCTTCCGAGGGGGGGCGCTAATTAAAACCCCCCTCTTGTTTGATCGACTCCCTCCAAGATGGCCCCAAAAGCGCCCCGAAGGCTCCCCAGAGCGCCTCAAGAGGGTCCCAAGAGGCGCCCAAGATGCCCCAAGGCGCCCAAAAAGCCCTCCAAGAGGCCCTCAAAAGACCCCCAAGAAGCTCCTTCCACTCCTCCTCCTCCTCCTCCGATTCTTCCTCCTTCTCCGTCCTCCTCCTCCTCCTCCTCCTCCTCCTCTTCCCCCTCCTCCTCCTCCTCCTCCTCCTCCGACGACGACGACGACGACGACTCCTCTTCCATCCTCCCCCTCTCGGGGTCTGTGACAGCTTCCCCCGCCCTTTGTGATTCTGCATGCTCCCCGACTTCCCTGATCACCTCAACTCCCCTGAGCATCGTTTCTGGATGGGCTGGTGGGGATACGCGAAGCGTCAACAATTTCAATGTCAAGAATGCTGCGTATGGCGTGCGACACGGTGTTCCAGCGGTCCTCGTAAACCTCTGCGTGGAACCTCTCGATATCTCTTTTGAAACCCAACGCTGCGCCAGTGTTGAAACACCGTTCTAATTATATTTCCTTGCTCTCCTTGCGCGTGACAAGACGGCGCACCTTTTTCAAAGAGAATATCGTGTCATCGTACCCCTCCATCGCTGCGCTCAAACCTTTCGTGGCATTGCTGATCCACGGCGCCCTTCCCCAAGGCCGCGGGCGAACCAACCGCGGCGGCCCATGATCACCCCTCTGCGAGAAAAAAAAAACCTTTTCGCGTGAGCCCTTGGGCAGGGGGCATCTTGCTTCGACCTTTCGAACGGCCCAGGGCGGCGCCCGTGGGCGCGCTGTCAGGTTCTTCCAGGGGCGCCGACGCGGCCAAACAAACCCCAAGCTTGACCGAGATAGGCGCGGGCACCAATCAACCCAAACCAACATCAATGACGGCCCCATGGGGCCCGAGAGGGCGCGGGGAGGCTGCCAACCAACATCCGCGAAGCCCCTGGCCCCCGTCTCAAGCGCGGCGGCGTGGGTGCCACAGGCAGCTGTATAATGTGGAGCAAGTCAGGTCCCTCGAAAGACCTGGACACGTCTGCAACAGGCCCGCGTGGTGGCGGCGGAGGGGAAGTAGCGGAGAAATCATCCTCGGCCACGTCGCGAAGCTCATCGGTGATGGTGGCGGGGGCATCGAAATATGGCAACACGTCTGCGACGTTGATCGGTAGAACTCGTGCGAAGCCAATCTCTACTCCATAGTCACTGTGAAAACTGACGATGGATTGAAGGAAACGCTCTAGAATCTGACGGCTTTTGCAGAGCAGGGCAAACGCGTGGAGCAATGCCCTGAACTCCAATGCCAAGGTAGTGCGGCCGTGGCCGAGGTTCACAGGTGGACATACGCGCGCGATGATTATGTTGCTGATTTCCTGAGCCAGCCGACTCTGGTCCCTCACATCGTCAGACCCTTGTGTAATTTCAACGCCTCTGTAACCCAACATTTCCAGGAGGAAACCGTGCAAGTCAACTAGAGCCGCCGCCCCTCTGGGCCTTCGATGTCCCCTCGGCGCGCGGAATACTTTCCTTTTTTTTTTAAGGGGGGCCTCCCTTGGGAACATAGCCTATGGGAAATACGGGTGGGGCTCCAAGGTCTCGACTGGCGCGTCAGCGTGGCTGCTTTGGTTCGCGCGTCGGGAATGGCGGGCGGGGAAGAGTCGGGAGAGGAGGAGGAGGAGGAACAGGAGCTGGAGGAGAAGGAGGAGGAGGAAGTAGAGGGCGCGCCATCGGAAGACGTTGTCGGCGTCTTCCAATGGACATGTCTGGCGCCCCGAAAAGCTGGCGGCGTAGCGTGAGCCAACAAATCGCTCTTCCGAACCAGCCAGATCATAATGAGCTCGTAGTCCCTGCCAGCCTGCGGGCTGCTGTCTGCTTGTACCCATATGGATAAACCCTGGCCCATCAAATAACTTTCTACCATCTCACGGAAAATCAGCATCATCGCGACGTCTATCCTCCCTCGTGTCCGGCTGACAGCTGATTTGGATGGGATTTTAATTGTGTCCTCCAGAGACTGGCCGTGTACCTTCTGGACGAACGCTTGCGCGAGCTCCTTCGGAAGAACGACTTGCAACGCGAACGCGCAAGCCTTCCGCAACTGACTATCCTGTTGCAACAAATCGGCCAAGAAAAAAGACGATCAGCTTTGACACCCTGTAGCTTTGCCCACCATGGGCGCCGATGTTTTCCCACTCATGAGCCAACAAATGTTGGCGGCCATTCCGAAGTTGGACGGCAACGTCGTACATGTGACTGCATGTCCCCTCCACGCCGGGGAGGCGCATGCCAGGAATGCTACACGCAAAATCGGCGGCGCGCCGTACTGACGCGAGTGCCAGCTGAATGCCGGGTGCTGTGAAAACCCGCCTCTCCGCTCCGAAACGCGGACTAGCGTGTCGTGGAACAATGTTGTCGTTGTTGTTGTTGTTGTTGTTGTTGTGGCGTTAATGGAGATTCGCCATCCCGACGCTGCCAAATAATGCCAGGGAAGGGCGCCGCTGTGCACCGAGAGAACCCCTCCCCGAACAAAGAAAGGGAGACCACCGCAACGGCCCTCACACTGCGCCACGACGGCCCCCCACGGGAACCCTCGCGGGAAACGGGGCGGGGAAATCCGAAGCCCCCGCTCGGGCATGCCCCGAGCTAGCCTGTATGCGACCCGCGGGGGTTCCAGCGACCCCCTTCGTATCCGAGACAAGAACCAGAAGCCCCTAAAACGGCCGCCGCGAAATTCCAACGCTGCCCCCCCAAGAGGCCGTGGGCCCCCACCCGCTAGATCCCAGAGACCGCCGCGATGATTCGCACGGCCAATCCACGCAGTGTGACGGGATGCGCCATACGCGAATATATGCTCATCTTCGAAGGACCAGGAACTGCCACATGAGAACTTGCGGCGCCCCCCCACGCGGACCGCCGAAAAGCGCCCTGCAAGCGCGCGAGCCCTTCGTGAACCAACGGGCGGTGCCACCCCACCCGCGTCCGCACCTTGCAGTGTTTGTTGCAATCGACCACGGCAAAGGAGTCCCATGACTTCGCAAGAACCAACATCGCGAATGATGGCGGTAGTTGAACAGCTAAGGTAATCGAGCGTCGTGGGAGCCCACCGCGGGCGCGCTCGACTTCCCCCCAGTTCAAACATCGGGACTGTCGCAAATACGAGGCGAAGCCGTCAGGGAACTCGAGGAGGAAACATATGGTGGCGTCGTGGCCAGCGGCCCGCACCTGCCACGGGGAACACTTCCACGCACCAACGACTTTGAACAAAACAAACAACTTGCCATCCAAATTGCTGCCAGCCAGGACCTGCCAGAAATCGTGCTGGGTCTGCTGGCAATCAGTCTTTGAGTGGAGCGCGAAATACGTCATGTCAGCCTCCACTTCAAGGAGGCCGCAAACCTGCATGTCTCGCCCGGGAAGGGTGCACGCATCGGGGCATGTCTGAGACAACGCGCGCCGCACTCCAGGTGCCTGGGCCGCCAGCTCTGGCACTGATATTCGCCTGGACCCTGTTTCGGTCTTCTGCGCGACCCGATGGGCCGAACAAATCGTCAACCATATTAACTCTCGGACAGCGTGACTTCGCGGGCCGTTGTTGTCAACCGAATCAGTTATCGGGCCGCTGGCAGCTACGATATTCCTCGGCCCGAAGACGCTGTCAACCATTCCAGCTGCGGCGGCCTCGAAATCATCGTCGCAGGCGTGGCTCATCGAACAGATGCGTGCTCGCTCAGATCGGCGGCGGGCCCACGTGGCGGCAAGGCTTCTCGGAAACCTGCGTGTGTTTCGGACGAATTTCTTGGGCCGTTTCCGAAGATCCGCCGCCGCGCCCTGGGCGCGAAGTGGGCGTGTCTTCGGGTCTTGCGCTCCACCCCCTGAGCTTCAATCCTCAGTCGAAAAGAAAATCAGACTTCGGGGCGCCTCGGCCGAAATCTCAGGGGGCGTGCCGCGTGGCCCCTGGGACTTTCAAGCGCGTGCGTTTCGCTAGCGACGTCTCCTGTGCGTGGTTTTCGGTCGGGGCCGTTCTCGGACGACTTCCAATATGGCCACTTCCTCCTCCGCGCCCTCTCCCCCCGCCTCCTCCTCCTCCTCCTCTTCCCCGCTTTCAGCCTTCCCGTCTGCCTTTTTAGCCTCCATCTCCGCGCTCCTATTCCTCTTCCCGCCCCTGCCCCTCCTCCTCCTCTCGCGCGTGTTCCGCGACTGTCTTCTTGACCAACTGAAGGAACACCTTGGTTGGTGTCTCATGCCTGAGCGCCCAACTCAGCCACATTTGCGCTTCCACAAGGTCCTGGGCGGCGGCGGCTCGCCTGAGGCGTCTTCGATGAAATGGGCTGATCAAGATGCCTGCGGTCTTCTCAGAGGTCCCGAAAGTCTGCCCCTTTTAATCCCGCCCTGGGCCCGCCGCCGACAAACGCGCCTTGGAAACGATATGCCGCAGCTTCTTGCGTCGAGATGGCTACGGAGGGAGAGCGCTGGGCAACTTTGACAACGCTGGTCATGGCACTTATTTGCAAACGTTGGGTTTCGAAGCGAGGGGCTGCATGGCGACCCCGCGCGCGGCATATGCCGCTGGTACCTGCGGGCCCCCCCCCGTGGGGCCGCGAACCGCGCGCGGGGTGTGCCGAAATGGGCGGCGGTGGCCCATGCGACGCCCGCCGCTGGAGCCTTCGGCGGCCCCCCCCCCCCCCACGGGGCCGCGCGCCGCCTATGGGGCCCCGAGCCGCGTGAGAGATGTGCCGAAATTGGCGGCGATGTCACATGCAAACCCTGCCGCTGGAACCTTCGGTTGAGCTCCTTCGGAGGCCGCGAACCGTGTGAGAAATGCGCCGAAATGGACGGCGGTGCCGCGTGCAACCCGTGTCGCTGAAACCTTCGGTGGAGCTCCCTGTGGGGCCGCAAACCGCGCGAAGGGTTCGCCGAAATGGGCGGCGGTGCCGCGTGCAAGCCCTGTCACTGGAACCTTCGGTTGACCTCGCTATGGGGCCGCGAACCGCGTGAGGGGTGTGCCGACATGGGCAGCGGTGCCGCATGCAAGCCCTGTCGCTGGAGCCTTCGGTGGAGCTCCCTATGGGGCCACGAACCGCGTGAGGGGTGTGCCAAAATATGCGGCTGCGCCGCGTGCAATCCCTGTCACTGGAACCTTCGGTTGACCTCCCTATGGGGCCGCGAACCGTGGAAAGGGTGCGCCGAAATGGACGTCGGTGCCGCGTGTAAGCCCTGCCATTGGAGCCTTCGGTGGAACTCCCTATGAGGCCGCGCGCCATGTGATAAGTGCGCCGAAATGAGCGGCGGTGTCGCATGCAAACTCTACCATTGGAACCATCGGTGGGGCTCCCTATTGGGCCGAGGGCAGCGCGGGGGGTGCGCCGCAATGGGCGGCGGCGCCCTGTGCAAGCCCTGCCGTTGGAGCCATCGATGAGCTCGTCACGCGGCCGCGAAGCGCGTGGGGGTGTGCCGAAATGGGCGGCGGTGCCGCGTGCAAGCCCTGCCACTGGAGCATTCGGTGGGCCTCCCTGTGGGGGCGCGAGCCGCGTGAGGTGCGTGCTGGGATGGGCGGCGGTGCCGCGCGCAAGCCCTGCCGCTGGGGCCTTCGGTGGAACTCCTGCTGGAGCCGCGAGCCGCGTGATGGGCTGTGCCGACATGGGCGGCGGTGCCGCGTGCGAACCCTGCCATTGGAGCCTTCTGTTGAGCCCCCCATGGGGCCGCGAAACGCGTGGAAGGCGTGCCGAAATGGGCGGCGATGCCGCGTGCAAGCCCTGCCATTGGAGCCTTCGGTGGAGCTACCTATGGGGCCGCGAACCGCGTGACAAATGTGCTGAAATGGGTGGCGGTACCGCGTGCAAGCCCTGCCGCTGGACCCTTCGGTGGGACTCCCTCTGGGGCCGCGAACCGTGCGCGGGCTGTGCCGAAATGGGCGGCGATGCCGCATGCAAGCCCTGCCGCTGGAACCTTCGGTGGGGCTCCCCGTGGGGCCGCGAACCGCGTGGGGGGCGTGCCGAAATGGGCGGCGGTGCCGCGTGCAAGCCCTGCCGCTGGAGCCTTCGGTGGAGCTCCTCGTGGGACCGCGAAACGTGTGAGGGGTGTGCCGAAATAGGCGGCGGTGCCGCGTGCAAATCCTGCCACTGGAGCCTTCGGTGGGGCTTTCAATGGGGCCACGAAACGTGCGAGGGGTGCGCCGAGGAGAGGGGGGATATGAGGGCGCGGGGGGGGGGGGGAGAAGGATGAACGCGGGAGAACGTCTCTTGTGAAAACGAGGACCCAACGCCACATGATGGTTGGGAAACAAACCTCTGTGGGCGTTGCCGGACACATAAGTTACGCTACCGGGGGACCCCGCATACCTAGTATTTCCCATGTGTACCATCGGTGCTTCTGCTGCTGCTCCTCCTTTTCCTCCTCGGTGTCTTCCTCCTGCTGCTGCTCCTGCTGCTGCTGCTGCTGCTGCTGCAGCTGCTGCTGCTGCTGCAGCTGCTGCTGCTGCTGCCGCTACTGCTGCCCCACCGCCCCGTCCTCCTCCTCCTTCCTCCCTCCTCCTCCTCCTCCTCCCCCCACCCTCTGCTCCCCTTCATCCGCTCCCTCCTCCTTATTTTCTCCTCCTCTTTGGCTCCTCATTCTCCCCCGCCTCCTCCACTCCTCCTAGCGCCTGCTCCTCCTCCTCCTCCTCCTCCTCCTCCCCCTCCTCCTCTACCTCCTCCTCCTACCTCCCAGCGCACCCCCTGTGGCGTCGAGGAAAAGCGACGCCTGCCACGCCCTGGGAGCCTACAGCGCATAGGGCCCCCACCTCCCAGCGCACCCCCATGTGGCGCCGAGGAAATGCCGCGCCTGCCACGCCCTGGTGGCCTACAACGCATAGGGCCCCCACCGCCAGCGCGCCCCCATTGTGGCGCCGAGGAAATGCCACGCCTGCCACGCCCTGGGAGCCTACAGCGCATAGGGCACCCACCTCCCAACGCACCCCCTGTGGCGTCGAGGAAATGCCACGCCTGCCACGCCCTGGGAGCCTACAACGCATAGGGCCCCCACCCCCAGCGCACCCCCTGTGGCGTCGAGGAAATGCCACGCCTGCCACGCCCTGGGAGCCTACAACGCATAGGGCCCCCACCCCCAGCGCACCCCCTGTGGCGTCGAGGAAATGCCACGCCTGCCACGCCCTGGGAGCCTACAGCGCATAGGGCCCCCACCCCCAGCGCACCCCCTGTGGCGTCGAGGAAATGCCACGCCTGCCACGCCCTGGGAGCCTACAACGCATAGGGCCCCACCTCCCAGCGCACCCCCTGTGGCGTCGAGGAAATGCCACGCCTGCCACGCCCTGGGAGCCTACAACGCATAGGGCCCCCACCCCCAGCGCACCCCCTGTGGCGTCGGAATGCGCGCCTGCACGCCATGGGATGCCTACAACGCAAGCCCCCCCCCCCCCTAGCGCCCCCCCCCCCCCCCCCCCCCTGTGGCGTCGAGGAAATGCCGCGCCTGCCACGCCCTGGGAGCCTGCGGCGCACAGGGCCCCCACCCCCAGCGCACCCCGTGTGGCGTCGAGGAAATGCTTCGCCTGCGACGCCCTGGGGGCCTGCAGCGCATAGGGCCCCCACCCCCAGCGCACCCCTTGTGGCGTCGAGGGAATGCCCTGCGTGCTATGCTGTGCGTGCTGTCCGCGCTGCGTGCGGTTTGCCGTGCTTGCTGTGCCGTGCGTGCTCTGCTGTGCGGAGCTAGCTGAAGATGCTGAAACTGCGCTCAGCTTGCGCGCGCTGAGCGAGCTGAGCCTGAGCTGGCTGAGCAGTTGGTGTGAGGAGGGGGGAAGAGTGAGGAAGGAGCGGAGACGCGGGTGCGGCGCGGTCAGGGTAAGAAAACCCACCGCCCCACGAAACATGGGGGGGCACGCGGGTGTGACGCGTATGTGAAGAAGAAAATCAGAACCCCAACTTGGACTGTTGGGAAAGCCGACAATTTGCCACCAATACTTGCTTCTGCATGGGATTGGCCCAGGCGGAATCTACCGTGCGCGGCCATTGACTTCTCACACCAAACAACTGGGGGGGAGTGGTTTGACGCGGTTTCCCTGCTTTTTCCTCTCCCCCTGGTCGTGGCCCCGATGCCTCTGCTCGAGGCTCCGCTCGGAAAAAGGTTTTGCCCCCTGCCTGCCCCCCTGGGCTTGGAAGGGGCGCCCAGGCTAGAGCGTCCCGGGATTGCTCCACGAGCGCGCCCCTCTTGCAGCAGGCCGCCCCCAATATGGCGCTCCATAGGTGCAATCAAATTCGGCTTGCATCCAAGAGGCCCCAAGGCAACCCCAAGAAGGTCCCAACTGCTTTTCGGACCCCTTCTTAAATGGTTCAAAGGCACCTGGGAAAACAACACCTGTGTTGTTCGATATTTGTTTCCGCCTCCGATACGTCTCTTGGGCCTCCAGACTGGGTGCAGGGCGCGTGAACACGCGACGGCAGATTAACAAATCACAAAAGAGAGGGCGAAACAGCAGGACGATTATTGAGTATGTCGATCAAGCCAACTCTGGCTCGCAAAGTGGACCCCCAAGGGGCCCCGCTCGCAAAAGACGGATAACGTCCTCAATGGCCTCCTAGGGTTCGGGGTTTACGGGTTCGGCTCAGGGCTTAAGGGATAGCGCTTAACGATGGGAACTACGGCTCAGAGATTATGGTTCAAGGCTCAGGGGTTATGTTTGGGCGAAAGAGACGGACGATGCGAAGAAGAAAAAGCAGACGGAGAGAGGAGGAGAAGGAGAAGGACCCGGAAAAAACGGAGGAGGAGGAGGAGGAGGAGGAAGAAGAGGAGAAGGAGGAGGAGGACAAGGAGGAGGAGGAGGACGAGGAGGAGCTGAGGCCGAGGCTGAGGCTGAGGCAGGCTGAGGCTGAGGCTGAGGCAGGCCGATGCTGAGGCAGGTTGAGGCTGAGGCTCAGGGTGAGGCAGGCTGAGGCTGAGGCAGGCTGATGCTGAGGCTGAAACGGGCTGAGGCAGAAGCAGGCCTGATGCTGAGGAAGGCTGCGGCTGATGAGGCTGAGGCTGATGCCGACTGCTGCTGAGGCACACCGAGGGTGAGGCTGAGGCTGATACAGGCTGAGGCTGAGGCTGAGGCTGAGGCTGAGGCTGAGGCTGAGGCTGAGGCTGAGTCTGACGCAGCCTAAGGCTGAGTTTGAAGCAAGCTGGGACTGAGGGTGAGACTGAGGCTGGTGCGAGCTGAAGCTGAAGCAGGCGGAGGCTGAGGCCGAGGCTGAAGGCAAACTGAGGCTGACCGAGCCCGTGTCCGTGCCCGAGCCCGAGCCCGAGCCCGACCCGGGCCCGAGCCCGAGCCCGCGCCTGCGCCCGCGCCGGAGCCCGAGTCCGACTCCAAGCCAGCCCGAGCCCGAGCCCGAGCCCGAGCCCCCGCCCGAGCCCGAGCCCGAGTCCGAGCTCGAGCCCGAGCGCCCGAGCCAGAGCCCGAGCCCGAGCCCGGCCCAAACCCGACCCGAGCCCGAACCCGCGCCCGCGCCCGCGCCCGCGCCCGCGCCCGCGCCCGCACGAGCCCGTGCCCCGGCCCGAGCCCGAGCCCAAGCCCGAGCCCGCGCCCGAGCCCGAGCCCCAGCCCTAGCCCAGCCCAAAAACCCGAGCCCGAGCCCGAGCCCGAGCCCCAGCCCTAGCCCAGCCCAAACCCTAGCCCGATCCCGAGCCCGAGCCCGCCCGAGTCCGACCTGAGCCCGAACCCGTCCGCGCCCGCGCCCGAGGCCCGAGCGCGAACCCAACCCCGAGCCCGGGCCCGAGCACGAGCCCGAGCCCCAGCCAGCCCGAGCCAATGCCTGAACGCGGGCTCGAGCCGGAGCCCGAGCCCGAGCCGAAGCCCGAGCCCGAGCCAGCCCGAGCCGAAGCCCTAGCTGCGTTCCAGCCTGAGCCTGCGCCTAAGCCCGAGACCGTGCCCGAACGCAGGCCCAAGTCCGAGCCCGAGCCCGACCCGTGGAACCAGGCCGAGCTCGAGCCCGACCCCGAGCACACGCCAGTGCCTGCGCTCGATCCTGAACCCGCGCCGGAGGCGAGCGCGAGCCCCCGAGCCCAAGCCCCGCACAGGCTGAACCAAGCGGAGGCTGGGGCTCGGCAGACTGAGGCTGAGGCTGCGGCAGGCTGATGCCGAGCTGGAACAAACTGAGGCTGAGGCTGAACCGAAAACAGACTGAGACTCATGCTGAAGCAGCCTGCGCCTGAGACTGAAGCGGCTGAAGCTAAGGCGGAGGCAGGCTGAGGCTAAGGCAAACCGATGCTGAGGCTGAGGCTGAGGCAGGCTTAAAGTGGCGGCTGGGGCCGACGCCGAAACTGCAGGCAGGCTGACTGATGGCTGACGGTAAAGCAATCTGGGCAACAACACAAACAACGAATATGATCAATGAATATATTGATGCTTTACGTCTCGATTTTCATTGTAAATGAATGGTTCAGGCATCTCTAACCATGGTATCGAGCGGGGAAAGTCCTACAACTCAAATCTGTCTTTGCTTGAGCCCTGAAGGTTCACTATAGCCCGCCAACAAACCATTTGCGCATATGTGCGCAAATGGTGTTTGTCCCTCTCAAAGGCCACCAAAACTATATTAAATCGGTGCAAAAAAAAGGCAAACCACCACAATCACCTCGAAACAACTCGAACAAAATAATGAAACTGAATACGAATGTGTAAGATGGTGCAACATGCAAACTGAAACACCAAAACATGTTCGAAATGCAGACGATAAGCTCAGAACTACTGTATCTGATTCAACGCGTTGCATAGTGCACTGGGTACTCTCGCAATGTCGTCTCCGTCTGAAACGCTCATGTTAACGCATCTAAAATGGTGTTGAACAAAAGAAACTTCGGCTTTACCTTGCAATATACTCTGAAAACATATCTCTCGAAATAAAACGCTCGATCACACGAAAACCTAAACGTGAACTCTCGACAACAAATTGGAACACCAAACAAGCAACACATTCGACCGTTTTTTTTTTTTTTTTTTTTTTTGTTTTTTGTTCCCCCCCCCCACATCCAAAGTGGGGTTCTTGTTTTCTCTGCACACCCCCCGCGCAGGATCTCACACCCTCTCTCTCTCTCTCTCTTCCTCTTTCTCGCCATCATCATCATCAGTCATCATCATCATGACCCACGCCTCTCCTCCTCAGCACCATCACACTTACCCATACACCACTCGATCGCTCACTCACTCACTCACTCACTCACTCACTCACTCACTCACTCATCATGATCATCACATGAGGATATCATCCGTTGGCGTCACACATCACTCAGTCAGTCCGTCACTCACTCGAGTATCAAGCGGGAGCGTCGTCTGTGAGTGAATTGCGAGGAAGTCTCAGGCGGGAGCCTCTCCCTATGGGGCCCGCAGATCATCTTACTAATCCGAGGCGGGTCATCGGGATCCTGTAACTGTCGTCACTTTTGGGCTCCTGGGGCGTGAATTTGGAGGAAGTATCAGGCGGGAGCGTCGTCTGTGAGTGAATTGCGAGGAAGTCTCAGGCGGGAGCCTCTCCCTATGGGGCCCGCAGATCATCTTACTAATCCGAGGCGGGTCATCGGGATCCTGTAACTGTCGTCACTTTTGGGCTCCTGGGGCGTGAATTTGGAGGAAGTATCAGGCGGGAGCGTCGTCTGTGAGTGAATTGCGAGGAAGTCTCAGGCGGGAGCCTCTCCCTATGGGGCCCGCAGATCATCTTACTAATCCGAGGCGGGTCATCGGGATCCTGTAACTGTCGTGACTTTTGGGCTCCGGGGCGTGAATTTGGAGGAAGTATCAGGCGGGAGCGTCGTCTGTGAGTGAATTGCGAGGAAGTCTCAGGCGGGAGCCTCTCCCTATGGGGCCCGCAGATCATCTTACTAATCCGAGGCGGGTCATTGGGATCCTGTAACTGTCGTCACTTTTGGGCTCCTGGGGCGTGAATTTGGAGGAAGTATCAGGCGGGAGCGTTGTCTGTGAGTGAATTGCGAGGAAGTCTCAGGCGGGAGCCTCTCTCTATGGGGCCCGCAGATCATCTTACAAATCCGAGGCGGGTCATCGGGATCCTGTAACTGTCGTCACTTTTGGGCTCCTGGGGCGTGAATTTGGAGGAAGTATCAGGCGGGAGCCTCGTCTGTGAGTGAATTGCGTGGAAGTCTCAGGCGGGGGTCTCCTCCCTATGGGGCCCCCAGATCATGTTACTAATCCGAGGCGGGCCATCGGAATCCTGTAACTGTCGTCGCTTTTGGGCTCCTGAGGCCTGAATATGGGAGAAGTATCAGGCGGGCGCTCCATCCCTGTGGGGCACGCACTTCATGTTCGAACCCGAGCGGGTCATCCGAGCGAGCTTTTTGGGCTCCTCAGTTCCTGCGGCCTGAACAAGGGGGAAGTATCAAGCGGGAACTTTGTCTGTGGGCGGTGCGGGTAGTCCCGTCTGAGGACCGTCTCTTGTCGTCACTTGGAGGATCGAAGGGGAACTCGCTCCTGCGGCCTGAATATTCTCTTTCGACTTGCCCACGTCCAATTGCTGGCCAACCTTGTCGTCGTCGGCGGGAGAGGGAACTTGAAAAGGTTCACTCTCCCGCGTTCGTTTGGGCTGGGGAGGGAACTTGAAAAGGTTCACTCTCTAGCTGCGGGAGAGGGAACTTGAAAAGGTTCACTTTCCCGTTCGTGGCAGGATTGGGCTGGAGAGGGAACTTGAAAAGGTTCGACGTCTCTAGCTGCGGGAGAGGGAACTTGCAAAGGTTCCCTGTCCCCCCTTGTCGTCGGAGTGAAGGGGGAACTTGAAAAGGTTCACCCTTCATTCGCGGGAAAGGGAACTTGAAAAGGTTCACTTTCCCTTGGAGAGGGAACTTGCAAAGGTTCACTCTCCAGCAGCGGGAAAGGGAACTTGCAAAGGTTCACTTCCCCGCGCGTTCCAACTGGAGAGGGAACTTGAAAAGGTTCCCTCTCCAGCAGCGGGAAAGGGAACTTGCAAAGGTTCACTTTCCCGCGCGTTCCAACTGGAGAGGGAACTTGAAAAGGTCCCCTCTCCAGTTTTTTTCTGACCCCCCCTTTTCCTAACACCGATGTTTCAATGGACTAAGGGGTCACTAACGCAATTTTTTTCTCGGGCGTCGGGGGAGGAATCGCGTTGGCCGGAAACGGAGCTGAGCCTGGCGCGGGCGCTCGATGGAAAACCCTCACGAAACGCTTTGAAATCGATGATTGCGGATGACGAGCAGCACATTTTGCAATTTCCCCATAGGGGGATGGAACGCAATGTACGTTTTTCTTTGGCATGCGTCACGAAAACGGCCCCTCGAGAACGAAAACGACGCAACGCCCTATTTTCATTATGAAACAAATTAGCATTTGAGAGAGGAGGAGGGGCAGGAGGAGGAGGAGGAAGAGGTAGAGGTAGGAGGAGGAGGAGCAGTAGGAAGAAGCAGGAGTAGGAGGAATGAGAAGGAGGAGGAGGAGGGAGGAAGGAGGAAGGAGGGATAGGAAGGAGGAGGAGAGAGGAGGAGGCAGCATGAGGAGGAGGATGGGGAGAGGAGGTAGTAGTAGGAGGAGGATGAGGAGGAGAGAGCAGGAGAGGAGCAGGCATGGAGGATGAGAGATGATTAGGAGGAGGAGAGGAGGAGGAGAAAGTTGAGAGGAGGATAGGTTTAGGAGTTAGGAGTAGGAGGAGTCGAAAGAGAGTAGCAGCAGGAGAGGAGGAGGGGGAGAGGGGGGAGGGGGCCAGCGCAGACCGAGTCGTAGGAGGGTACGGAGGAGTTAGCGGATGAAAAGGAAGAGAGGAGAGGAGTAGTGAGAGGGGGAGGAGGAGGAAAGAGGAGGAGATGAGGAGGAGGAAAGAGGAGGAGGAGGAGGAGGAGGAGGAGGAGGAGGGGGAGGAGGAGGAGGCGGAGGGGGAGGAGGAGGAGGGGCAGGAGGAGGAGGAGGAGGAGGAGGAGGAGGAGGAAGAGGAGGGGCAGCAACGTCAACATCGGCGATGTCGGGCGGACGTTGCTAGGGGCTAAGCGTGCGAAGGTCCTCTCCTCAGGCCGGACGAATGTGTGCGACGGGGAAAGGAGGGGGGTACGAAATCTGATGCATTCAGAGAAGGGGTAGACAAGGGAGGAAGGTACAAGGAGGATAGGAGGCAGCAGGAGGAGGAGGACGAGGAGGCAGGCGGAGGCAGGAGGATTCAGAGGAGGGGTAGTCAGGGTGGAGGAAGGAGGAGGAGGAGGAGGAGGAGGAGGAGGAGGAGGAGGAGGAGGAGGACGAGGGCGAGGACGAGGACGAGGACGAGGACGAGGACGAGGACGAGGAGGAAGGAGGAGGAGGAGGAAGAGGAAGTAATAGGAGGATGAGGAGGAGGAGGAGGAGGTAGAGAGGATCAAGAAGGGGAGTCAAGAGGAGGAACTGGGGGGGAGCAGGACGGTGGATAGGAGGAGGAGGGAGAGGAGGAGGCGGAGGGGAAGGGAGGAGGAGAGAGAGGAGAAGGAAGAAGGAAGAAGGGAGGATGAGGTGGAGGAGGAGGGAGAGGAGGAGGAGGAGGAGTAAGAGGAGGAGGAAAGGACGGGGAGGGGGAGGATGAGGAGGAGGAGGAGGGAAGGAGGAGGAGGAGGAGGGAGAGGAAAGGAGGAGGAGGGAGAGTAGGAGGAGGAGGGGGAGGAGGAGTAAGGAGGAGGAGGAGGAGGAGGAGGAGGAGGAGGAGGAGGAGGAGGAGAACAACGAAAATGAAGCTGATCACCTGAACAATGAGGGCGAGCAGGAAAAGGAGCAGGCGGAGGACGGGGAAAACAAGGAGGATACAGAGGAGTCGCAAGAGAGGGCGAGACGGGGGGCTTCAGCCAGGGCGAAGAAGAAAGAACGAACGGCAATGCCAATCAACTCTCATGTGGGGTCCTACCGTCGTGGTTTTTTTTTTTTTTTTTTTTTTTTTTTTTTTTTTTTTTTTTTTTTTTTTTTTTTTTTTTTTTTTTTTTCCGCGCAGTCTCGCGGGGGTGAACCAAACCACACACGGGTCACGCCAGCGTCAAGTGCACTAAAAAATTAAGGAACAAAAAAGGAAGAGACGGAGAGAGAAAGCGAACGAGGAAGAAAGAAGGAGGACAAGAGGAAGACGAACGAGAGGGAGGAAGGGAGGGAAGAGGGAGCGGCAAGCAGGCAAGCAAGCAGGGGGGGAGCGAGGAAGAGAAGGAGAGGGACGGCGCCGGACGCGCCGGGCGAGGAAAAAAACGCCTGCGGACCGAGCGCCGCTCAGAACCCGCGCGGGGGGGGGGAGCAGAGGAGAGGGGGGAGACGGCGGACGACGGCAACGACAGCAGCAAGCAGGAGAAGAGAGAAAGAAGACAAGAACAAAAAAAAAAAGGGAGAGGGAGAGAGACAAGAGGGAAAGCTAGCCGGGCGGTTGCCAATCCCGGCACCGGCGCAAAGGGTGGTTAATAGAAAAAAATAAAAAAAAAAAAAAAAATAAAAAAAAAAACAAAAAACAGAATAAGTAAAAAAACAAAAAAATAAAATAAAAAGAAAAAAACAAAAATGAAATAAAAAAGGAAAAAATAAGAAAAATAAATTAAAAAAAAAATAAAATACAAAGCAAAAAAAAAAAAAAAACAAAACAAAAAAAATATAATAAATGCAAAACGACTCTGCAAGCTTAAAGTATTAGTCCATTCGGGGTAACGAATCAAGCCATACCCCTAAGCAAAGTGCTTGGGCAAAGCGCTTGAAAGTCGTGGACACTTTGGGCAGCCGCAGTGCTGTCTGGTAGGAGGTTATCTATTCCTACGGAGCCAAGAACAGAGCGGCGAGCAAAATTTGGAGCACGAAGCTGAAGCGGGTCAGCCAGGTGCCGGGCGTGACGCCGAGGAGAGCGAGGAGGAGGAGGACCCAAAGGAGAGAAGAAAGAGGAGAAGTGGGCGGGGCCATGGCCAAGCACGGCGCGGTGGATAACGCCGAGCATCGCAATGTCTCGCCGGCAGGCCAGAGGGGCCAGCGAGAAATGATATAACGCTTCTTTTTCCGTTATCGCGACAGAACGAAGAAAGCTAGATTGAACAGCGTCAAGAGGAGCAAGAGAGGAAGAAGAGGCGAAGTGAAAAGCGCAAGTTCGGTATTCAATATATGACAGAATCTGGGCTTTGTACAACAAGACAATATCAGCATAATTATAAAAATAACGGCATCGCAACAAACTGCGTAGTTTCCATCCACAATCACAGATACAGGTCTGAATGAATTCGTGCATTAACAGGCGAGGGTCAAAGACGATTCCCAACAGCTTAAATGATGCTCCACACGGACGGCTGCGAGAAATGATATGCATGCTTTCCTTGCCAGGATCAAAAAAGACCCGGTTGGCAGCGCCCCACCTGTGCAGAGAAGCTTGACACTCGTCAAGCATGCGGTGACCCTGGTCGTCTGTAACACTGTTTTCGACCACTCGGAGGGCATTGAGGTCATCCGCATAAACGAGCTCTTCAAAACCAGTGGCCCGAACGGCCATGCATGAGTCAGAAAAGAAAGCGTTCCAGAGCGGAGGCCCCGGGACAGTGCCTTGGTAAATCATATTTTCCATGCAGACGGGCCGCGACAATTTACCTTGAACAATGACGCGGGCGGAGCGGCGACGCAGCCAGCTAGCGAGCACTGCGAGCACAGGCTCCGGGACAGAAAACCCGCGGAGTTTAGCAAGCAGACGGGGGGCATCGACTCTATCGAAAGCGCCGCTCACGTCTGAACAGCACAGAAGGACACGGCGCCCTGAGGCAAGAGCAGCAATGCACTGCAAGACAAAATATAAAACTGCGTCTCGTGCACCCCTGCCCGGGCAGTAAGCAAACTGCCGCGCGCCAAAGCGCCCGAACCTGTCAAACTGAGGGCCAATGAGCTGCAGGAACATACGCTCCACGACTTTAGACAGCTGAGAAGTGAGTTGGATGCACCTGTAGTCGTCAGGGTTACAAACAGCGAGCTTCTTGTACAGAGGGTGCGCCCAATGCTCTCGCCATTGCAAGGGCCGCGCGCCTGACCACAAAATCAAACGAGCAAGCTTAGTGACAGGCACAGCCAGGCTGCTGGCACATCGTTTCAAAACGCGGGCTGGGAGAAGATCAGGACCAGTTCCGCTGTCCTGACGGAGGCCGCCTAGGACAGCGCGAGCGGATCTCGTCCGAATAACGCAAGCTCCCCAGCGATCCGGTGGTATAAGCGGGATAGACAAATCAGTAAACTCATTTAAAACTGGGGCGGGAAGACGCCACTTGCTGCTAAAGGACTGTGCAAACAAATCGGCTTTAGCAGAAGCAGAAAGAGCCCACGAACCATCAGAACGCTTCAGTGGAGAGGAAGAAGGTTTATGAACGTGCGACAAAAGCTCATTAGAAACCTTCCACCATTTCTTGCTTCCACGGCCGAAAGACCGGAGCTTATGGCGAATGCGTTGCGTGTGAGCGCGGAATGCCTCCAGCATAACAGCGCTACAGGCGGCAGCGGCAGCCGGCAAAGAAGGCGTGCCGGCGGCCTGGCGTTTCGCTCGAACCGCGTCCAGACACTGCTGATTAATCCAAGGGTGCGAAACAACTGAGGCAGCTTCAGACGACGGAATATACATATTCATAAAGAATAAAATCATTTGGGTTAAACACGATACCACGATATCCGGCGTCGAACGGTCTATCCAAGACCAATCCTGCTCACGCAATCGACGCTCGATTGAATGCCAATCAGCATCTTTAAAAAACCACAATCGCCGCTCGCTGTGCTCAAATATAAGCGGCGGCATGCAAACTGAGCATAAAGTTGCAGAATGATCAGAGTAATCATGTCTGGGATATCACGCATAAGCAAATCAAGGAGATGAGGGCCCCGTGTGGGGGCGCGAATACATTCGCGAAAACCTCTCTGCAGGCACCAATTTTTCAAGCAAGTGCCCCCAGGAGAGACATGACTCGAGAAAGCGAGCCAGTGCTTATGATGCACATTCGTATCCCCTGTTGTAATTGTTCCTACACATTGATCTACTAGCGAATTCCATTCGCCGCTTAAAGATTCAATCGATTCCACTTCACCGCGGCACGGTCGACGGTACCAACAACAAACAAGAATCGGCCCAGACCCAGTGTGCATTAGAATCCAAACGCGCTCAGCAGAAGGAGAACGAAGGACAAAAGAACAAGCGTCAATCGCCGAGTCAACAGCGAATATGCAAACTCCACCACCCAAGCCGTCCCGGTCTCGCCGTGCCACTAAAGAATATCCGGGAAGAGCTGGATGAGCGACGGAGTCATCAAGCCAAGTCTCGGTTAAACAAAATAAAGAAGGAAAGGGCGGAAGAGAGGAAATATAAGCAAATAGTTCGTCTTTGTGCACTACAAAACGCTGAATGTTCAAAGTCAAAACTGTGAGGCTAGCCCAATCGAAGGATGGCTCAGGCCGGGATTCGCCGCGGCCACCATCCTGAAGCAAAAAACTGTGAAACCCAGTGCAAAATTCATGCGAACTCCGCTGGCCCAAAGGAGGGCGAGGAGGAAAGGAGGACAGAGAAACAGGGCGAAAGGAAGGATGTCTCGACGGATCTCGCCTTCTCGAAAATCCATCTCGAGAATCGTCCGGCGCACAGCTCGCTGACGTAAAGCTGGCCGAAAAACTGTCCTGAACATTCGGCGGCCTAAGGCCGGTCGAAAATTCGCCCTGAACGCTTGGCGGCCTAAGGCGGGTCGAAAATCCATCCTGAACACTCGGCGGCCTAAGGCAGGTCGAAAATCCGTCCTGAACGCTCGGCGGCCTAAGGCAGGTCGAAAATCCGTCCTGAACACTCGGCGGCCTAAGGCGGGTCGAAAATTCGCCCTGAACGCTCGGCGGCCTAAGGCAGGTCAAAAATCCGTCCTGAACACTCGGCGGCCTAAGGCGGGTCGAAAATCCGGCTGGAAAAACAGCAAAACCCGGAAACAAAAAAAACGATTCAATCGTTTTGCAAGCGAAGCCGCGGATCTTGGACCACGACGGCGGAGACGAGAAATTACCGCAATACCCGGGGACCGCTCACTATCCGCTACGCGGAGGGCGTGGGTGGAGGAAGAGAAAGAAAGGTGAAACAAGTCAGCAGTCCCCCAACGTTCCTACTTAAGGGAAAGATTCGTGAAGGGAGGTAAAAATACTCCCTCGAAATCTGCGTTGTTCTGCTCGAAAGCCTTAACGCCTTCAATCTGGACCACGCGATGCTTGAAATCGGCCTGTGCAACCTGACCGGGAGCAGCAGCTTTAATCAGTTCAGTGGCCTTGCCTAAAGCCCAATCACGGTGCTTATTGAATTTAGTCTTAGCAAGGCGGACACGAACACTGCCATGACTGCTAGTGAAACTCTGCTGTTTTGCCTTCTCGAAAAATTCTTTGCGGGCAGTCTCGCTTGAAAATTCGATATACGATGCCTTGGGCACTGTCTGATCATGACGGGGTCCCTGCATGTAGCGTCCAATCGAATACTGAGGCAAACCAGAGAACCTACCGAGAAACTGCTCGATCTCTGCCGTCCGGATCTCCAGAACTGTCGTTGTGAAACCTGTCGATTCGCAATGTCAACCGAATTCAACAATTGAATCTGCTGTTTGCTTAAACCACTACTGCTTCGAGCCTCGACTGCCGCTGGGCGACTACGAAAATCAGACATCTCGTCCTTTAAAGGATCTACTGCCGTCGCGATTTCCGTTTTCATCTCAACGCGAAAAGCCTCGATATCGGACTTTGTCGCTGTCTCACTCTTCAGCGACATGTTCCTCATGATGAAGTTGAGTTTCTCGTCAGCTGAAGCAGTGTCCGGTGGCGGAACTGCTGGACTCGCAGATTGCACCGCGTGCGCTGCCGCATGCATCGGGGGGGCGGAACCCGCGCCCGAGCATGCACCTGGGGCCGACGCCGCACCAGGGACCGCTGCGCTGGGGGACGTACCCGCACCAGGAGCAGTCGGCGCGCCGCTCGCCGCCGCATGCGCCAGGGGGACAATGCCCGCTCCTGGGCATGCACCGCTCAGACTGCCAGAAGCAGGAGCGGGAGCGCCAACCAAAATGGCGGCGCTCGGCGGGGGGTCCGGCGGAGCGACGCCCGCAGGCGTGCTCGGCGGGACCGCGCTGCTCTGACTGCCTGGAAAAACAGGAGCAGGAGCAAACTGGGCGGCCAAAAAGCCGCTGGACTCGTCCATCCGCGTTTCCGCCTCGGCCCTCCTCTTGGACTCCGGAGACAGTGCCTGCTTGACCTCGTTAACCTTGAGCGTGAGACGTCTTGCATGCTCACCGGCAGACTTCCCGAACTTGTTCTGCGCGCCAGCCGCCGCAACGCCAGAGGGGGCCATGACTGAAAGAACGGAGAGGAGCTGTTAAGTTTGCTCCAACAGGAGCTCACTGAAACGCTTGAGCCAGCAAGCATGTTAATGGTGAATGTCGAACACGCTCCCTCCAATTGCTGGGATGCTCTGTTGGTGCGCAGACTCTCAGATGCAGAGCTCGCTGTCAACTTATACTTCTCTGTGGTATTGTGGCGCGAAGCCTCGAACATAATCTCTGCCGGGTGCATACTTGAAAAACTATTATCGCATTGACATTCATCAATCGTTACACCTCGGCAAAACCGAAAACCAATTCAAGACCAACGGAATGACTGTGGTTCTTGCTTCAAAAATCAAAAACAAAATCGAAATTGTTCAACTCAAAACTTTTCGCGAATCTTGAACGCCTCGAGAATTTCAAAACTCTGACAAAACTGTGGGTTCAATACAAAAGACAACCAACAACACAAGATTTCCGTGTATCTCACGAAAATATTACATCAGTCCAAAATTTGAGACTTTCTGAGATAAGGCATCTCGAGCACTGGAAATGAAGGCGATTCGAATTTTTTCCGGTTAAGGCAACTCGAGAAATCTGAATTCTGCGCGAAACGGTTCTCGCCGAAACACTTCAAATAAAGCCAATTCGAGAATTTTCGGATCCTCATCTGAATTGCGCGCAACGCATATCTACCGAAATGAACTGTGAACGGCAATTTCCGATTTGACTCTTATCTGTCTTATTCGAATTCTGTAACATCTTTATTTAATCAACCCCTGTCTTGCCAGAATCCGTACTGACGTCTGGATTTATTCAGACATCTCAATGCATATTCTCTGATCGAATTGCGCTTTAGATGCCGGACTTGTTTTGAAACGCGCAACGCAATCAACATCACATTCACATTGAATACAGAAAACGTTTTTTTTTTTTTTTTTTTTTTTTTTTTTTTTTTTTTTTTTTTTTTTTTTATATATATATATATATATTATTTTTTTTACAACCTCAATACAACAGTGCACATGACCTTACCGCGTGGTGTTCGTGAATCACACACGTCGACAGGGACGCCGGGGCAAGACCCACACAGCGCGCCCTGGAGACCTGGCTCAGCGTAAGACAGGAGAAGGAGGGAGGGAGGAGAAGACAGAGGACAAGGAAAGAGGGAAGGAGGGAGAAGAGGGAGAAGGAGAGAGGCCGCAGCAGCAGACGACGGACGACGAGGAGGGAGAAAGGAAGAGGAGGCGAGCGGGGAGGGCCAAGCCCCAACGAAGGCGACGCGCACAGCGCGCACCATGCACTCCATGCACGGCGGCCGGGGGGGAGGAGACAGGAGAAGGAGGGAGGAGGACGACGACGGACGAGCGACAGCGACGGCGGGACGCGACGACAGCAGACGACGAAGCGAGAAGGAAAGAGAAGAGGGAAGGGAAGAGGGAGGGAGGGAGGGAGGGAGGAGGAGGGAGGAAGAAGACAAGAGCACCCCATTAACGAGGCGGACGCCACGCTCGGAGCCGGCGCAGAGGGTGAAAAGCGAGTGGCAGGCGGGGCGAGAGGCACTCTGCCCAGTCGTCCAGACAGGCTGCCTGGGCTACCACGAGCTGCTGCAGCCGCCTCTGCAAAACAGGCACAGCACTAGCACGCGCGATGCTGTCCGGAAGAAGGTTGTAGATACGAGTAGCCCCCACAGCGGAATGCAATAAGAAATCCGGCGAAGTGAAAGACGGTTCTTCTAAGTGTCGGGCGTGCCTACGGGGGGCGCGGGCAGGGGGAGGGGAGGTGTCAAGTCTGAAAAAGCTTTGAAAACGCGATGGGCCCAAGCCCAAAACAGTGCGATGGATCACTCCGAGAATACTCATATCGCGACGTGTGGTCAAAGGAGCAAGATTGAAATGAATCAGAGCATCGACTGCAGAAATGCCCAATGAACGCAAGAATCGAGTTTGAAGGGCGTCGAGTGGAGCCAGGACCGAAACAGACGCATGATAAATAGCACAAGTTCTGTATTCTATATACGACAACACATGCATAATCCTTCCAAAACCTCTCGTGCATACAACAGTTACACGCAAACGTCAGAAAATCCTTCAAAAATGCCAATTCAGACTCAATAAATCTCTTGGAATAATTGCGCCCCTTCATTTCCATCCCATGCTCGTCAACAGCTGTAATCTTGCAACAAAATTCGTACTTCGGAAACTCGTCTAAATATTTCTTGTACATTTTGAAAACTTTTACCATTATTTCGCCTGCATCTTTGTCGGCAATCCTCCGTTCTAGCTGACGAAATGGAATAATAAACGCATGCGTATCATTGCCATTTGAACTCTCAGATCTGCCACGAAAATCACGTTTCTTTACTCTCCAGTCTGCGTCAAATCGCCGAAACAATGCCAGCGTATTTCGCCTCGAAATTACGTGTTTCAAAGCATTCCAACTGTCGCAATTGATGGCATCGGCTAGCCCCAACAACGAAAACGTCCAAATGGCATGCTGACAAAGAAAATGCCCCAAATTTTAATCTTCTTTAACAAAAATTGTGCAAGCTGAGTAGGATGACGTGGAGCATGACCTAGAATAACATTATACACAACTGGAGCAGCACGCAACATAAACCGATCGCAAGAACCGTCCAACGATGACGTATTAATACTATAATCGCGCGATCGCGGATGCATTCGCTTCTTCCAATCATTCTCGCCCTGATAATGTTAAATAAATAATTTCTCCAGATATTCCATGTAGTCTTCTATGCAAGAAATGCCCTCATCAGATTTTGATACAACTAACTCAATTAAATCTGTCGATCTCGTGAAAATCCACAATGTCAATACAATTCCCTTGATTAATTCAGATGCCCTTTGAAATTCAGAGGCCACCATATTCCAACTTGCGTCATTAACACGCGTGACATCATGATACTGGTGTTGCGGCACTACAGCACAGTATGATAAATAATCAAGCATCAAACTATTATTCAACGTATCCTCAGGGCATAAATGTAACGCTATCAAGTGATAATCAACAATTGAAATACGAAAATTTAAACGACTAGCCACATCCCGCAATACCGAATCAACGTCATCGTGCTGCCTCTTCCGTCCACTTTTTGGACCCACATAATCAATCTGCTGCACTCCAAAACTCATTCTGCTCCAATACTGCCTTCTAATAAAATTCGAAAAAATGCGCGCAATAATCCAGGATAAACAATGAATAACACATCTGTAAATGAAATCGTCAACTTCTAAATTCCTGGGGTCTTGAATGCGCTTCTATTCGGCGTTCTTTATCTCAGCTCTGGCATCGCGACTCCCCTTGTTTCCATCATGAATGCCCTGAAAGCGCTTGGCACAAAAATGTAAAGTGAAACACTCATTGCTACCTGGGAAACGAGCCATGTCACACACTGTCTTACGGATAAACTGATCCGAAACACTACGGAAAAATTGTTGTCGCACAACGTGTGGCGGAATTCAGAAACATATCAGAATATATTAACACTCTTGTGTCTCAACTGGTTCTTGCTATTCAACGTTGCCGAACTAATAAAGCATCGTATGTTTACGCGACGTGCCTTTCTCGAACAACACAATAATACAAAAAACTGTCAATATGTGCAAATCGATATCAATGAATTAATGAATTAAACTGGATATGTAATTATCATATGTGTTCTGTAATATAACAATCAAAACGTTACGTTGAACTGCAATGTTTGAGCACTTGCTTCAATGCAATTCTGTTGAACAACTAACAGAAAAAATACAACACCATATAAAACTGTGTGGGCACGATATACGTATCAACATGAAAACTAATCACACTGAGAATGCAAATTTCACCTTTAACTTCTCTATTCATCAATGTAACTTCACGATAAACACAAATAAACCCAACAAACAAAATAAAACAAACAAATAATACATTATTTTTTTCTCTGAACGTATGAAATTGATTAGACTAGTATATGTCACAACTCTTTCGAACATCTTGGGCAAATAAAATACATCAACATGTTATAGTTTTCTATTTACGCAAATTTAAAGACTCTAGGACGGCTAGAACTCATCTGCTAACCATTTCAACACATTCTGTATACAATAAAACATGACATCCAATGCAACGGGGTGATATGGCCTCGCGACAGCATGGTTTCTACTCACAAGGTTGAATTATGCACTTCAACATCCGATTAAAAAACCGCACGGCGAAAGAGAAGCACCCCTGAGCAGGGGGAAAAAACGGACAAAACTTCGAGTCTTAAACTTTCGTGTTTTGCCCCTGGAGCACTGCCGGGCAAAAGCTGGCAGCGGACCTCGCTGCTCCTGGGAGAACACACGGAAAAACGAGGGGGAGAGAGGGGGAGAGGAGGGGGGGGGGAAGAGAGGCGAGGGGAGACGGACTAGCCGCGCCAGTCGCGACACTCGCGAAGCGGGTGGGAGGCCAAAGGAACACGAGACGAAAACGTCGAGCTCCAGTCTTCGCAGCACGTGGCCCGCGCACGGAGGAGGCGCTGAAGCCGCCCTTGAAAACGTGAAACCGACGTTGCGCTGATAACAAAATCTGGCAAAAGGTTGTACACACGTGTAGCTCCGATGGCTGGGTGCAACAAATAATCCGGCGAGTCGAACGCGGGTTCTACCAAGTGCCGTCGGTGCCGTCTGGGGGCCCGGGGAGGAGGAGGGGAGGGAGCGAGGCGGAAGAAGCGGGAAAAGCAGAGAGGGCCGAGTCCCAACACTGTCCTGTGGATCACGCCGAGAATACTGATATCCCGCCTTGTACATAAAGGAGCCATATTAAAATACAACAACGCATTAATGGCAGAAATGCCAAGCGAATTCAAGAATCGCGTTTGGAGAGCGTCGAGAGGGGCCAACACCGACGACGACGCGTGGCTCACTGCGCTTGTGCGGTATTCAATGTATGACAGAATGTGCGCCTTAAACAGACCAACAAGTTCGGCATCATTATAAAACCGGCGGGTTCTGAGGAGGCTGTACAGACGCCAGGAAGCTCCGGACACGCATTTGTCTATGGCCTCTGCCATGACAAGTTTCGTGTCGAAGTGAATGCCGAGAAGCTTAAAACCGTCGCCGGCAGGGCGGGAGCGCGACAAAATGTGCAAGCTCTCCTTAGTAGCATCGAACCTGACACGATTGGCCTTGCCCCAATCATGCAATGACGATTGGCAGAGACGCGCAAGGTCAAAGGCTTCGTCGTTTGTAAGAGCCGGATCGACAGCCTTCCAGGCATTAAGATCATCTGCGTAAATGACCTCTTCAAAACCAACTGAGCGCGTGGCAAAATAAGAATCGGAGAAAAACGTGTTCCACATAGGTGGACCGAAATACGTGCCTTGAAATACCATGTCTTGCATGATAAAAGGCGGGGACTCTTGTCCGCCCACCACAACTCGCGCAGACCGGGGGCGGAGCCAGCTTCTCATGAGATCGACAAGTTTTCTCTGGACGCCGAACGACCAGAATTTTTCGCACAATCGACTGCGCTCTACGTGGTCAAAGGCGCCAGATACATCTGAGCAGTAGAGGGCGACCCGGAAGGAGCGGGAGAAGGAGAGGAGCCAAGAGAGGACGAGGAAAAGAAGAGCATCCCGGGCACCGTGCTGCTGGCGGTACGCGAACTGGTGCGGCCCGAAAGCACCAATTCGTTCCAGACGTGGAATGAATAACGTGCCGATAATGCGCTCCACGACTTTAGAAAGTTGCGCAGTGAGATGAATGCCACGATAGTTGTCCGCGTCTGCTGTCGTGTTCTTTTTGTGCAGCGGAAACAACCAATGGCAACACCAAAAAGAAGGCCATCTCGAGTGTGCCACAATCGATCTGGCTAGTAAGCAGACAGGCAAGGCCAGCTCTCGGGAACAAATCTTCAGCACCCTGGCAGGTAAAAGATCAGGACCCGTGCCGCTGTCAGCGCGGAGTGTGGCTAAAGCATCTCTCGCGGTGCGGACCCGAAGACGAAGAAAACCGTCCGGCTCCTCTGGCACAGTGGCAATCGACAGATCTGAGAATTCATTAAAAACTGGGTCTGGCAAGCGCCATTTACTAGAGAAGCTACGTGCAAATTCTACTGCTTTGTCTCGGCTCTCGACAGCCCAGGACCCGTCTGATCTCTTCAAAGGGGACGAAGAAGGTTTGACAACGCGGCTCATAATCGAATTAGAAAGCTTCCACCACAATTTACAACCACGACGGACGCTGCGTAGCTGAGCGCGCGTGCGCTCTATAAAATCATTGTGGGCTTCTAACAAACCGGCACTGCAGCGCAAGCACGCTGCAGGAAAGAACTCCGTGCCTGAAGCCACGGATTTTTCTTCCACGAGCTGGAGACACCTGTCGGTGAGCCAAGGGTGGGAAGAGCGGGGGAAGGAGGAAGAAGAAGGGATCGACTCAGCCATTAAATCCAAAATCACGTCTGTTAAAAGCTTCGCAGAAATGTCAGGATTATAATTTGAGATCCACTGCCAATCCAGAGAGCGCAACCGGGCTTTCAAAAGAGCCCAATTAGCTTGACTAAACATCCATATCTTTCTCGGAAGGCGCTCGAAAGAGAGAGGAGGGATCGAAAGTCTCAAAGACAAAGCGCAATGATCTGCTATTTCGCTAATTACCTCGACTGTTAAGATATCTGGTAAATCTGTCAACACGAGATCCAAAAGATAAGGTCCCCGAGTGGGGCGGCGCACACGCTGCTTTAACCCATGATCCTGGGCAAATTTCTTCAAATGGATTCCCTCTGGCGTTGTTGAATGGCTGTGACAAAGCCACGGGATATGATGCACATTAAAATCTCCTGTGATAATTGTCCCTACGGTCTGGCGCTGGAGATTTTCCCATTCAGCCTGGAGCACATCGATTGAAGCGATCTCGCCGTAGCGCGGCCGTCGGTACATGCACCCTATCAGGATTGGGCCGGCATTGCAGTGCACCAAAATCCATGCAAGCTCAGTTGCGGAAGAAACAAGGAGGCGAGTGGAGGCAGGAACAAGCGAATCAACCACAAAAATGGCTACTCCCCCGGACTGGTGGGAACTGTCGTTGCGAGCAATTAGTGTGTATCCGTCTAAACTGGGATGCGGCACAAAGTCATTCAGCCAAGTCTCCGTTAAACAAACGACATGAGGCAAGGAAGGGAAAAGACAAAGTCGTGCAGATAATTCGCCGTGGTGTGCATTAAAAGAACGAATGTTGATACAAAAAATTGTGAGGTCGGAAGCATCAACAGATGGTGAAGGTTGGGACTGACCACAACCACCATCTGGAGGTAAGGAATGCGAATTCGGTGGCTCGGAATACCTAAAAAATTCATGCAAAGTGCGCTGGGGGAAAGAACGTCGAAGAGGCCCGGAACCCCGGGCCAGAGGATCGAGGCTTACCCGGTTTGAAACGTCCGGGGTAAGGCGAATCGGAACCTCAGAGGTAAGGCGGCTCGAAATTTCCGGGGTCGAATCGTCCGGGGTAAGGCGGCTCGAAAAATCCGGGGTAAGGCGGGTCGAAAAACTCGGCTGACCGGAATCACGATTAGACCGCGAATAACAGTCAACAAACCGCCGGTGAAACGATGATGCAGAACGAGGGTCTCGTCGTCTCAAACGACGCGGAGGGGGCCGCACACTACTCACAGAGTGAGGGGCGGGGGAACGCGCAGGAGAACAGGAGGAAGAACGAGATTGCGAACAAAATTGCGTGCGACCCCGTGCATTCTACAATGTCAAGTCGCTGAAAGGCGCAAGGAAAATACCGGCTAAATCGCCAGCATTCTGCTTAAAAGCCAACAAATTATCGACTGAAACCGAACGAGATTTCCAATCCGTCGACACAGAACTGCGAGGGACCCGGTTCTTCAGTTTCTTTTCGGCCTCGCGGAGAGCCCAATCACGCGCTGCGTTAATCTTCGATTTGGCAGGCTTTAAAACTAAAGAAACGCCGCTGGCAGAAGACACACGGGCGTTCTTGCCACCAACTGCACTCAGGAAGTCCTTTGCAGCTTTCTCAGAGGCAAACTGAATGAACGAAGCCTTCGAAACTGATTGAGAATTCCGTGGTCCTGTGAAGAAATGGCCGAGTAAAGCTGGCTTCGCTGCAGGATTGACGTCTGAGACAATCTTTTGTAAGTCAACAGTACGCTTGTCCAAATCGGTGGTGTCGAAGCCAACGACGGCGATCTGGCAATGGCACACGTCCATGGAATTCATCAACTGCAAGTGGCGGCCTGACACACCGGACGATGCAGGACGACCCTCAAGTGCAGAAAGACGACCCCGGAAGTCCGCCATCTCGTCCTTGAGAGGGTCTACCGCGGCAGCGATCTCGGTTTTCAACTCCGCTCGGAGGGAGCCAATGTCCTGCTTGGTGGCTGTCTCGCTCTTCAACGACATGTTCTGCATGATGAAGTTGAGCTTCTCGTCTGCGGACGCTGTTACCGGAGGAGGAACAACGTGGGCAGGTGCCTGCGGGGGGACGAGACCCGCGCCCGCAGCCAGGGGGACGAGACCCGCGCCCGGAGCCAGGGGGACGAAACCCGCGCCTGACGCACCACCGGAACTGCCACCCGAAGGGCCGGTTCCGGGAGCCGCATGCACGCCACCCGAAGGGCCTTTGCATGCACCGCCGGAGGCGGGAGCACTTGCAAAAGCAGTGCTCGGCTCTGCCGCACCGCTCACCACGCCCGGGAAGGCGGGAGCTGGTGCAAAATCGCCCGTGCCCACGCCCTGGCTCTGATCCATGAGGGAATCTGCGTCTGCAAGCCGCTTGCTCTCAGGAGAAAGCGCCTGTTGTACAGCAGCACGGCGAGCACTCAAACGCGCCAGGGTGTCTTTGTCACCCTTCTCGAACGCAGGTTTCTGGACGCCTGGAATGCCGGCCATGCTGGACATACTGGTGAGCAAGAAAAAAAGGCAGTACAGTGAAGTGTGAAAAACTGTGGCGGCAGACCGCCCCGGCGACACACGATGATATCTCGTAACAGCAGATGAGTCTTACCACATGCTCAAGTAAATGAAGGCAGCACGGCTACGACTGTCAAAAAGAGAAACACTAAGCAGAGGAATAAGGAGGGAAAGGAGAGGAGCAAGATGGAGAGCAGAAGAGGGAAGACGAGAGCAAGAGAGAAGAAGAGGGAAAACTAACTATTCTAATCGTGAAAACAAACTGTAAACACAATGCGAGACACTGACCGTGACTCTGGTAAACCGTGACCAAATGACTATTATTGTAGTAACATTAACGCTGGTGTGTGCGCCAACTTAGATGAGAAACTACGGTAACGTTCAGCTCTGTTCGCGTTTGTCTTTCTCGTCTCAACACCATACTTTATGTCGAACTTGTTTGTGAGCACGTTGCATATCAATGAACGAGATTTATATATTCTCTCGAATTTGGTTTGCAAAACGTGCTGTGGGCAGTCTAGTGGGCAGCTACAACCCTCCAGCAAACCATTTGAGCACATGTGCGCAAATGGTCTTCGTCCTCCAAATGTGGATGGCTGTGCTGCATATAAACGACGCGGATGCAACCCAGACCAAGGCGGGCCACGGCAACCGTTTGCTCAAACGCGGAAACAAAATTCTCATTACGTATCCGCCATTCCAAAGCTCTTCCCAAATGTCGCGGTGACGCCCGTGACCGTGACTATAATGACTCTGTCGTGTTCGCGCTGGCTGTGATGGCCGTGGCGGCCGTTCCGTGTCTGTCATTTTCAAAACCGATGTGACCGTGGTGGCTGACCGTCATTACTATAAGCTGTGGCGGTGGTCATCGTGATGGCTGTGGGCTGGCTGTTGCCTTTGACTGCGGTGGGCGTGACCGTGAGGTCGCGGGCGTGGTTTCCATGCTGGCCGTGCCTGTGGTGGCCGTAACCGTGGTCGCTCTGACCGTGACGGTGGTGGTGACCGTGATGACTGTGGGCAGCTGCGGTGGTGGCCGTGATGGCAGTGGCTGTGGCATGGACGTGGTGCCGTGACAGGATTGCGGTGAGCGTGATGGCTGTGGCCCCGTGACCGTGATGTCTGTGCGGCTGGCCGTGCTGGTTGTGGCCGTGGTTGCCGCAACCGTGATGACCGTGGTCGTGCTGGCTGTGGGCGTGGTTTCCGTGGGCGTGGTGGCGGCGTGGCGGCGGCCGTGATGGCTGTAGGCCGTGGCCCTGATGGCCGTGGCCGTGGTGGCCGTGGCTGTGATGGCCGTGGCCGTGATGGCCGTGATGTCTGTGGCCGTGGTGGCCGTGATGGCCGTGCTGGCCGTGGCCGTAGTAGCCGTGGTCGCCGTGGTGGCCATGGCCGTGGTGGCCGCTGGCCGTGATGGCCGTGGTTGGCCGCCCGCCGTGGTGGCTGTGGCCATGGTGGCCCCTGGTGGCCATGGCCGTGATGGCCGTGGCCGTGGCAGCCGTGGCAGCCGTGGGCGTGGCTGCAATGGCCGTGGGCGTGGTTTCCGTGGGCGTGGTGGCTGTGGGCGTGGTGGCCGTGGTCGTGATGGCTGTAGGCCGTGGCCCTGCTGGCTGTGGCTGTGGTGGCCGTGGCTGTGATTGCCGTGGCCGTGATGGCGGTGGCTGTGGTGGCCGTGGCTGTGATGGCCGTGGCCGTGATGGCCGTGGCCGTGCTGTCCGTGGCCGTGGTGGCCGTGGTGGCCGTGGTGGCCGTGGTAGCCGTGGTGGCCATGGCCGTGCTGGCCCCTGGCCGTGGTGGCCGTGGCCGTGGTGGCCATGGCCGTGGTGGCCGCTCGCCGTGGTGGCCGTGGCCGTGGTGGCCGCGGCCCTGGTGGCCATGGCCGTGATGGCCGTGGCCGTGGCAGCCGTGGCAGCCGTGGCCGTGGCCGCAGTGGCCGTGGGCGTGGGCTGGTTTCCGTGGGCGTAGTGGCCGTGGGCGTGGTGGTCGTGGCCGTGGCCGTGATGGCCGTGGCCATGGTGGCCGTGTTTGTGGTGGCCGTGGCCGTGATGGCCGTGGCCGTGGTGGCCGTGGTGGCCGTGGCCGTGGTGGCCGTGGGCGTGGGCGTGGTTTCCGTGGGCGTGGTGGCCGTGGGCGTGGTGGTCGTGGCCGTGGCCGTGATGGCGGTGGCTGTGGTGGCCGTGGCTGTGATGGCCGTGGCCGTGATGGCCGTGGCCGTGCTGTCCGTGGCCGTGGTGGCCGTGGTGGCCGTGGTAGCCGTGGTGGCCATGGCCGTGCTGGCCCCTGGCCGTGGTGGCCGTGGCCGTGGTGGCCATGGCCGTGGTGGCCGCTCGCCGTGGTGGCCGTGGCCGTGGTGGCCGCGGCCCTGGTGGCCATGGCCGTGATGGCCGTGGCCGTGGCAGCCGTGGCAGCCGTGGCCGTGGCCGCAGTGGCCGTGGGCGTGGGCGTGGTTTCCGTGGGCCCGTGGGCGTGGTGGTCGTGGCCGTGGCCGTGATGGCCGTGGCCATGGTGGCCGTGTTTGTGGTGGCCGTGGCCTTGATGGCCGTGGCCGTGGTGGCCGTGGTGGCCGTGGCCGTGGTGGCCGTGACCCTGTGGCCGTGATGGCCTTGGCCGTGGTGGCTGCTGGTCGTGGTGGCCGTGATGGCCGTGGCCCTGGTGGCCATGGCCGTGGTGGCCATGGTGGCCGTTGCGGCCGTGGGAAGGGGGAGGGGAACGATCGGATCTAGGCAACAAAAAGCGGAAAAACATGCGCATCGAGTTTGTAGGTAATAGCTTACGGAAACCATACTTATCTTATTTTGTTTTCCGTGTTTTTGTACCAGCGACTTGTGGAAGCCGTACTTCCGGAAATTAACTTAAGGAAACGGTGCTTATCGGATTTGGGCTGCCCCCCCATTCACGAAACCGAGGAACCCCAGATCCACTTACTCAAACCCGAAAATGTACTCCCTCGCCTGATCCTCCTCCTTCTCCTCCTCCTCCTCTCCCTTCCCCTCCCCCTCGTTCCCCCCTCCACTGTATCTCCCCCTCCTCCTCCTCCTTCTCCTCCTCCCCCTCCTCCTCCTCCTCCTCCGCCTCCTTCTCCTCCTCTTCGTCTTCCTCTTCCGTCTGGGGGGGAGCCTTTCTGACGACGGTCTAAACCCAACTCACGCTCCCTATTGGCGGGTGAACAATCCGACACTTCGGGACTTGTGCGTCTCAATGATGCGGAGAACCGACATCGAACGATCAAAAAACAACGTCGCTATCAACGTTTGGCTGCCGCAAGATGAACAATCCGACACTTCGGGACTTCTGCGTCTCAATTATAAGAAGAACCGACATCGAAAAATCAACATGCAACGTCGCTATGAATGCCTGGCTACCACAAGGTGAACAATCCGACACCTCGGGGCTTCTGCGTCTCAGTGATGGGAAGAACCGACATAGAACGATCAAAAGCAACGTCGCTATGAACGCTTGGCTGCCACAGTGTGTACAATCCGACACCTCGGGGCTTCTGCGTCTCAGTGATAGGAAGAACCGACATCGAAACATCAAACAGCAACGTCGCTATGAATGCTTGGCTGCCGTAAATCAGTTATCCCTGTGGTAACTTTCCTTGCGCCTCTAGTGGGGCATTTCTCAGCGCTCCGTCCCTCCCCTCCTCCTGCTCCATTAATGATGATGACGAGGAGGAGGAGGGGGAGGAGGAGGAGGAAGAGGGGGAGAAAATGGAGAAGCGAGGGAGGAAAAAAAAGAAAAATGATAAACAGGAGGAGGAGGAGGAGGTGGAGGTCGTTACAGGAGGAACAAAAGAACGAAGGGGAATAATACACGAGGATGATAAAGGGGGAGCAAGAGGAAGGAGGAAGAAGAGGACGAGAAGGAGGGGATACATAACGCACAAGAGCAGGTTGAGGAAGAGAGGATGACGCGAAGGAACATGAGGATGAGGAGGTAGAAGTAGAAGCGAATTATCAGGTGAGGCGGAGGGACAAATTACTCCGACGGAGGGACCCCGCACGAAAATCCGCTTAGTTTGCCCCTACCCCTCTCCTCCTCGCCCTAGTGGACACTCTCCCCTCGCCCGCCGATCTGCCTTCTCCTACTCCCTCTCGTGATATTTCTTCTACTCCTCCTTCTCCTTCTCCACTTCCTCATCATCATCGCTCCTTCCCTGCCCCGTCCCCGTCCTCATCCTTCCCCTGCTTCTTTTCCGCGCGCTCCTCCCCTTTCCCGTGGTCGGGGCAAGCGCGTCGATTTTCCTCGGCGCCGTCGCCGCCTCGGCCAGAGCGCGCGCATTCCCCGACGGCTGGTTCGCAAAACCTTTGGGACAATCCCGCGGGCCGCTGGGGCGCGAGGGCAGGCCGTCGGGACAACCCCGCGAACCAGACCGTTGGGACAACCCCGCGGGCCTCTAGCTGCGCGCCGCGGCGCTCAGGCGGGAGGCAGACCGAAGCCAACATCCGCGGCGAGCTGCTCGGCCTCGGACTTCCCGCGCCGCACAAAGAGTCCCGACTGGACTTAAATGGCGCCAGACAACGCAGAGGCACCAACGACGCCCAAGAGCCAAGAAAACGCCGAGATAGCCCAAATATAGCACAGCAAGCTGGCAAACCACTGCTGAACCGATGCAGCCGCAGGAACGGAACGATATCTCCCGAGTGTCGATGCTCTTGGCAACTGTTTCACAATTCGCATGACCATGTTCACGGGTTCCAGGCAACACGGGGCGCATTCCGGGCAGAACGGAAAAGCTTCCGGGCAGAACGGACAACTTCCCGGGCAAAACGAGAAGCTTTTCGGGCAGAACGGGACGCGTTCCGGGCATAACGGAATTGCAAGTTGCGGCGGTGGTTTTGCGTCGCCAAGTGGCCGAAAACGAAAAGATACACTGCTTCTTTGCGGCAGTCTTGCGTCGCCAAGTGGCCGAAATCAACCAAAATCACTGAAACAGAAAGCAAATCCCGGGCAGAACGGGAAGCTTTCCGGGCAGAACGGAAAGCTTTCCGGGCAAAACGGAATTGCAGGTTGCGACTGTGGCTTCGCATCGCCAAGTCGCCAAGTGGCCGATTGCATCAGGAACGAGGCGCATGCTGAGCGGGACCGCTCCCAGAGCTGTGCTTATTGCTGTTGTTGGGCTAATCAGCGGCCACCTCCATCATTCTTCATTGTTGTCGTTGGGTTGATCAGCAACCCAATGGGGATTTGCATTATTTCGGCTGGGTCGGTGCAGGGTAGCGGGGAGGCACACATTGCTGTCTTCGAGTGGGCAAACGACTCTTTTCCTCTTCGTTCTCCTCCACTTCCTCTGCCCTCCACGTCCTCTCCACGTTCCCATCCATCTCCCCTGATTTTGCCGTCTTCCTCGTGCTCCTCCTCCCCGCGCCCTCCCCTTCTCGTCTCCACTCTGACCTCAGGACCTCGGGTCCTCCATCTTCCCAGCCATATCTGCTACAGCCTCGCGAATGGGTTTTCGAAGTCCATCATCGGCACGTGCTCATGACAATGCAACGCAATGCAATTTATTGCAACGCACCATTGCAAAACGAATGGACATCGGAGGGTGGGAGGCCGAAGCCTAAGAACATAAAGGGTCCCTCCCCGAAGTCGAGGGGGATCTAAACCCTTGCGCTGGTTGTAGCGGGCAAATGTTGGCAAATGTTTCGCAGGCGCGACAGAGCCGACTATCGGGGCGCAGCGTCCTCATCGAAGTACGCTTCGGGCTCAATGTCAACTGCGCTCTCAATGCAATTGGCCCATAAACCGAAATGGCACTCAGCGTTCGGCACCTCGGCGTTGTCACCAAGCAGCGCCCAAGCCTTAAGCATCGCCAGTGTCTTGCCATCATCGCGGATTTGGTACGTCTTCTGGCAGTTCGCGTGCAGATGGCACGTCATCTGGTAGCCGCCGCGATGAGCTTGTTTCTTGATGTGCGAGAACTTATGCTTCAAGCGCCCCCTTTCTGGCCACGGCGTGCCCTTGAACACCTTCCTGCGCTTTGCAGCAGGCTCGGCTGGCAAGGCCACCTCGTCGGCGACAGGCGGGTCGGGCTCAGCTGGCAAGGCGGCCTCGTCGGCGGCAGGTGGGTCACAGGCATCGTCGCTGTCGCTGTCGCTGGAGGGCGATGACGATTCACCACTCGACAGCCCAGGTGAATATGGCACTTCAAGCGAGGAGGACGAGGGAGAGTGCGGCAGTTCAGGCAGTGCAAGCAATTCAGGCAATCCAGGCAGCTCGGGCGCGTGCGGCCACTCGCCATCGCCCGTTTCCTGGATGCGGCCAATCGTCTTCGCCCCGCGCGTCCTCATGGCGCCCTCCTTGGTGCTCTTGCCCAAAAGCCTGTTGTAGTCCGCAACGGTGGCGCTGGGAGGGTGTGGCACAGCGACGCCGTCCACCGACTGCAGCAATGCCAGGAGGTACTCGTGCTTGATGCTGTCGCCCCGGTGAGTGTGCCAGACCTTGTCCTGGGCAAGGTCCATGCCAGCCGTGTAGAACGATTCGATTCGCATGCCGCGGTGCCTCCTTGGAATATGTTGATGCGTCCACCCGCGTGCCTCCATTTCCAAGACCAGTTCGAACGTTGAAGCGGTATCCAAGCACGCAGGTCTCATCTGAAATAGCGGGCGGCTTTCCGCCAGTCTTCGCCCATACTGGACCTCTTCCAATCCGACGGCGGTCAACTTGTAGGGAGGTCCTTCGCATATGCCGTCAGCGACGAACATCTCGAGCAAGCGAATCTCATGCTGACTCGCGCCGCTGCTGGAAATCCGCCGATCCAAAGAATGGGTTTTCGAACGCCTAAGCTGAAGTCTGCAGCCCCGGCCTGACGCCGCAAGGAGCGACAGGCCAGCAATCACCCAAGGAACGCGCCGACAATCCCTCCAGAGGGTCCACGGAACGCACCGAGAAGCTAGCAACATGCCCTCCCCCCCCCCCGCACCAGGAAACTGCTCGCGTCGGGAGGGGGGGGGGGGGGCGAGGGTCCTTGGATCGCGGCGCAGGCCAACAGGCGACTACAATAGTGACGCCGCCGCCTCTGGATAATAACTTATCCAGCAAAGAAGGAATGCTGGGCAACAGGTGCTGCGGCACAAGCTGAGTGATGTGTCGAGGCAACTGTCGAACCATAACAGAACCCTCTGAAGGCCACCAACGGATAGACTGTATTTGCTGCCAATCGAGGAGATGGGGGCTGAACGCGACAGCAATCGCATCCGCGCAGCCTGTGCTGATGTGCATCGGGCTGGCGCTCACCACTGCCCCTTCCAGCTGAGGCCCTGGCATATCGAGTACATCGTGGACGTTGATGACCGACCATCCTTTCAAAGAAACCGAATTGTGAAGACGGGTCCGTTGGGCTTTCGCGGGCGCGACGTTGACCACGGAGAAAAAAAACACATCTTCCACGGGTGCGCCCGTGCGCCGAACGTCAGGCAAGAGCTCCAGCATGGTCGGCGGCGGATTGATACAGCAGTGGCCAACATCGTCTTCCAAGGGTGCATGGCGGACGCGAAGTGCGCTGGCTTGCGGCTTCAATAATGATGACAGGCGCTGGAAGGCCTCAGGATTAACGCTCACCGACATGATGCCCTCTTTCTTACATGCTTCGGATGCCAAGTGTTTCAATGCCAATTTGTGCATGTGGCTCTCTAGCGCCTTGCTCTCATCAAACGCATGGCTCGCTCCTGCGCCTCGTTCCAAGGGTAGATGCGTCCTGACGGGTGGAGGCCTCATGGCGTACTTGGTGAACGTGTCTGCGTGGTAAACCACTTTGTAAAATATGGGGTTTCTCCCTTTGGACCTGGACTGCTCTCTAATGACGTTCTGCACAAGCGGGTGGCTAGAAAAGCCCAGGTGGTTCACGGCGTCCCATCCGTTGCGGACCCCCGTCAACAAGGTACTGAGGGACTCGAATATCTGGGGCTCGTTCTCCAACCACTTTGTCATCTGAGGCATCCTGTGCTGAATGCTGACGTATGGCCCCGCGTGGCTGGGCGCTCTGGTGGTAGCTTTCTTGGTGCGGGCATGTTGGCCTTCGATGCGCCGCGTGTGGGAATGCAATAGCGCCGTCTCCACTGCGATCTCTTTCAGCCCGTCGACGTCTCCTTTGCAACGTGCCCAGCCCCCCTTACTGTCGAAAAAATCTAAGCATTGCTCGCGGAGAGGGCTGCAACGCAACTCCTTCAACCTCGGATGCGAGCTATCACTGTGCGTCGCCTGGCTGAGGCAACGGGCGCGGACGGCCGCGTCGTGGTGACCGAGCCCGGCGAGAATATAGGGCGCTTGGGTTTTGAAAGTAAGCTTCATCGTGTAAGTCGAATCCGCCCCCATATCTTGGCGAATGGGCGATTGTTTCCGATGGGCATTTCGTGGCGTGCGTAGCCATCGGGCCAGCCCGAACTCCAAGACGGCCCGAGAGGCCTCCGCGCCCCCCCCCCCCCACGTGACCAATGAGGGCCCCGAGACCGCCGAAGAGGCGACCGAGACGTCCAAGGAAGGCCCCACCAGGACAACCCGAAACAAAATTCAAGCGGGTCGAAACCCGATCTTTCAGGCCACGCGGAAACCAAATTGAGAGCGGTGCGGCCGCAAATCTGGCCTGCAATTTCGCAAATGGCTTCTTGCTAGCAACCAAAGCACGGTGGCGGAGCAAACCATAGGCAACTTTATATAAGTGCACTCGGCCTCTCTCAAAATCCATGAGTACATGCATTACGGCATCTGAGCTGATTCGCGCGTGCAAGTCAGTCTCGAGCCTGGTCAGAGAAATAGAAAAGAATGCGTGTATCACGTCGAAGAACTCGCCGTTGGCTAGTTCGGGTTCCCGACGCCCCCGCAAAGGGCATGCGTTGATGACGCCCATGACGTCGCGAGGAGTATCTGCCTCCGACCCGGTAATCTCAATGGTCGGCCAATGGCATGGGCAATGCGACGCCCATCGGACGGCTTGCCGTTGCCCCTGTGCAGAGACCCGCAACGCTACCAACTTAGCCCACCAAATAGCATCAAGGATGGCGGCGTCGACGAGGTCCAACCTAGCGTCGTGCTCGTCGTCGGCATTGGGGTCGGGCGCCTTGGAAGCTTTTGCGCCGTCAGAGTAAGCGCGCAGATTCCAACCGTTGCACAAAGCAATTTCAATGTCAAGAATGCTGCATATGGCGTGCGACACGGTGTCCCAGCGGTCCTCGTAAACCTCTGCGTGGAACCTCTCGATATCTCTTTTGAAACCTAACGCTGCGCCAGTGTTGAAACACCGTTCTAATGATATTTCCTTGCTCTCCTTGCGCGTGACAAGACGGCAGACCTTTTTCAAAGAGAATATCGTGTCATCGTACCCCTCCATCGCTGCGCTCAAACCTTTCGTGGCATTGCTGATCCACGGCGCCCTTCCCCAAGGCCGCGGGCGAACCAACCGCGGCGGCCCATGATCACCCCTCTGCGAGAAAAAAAAACCTTTTCGCGTGAGCCCTTGGGCAGGGGGCATCTCGCTTCGACCTTTCGAACGGCCCAGGGCGGCGCCCGCGGGCGCGCTGTCGGGTTCTTCCAGGGGCGCCGACGCGGCCAAACAAACCCCAAGCTTGACCGAGATAGGCGCGGGCACCAATCAACCCAAACCAACATCAATGACGGCCCCATGGGGCCCGAGAGGGCGCGGGGAGGCTGCCGGCCAACATCCGCGAAGCCCCTGGCCCCCGTCTCAAGCGCGGCGGTGTGGGTGCCACAGGCAGCTGTATAATGTGGAGCAAGTCGGGTCCCTCGAAAGACCTGGACACGTCTGCAACAAGCACGCGTGGTGGTGGCGGAGGGGAAGTAGCGGAGAAATCATCCTCGGCCACGTCGCGAAGCTCATCGGTGATGGTGGCGGGGGCATCGAAATATGGCAACACGTCTGCGACGTTGATCGGTAGAACTCGTGCGAAGCCAATCTCTACTCCATAGTCACTGTGAAGACTGACGATGGATTGAAAGAAGCGCTCTAGAATCTGACGGCTTTTGCAGAGCAGGGCGAACGCGTGGAGCAATGCCCTGAACTTCAATGCCAAGGTAGTGCGGCCGTGGCCGAGGTTCACAAGTGGACATACGTGCGTGATGATTATGTTGCTGATTTCCTGAGCCAGCCGACTCTGGTCCCTCACATCGTCAGACCCCTGTGAAATTTCAACGCCTCTGTAACCCAACATTTCCAGGAGGAAACGGTGCAAGTCAACTAGAGCCGCCGCCCCTCTGGGCCTTCGATGTCCCTTCGGCGCTTTTTTTTTTTTTTTTTTTTTTTTTTTTTTATATATATAAATATATATCAGGGGGGGCCTCCCTTGGGAACATAGCCTATGGGAAATATGGGTGGGGCTCCAAGGTCTCGACTGGTGCGTCAGCGTGGCTGCTTTGGTTCGCGCGTCGGGAATGGTGGGCGGGGAAGAGTCGGGAGAGGAGGAGGAGGAACAGGAGCTGGAGGAGGAGGAGGAGGAGGAAGTAGAGGGCGCGCCATCGGAAGACGTTGTCGGCGTCTTCCAATGGACATGTCTGGCGCCCCGAAAAGCTGGCGGCGTAGCGTAAGCCAACGAATCGCTCTTCCGAACCAGCCAGATCATAATGAGCTCGTAGTCCCTGCCAGCCTGCGGGCTGCTGTCTGCTTGTACCCATATGGATAAACCCTGGCCCATCAAATAACATTCTACCATCTCACGGAAAATCAGCATCATCGCGACGTCTATCCTCCCTCGTGTCCGGCTGACAGTTGATTTGGATGGGATTTTAATTGTGTCCTCCAGAGACTGGCCGTGTACCTTCTGGACGAACGCTTGCGCGAGCTCCTTCGGAAGAACGACTTGCAGCGCGAACGCGCAAGCCTTCCGCAACTGACTATCCTGTTGCAACAAATCGGCCAAGAAAAAAGACGAGATCAGCTTTGACACCCTGTAGCTTTGCCCACCATGGGCGCCGATGTTTTTTCACTCATGAGCCAACAAATGTTGGCGGCCATTCCGAAGTTGGACGGCAACGTCGTACATGTGACTGCATATCCCCTCCACGTCGGGGAGGCGCATGCCAGGAATGCTACACGCAAAATCGGCGGCGCGCCGTACTGACGCGAGTGCCTGCTGAATGCCGGGTGCTGTGAAAACCCGCCTCTCCGCTCCGAAACGCGGACTGGCGTGTCGTGGAACAATGTTGTCGTTGTTGTTGAACATAATTACTTCTAAAGAATAATTATTGTTGGGGCCCCTGGTGCACGGCCCCCTCGCCGCGCCTAGGCCGCAGCCATGTTTTCATCATTTTCGTGAGGAAGTCTCCGGCAAAACGGGTTGGTCCGGATCCGGTTGTTTTGTTACGGGCGGTTTTCCCTTGCAACAAATAAGGCAAAGTGGACATTTCTTGTTCTAACATAACCAAACTTCAAGAATCCCTTGCAAAAAATAAGGTAAAGTGGACATTCGCGCGCGCAAGACGAAATCCTTCCAAAACCTTAGTGTTCGTAACGATTTTAACATAAAAACATCAAACAACCAATGGTTTTTCAAAAAAAGTGTCAAAATTTCATCCCGCGCGCTCTTGCGGATTTGTAGGAAACCCAACACTTTTTAAACATTTCTGTCAAACGGGCTTTTGCGAGCAACTTTTTCACGTGCTTCGAACTTCTCCAACAACGGTTGCGCACCTGCCAGGGCCATCATCCCTGTCAAATAATACCATGCGGGACACATTCGTTTTTTCTTCGCGCGCGCACGCCGAAATCTTCAAAAACCATTGGGTTTCTTAGGAATTGCTGGCGCCACCCACGTGGTACCACTCAAAATAAGTGTCTTCGCTTGTGTGGTACAGAAACGGAAAAACGTCGTATCAGACGCTAGCGCCTCACCAGCCAAAGCAGTCCATATCATTGTAGGACCTACAGACAGTACCGGCGTCGTACTGGTTTACCGTGGTTTCCTATTCTAGCGTCAGGAACACGTTACCACCAAAAACCAGTACAGGTGTCCAGTGTTGGAACAGGGGGAAAAGTCGTATACTAAGCTAGCGTCCAGAAAATGTTACCACAACAAGTCACTGTACCCATGCGCCAGTGTAGTAGCCACGGTCGTCCGCAGGCCACGAAGTGAAGTGTCCGAACGTCATAGGGCGGGAAGCTGGGTGTGGGTGGTGGCGAAGAGTCGTTTGGAAATGTGGTAGAGCTTGAACCGGCCCCCCCACAAAGTGGGGGCATTGGCGGGCGTCGTGTGAAAACCCTGGCACTGGTGAGAACGGAGTGTCCCCACGTGCTAGTAATTGTTGTTGTTGTTGTTGTGGCGTTAATGGAGATTCGTCATCCCGACGCTGCCAAAGAATGCCAGGGAAGGGGCGCCGCTGTGCACCGAGAGAACCCCTCCCCGAACAAAGAAAAGGAGGCCACCGCAACGGCCCTCACACTGCGCCACGACGGCCCCCCACGGGAACCCTCGCGGGAAACGGGGCGGGGAAATCCGAAGCCCCCGCTCGGGCATGCCCCGAGCTAGCCTGGATGCGACCCGCGGGGGTTCCAGCGACCCCCTTCGTATCCGAGACAAGAACCAGAAGCCCCTAAAACGGCCGCCGCGAAATTCCAACGCTGCCCCCCCAAGAGGCCGTGGGCCCCCACCCGCTAGATCCCAGAGACCGCCGCGATGATTCGCACGGCCAATCCACGCAGTGTGACGGGATGCGCCATACGCGAATATATGCTCATCTTCGAAGGACCAGGAACTGCCGCATGAGAACTTGCGGCGCCCTCCCACGCGGACCGCCGAAAAAGCGCCCTGCAAACGCGCGAGCCCTTAGTGAACCAACGGGCGGTGCCACCCCACCCGCGTCCGCACGTTGCAGTGTTTGTTGCAATCGACCACGGCAAAGGAGTCCCATGACTTCGCAAGAACCAACATCGCGAATGATGGCGGTAGTTGAACAGCTAAGGTAATCGAGCGTCGTGGGAGCCCACCGCGGGCGCGCTCGACTTCCCCCCAGTTCGAACATCGGGACTGTCGCAAATACGAGGCGAAGCCGTCAGGGAACTCGAGGAAGAAACATCTGGTGGCGTCGTGGCCAGCGGCCCGCACCTGCCATGGGGAACACTTCCACGCGCCAACGACGTTGAAAAAAAACAACTTGCCATCCAAATTGCTGCCAGCCAGGACCTGCCTGAAATCGTGCTGGGTCTGCTGGCAATCAGTCAGGGAGTGGAGCGCGAAATACCTCAAGTCAGCCTCCACTTCAAGGAGGCCGCAAACCTGCATGTCTCGCCCGAGAAGGGTGCACGCATCGGGGCATGTCTGAGACAACGCGCGCCGCACTCCAGGTGCCTGGGCCGCCAGCTCTGGCACTGATATTCGCCTGGACCCTGTTTCGGTCTTCTGCACGACCCGATGGGCCGAACAAGTCGTCAACCATATTAACTCGCGGACAGCGTGACTTCGCGGGCCGTTGTCAACCGAATCAGTTATCGGGCCGCTGGCAGCTACGATATTCCTCGGCCCGAAGACGCTGTCAACCATTCCAGCTGCGGCGGCCTCGAAATCATCGTCGCAGGCGTGGCTCATCGAACAGATGCGTGCTCGCTCAGATCGGCGGCGGGCCCACGTGGCGGCAAGGCTTCTCGGAAACCTGCGTGTGTTTCGGACGAATTTCTTGGGCCGTTTCCGAAGATCCGCCGCCGCGCCCTGGGCGCGAAGTGGGCGTGTCTTCGGGTCTTGCGCTCCACCCCCTGAGCTTCAATCCTCAGTCGAAAAGAAAATCAGACTTCGGGGCGCCTCGGCCGAAATCTCAGGGGGCGTGCCGCGTGGCCCCTGGGACTTTCAAGCGCGTGCGTTTCGCTAGCGACGTCTCCTGTGCGTGGTTTTCGGTCGGGGCCGTTCTCGGACGACTTCCAATATGGCCACTTCCTCCTCCGCGCCCTCTCCCCCCGCCTCCTCCTCCTCCTCCTCTTCCCCGCTTTCAGCCTTCCCGTCTGCCTTTTTAGCCTCCATCTCCGCGCTCCTATTCCTCTTCCCGCCCCTGCCCCTCCTCCTCCTCTCGCGCGTGTTCCGCGACTGTCTTCTTGACCAACTGAAGGAACACCTTGGTTGGTGTCTCATGCCTGAGCGCCCAACTCAGCCACATTTGCGCTTCCACAAGGTCCTGGGCGGCGGCGGCTCGCCTGAGGCGTCTTCGATGAAATGGGCTGATCAAGATGCCTGCGGTCTTCTCAGAGGTCCCGAAAGTCTGCCCCTTTTAATCCCGCCCTGGGCCCGCCGCCGACAAACGCGCCTTGGAAACGATATGCCGCAGCTTCTTGCGTCGAGATGGCTACGGGGGGAGAGCGCTGGACAACTTTGACAACGCTGGTCATGACACTTATTTGCAAACGTTGGGTTTCGAAGCGAGGGGCTGGATGGCGACCCCGCGCGCGGCATGTGCCGCTGGTACCTGCGGGGGGGCTCCCCGTGGGGCCGCGAACCGTGTGCGGGGTGTGCCGAAATGGGCGGCGGTGGCCTATGCAGCGCCCGCCACTGGAGCCTTCGGCGGAGCCCCCCCCCACGGGGCCGCGCGCCGCCTATGGGGCCCCGGGCCGCGTGAGAGATGTGCCGAAATTGGCGGCGATGTCCCATGCAAACCCTGCCGCTGGAACCTTCGGTTGAGCTCCCTCTGAGGCCGCGAGCCGTGTGAGAAGTGCGCCGAAATGGACGGCGGTGCCGCGTGCAACCCGTGTCGCTGAAACCTTCGGTGGAGCTCCCTGTGGGGCCGCACGCCGCGCGAAGGGTTCGCCGAAATGGGCGGCGGTGCCGCGTGCAAGCCCTGTCACTGGAACCTTCGGTTGACCTCGCTATGGGGCCGCGAACCGTGTGAGGGGTGTGCCGAGATGGGCAGCGGTGCCGCCTGCAAACCCTGTCGCTGGAGCCTTCGGTGGAGCCCCCTATGGGGCCACGAACCGCGTGAGGGGTGTGCCAAAATATGCGGCTGCGCCGCGTGCAATCCCTGTCACTGGAGCCTTCGGTTGACCTCCCTATGGGGCCGCGAACCGTTGCAAGGGTGCGCCGAAATGGACGTCGGTGCCGCGCGCAAGCCCTGCCATTGGAGCCTTCGGTGGAACTCCCTATGAGGCCGCACGCCGCGTGAGAAGTGCGCCGAAATGAGCGGCGGTGTCGCATGCAAACACTACCATTGGAACCATCGGTGGAGCTCCCTATTGGGCCGAGGGCAGCGCGGGGGGTGCGCCGCAATGGGCGGCGGCGCCGCATGCAAGCCCTGCCGTTGGAGCCATCGATGAGCTCGTCACGCGGCCGCGAAGCGCGTGGGGGTGTGCCGAGATGGGCGGCGGTGCCGCGTGCAAGCCCTGCCACTGGAGCCTTCGGTGGGCCTCCCTGTGGGGGCGCGAGCCGCGTGAGGTGCGTGCTGGGATGGGCGGCGGTGCCGCGCGCAAGCCCTGCCGCTGGGGCCTTCGGTGGAACTCCTGCTGGGGCCGCGAGCCGCGCGATGGGGTGCGCCGACATGGGCGGCGGTGCCGCGTGCGAACCCTGCCATTGGAGCCTTCGGTTGAGCCCCCCATGGGGCCACGAAGCGCGTGGAAGGCGTGCCGAAATGGGCGGCGATGCCGCGTGCAAGCCCTGCCATTGGAGCCTTCGGTGGAGCTACCTATGGGGCCGCGAACCGCGTGACAAATGTGCTGAAATGGGTGGCGGTGCCGCGTGCAAGCCCTGCCGCTGTGCCCTTCGGTGGGGCTCCCTCTGGGGCCACGAGCCGTGTGCGGGCTGTGCCGAAGTGGGCGGCGATGCCGCATGCAAGCCCTGCCGCTGGAACCTTCGGTGGGGCTCCCCGCGGGGCCGCGAGCCGTGTGTGGGGCGTGCCGAAATGGGCGGCGGTGCCGCATGCAAGCCCTGCCACTGGAGCCTTCGGTGGAGCTCCTCGTGGGGCCGCGAAACGTGTGAGGGGTGTGCCGAAATAGGCGGCGGTGCCGCATGCAAATCCTGCCACTGGGGCCTTCGGTGGGGCTTTCAATGTGGCCACGAAACGTGCGAGGGGTGCGCCGAGGAGAGGGGGGATATGGGGGCGCGGAGGAGGGGGAGAAGGATGAACGCGGGAGAACGTCTCTTGTGAAAACGAGGACCCAACGCCACATGATGGTTGGGAAACAAACCTCTGTGGGCGTTGTCGGACACATAAGTTACGCTACCGAGGAACCCCACATACCTATTTTATTTCCCATGTGTACCATCGGTGCTTCTGCTGCTGCTCCTCCTTTTCCTCCTCGGTGTCTTCCTCCTGCTGCTGCTCCTGCTGCTGCTGCTGCTGCTCCTGCTGCTGCTGCTGCTGCTGCTGCAGCTGCTGCTGCTGCCGCTACTGCTGCCCCACCGCCCCGTCCTCCTCCTCCTCCTCCTCCTCCTCCTCCTCCTCCTCCTCCCCCTCCTGCTCCCCTTCGTCCTGCTCCTCCTCCTTCTTCTCCTCCTCCTGCTCCTCCTTCTCCTCCTCCTCCTCCTCCACCTCCTCCTGCGCCTGCTGCTCCTCCTCCTCCTCCTCCTCCTCCTCCTCCTGCCCCTCCTCCTCTACCTCCTCCTCCTACCTCCCAGCGCACCCCCTGTGGCGTCGAGGAAAAAGCGACGCCTGCCACGCCCTGGGAGCCTACAACGCATAGGGCCCCCACCTCCCAGCGCGCCCCCATGCGGCGCCGAGGAAATGCCGCGCCTGCCACGCCCTGGGGGCCTACAACGCATAGGGCCCCCACCCCCAGCGCGCCCCCATTGTGGCGCCGAGGAAATGCCACGCCTGCCACGCCCTGGGAGCCTACAACGCATAGGGCACCCACCTCCCAACGCACCCCCTGTGGCGTCGAGGAAATGCCACGCCTGCCACGCCCTGGGAGCCTACAGCGCATAAGGCCCCCACCCCCAGCGCACCCCCTGTGGCGTCGAGGAGATGCCGCGCCTGCCACGTCCTGGGGGCCTACAGCGCATAGGCCCCCCACCTCCGAGCGCGCCCCCCCATGGCGTCGAGGAAATGCCGCGCCTGCCACGCCCTGGGAGCCTACAGCGCCTAGAGCTCCCACCTCCCAGCGCACCCCTGTGGCGTCGAGGAAATGCCGCGTTTGCCATGCCCTGGGGGCCTACAACGCATCGGGCCCCCACCCCCAGCGCACCCCCTGTGGCGTCGGAAATGCCGCGCCTGCCACGCCCTGGGAGCCTACAACGCATAGGGCCCCCACCCCCAAGGCGCCCCCCCCCCCCCCCCCTGTGGCGTCGAGGAAATGCCGCGCCTGCCACGCCCTGGGAGCCTACAGCGCACAGGGCCCCCACCCCTAGCGCACCCCCTGTGGCGTCGAGGAAATGCCACGTCTGCCACGCCCCGCGGGCCTACAACGCATAGGGCACCCACCCCCAGCGCACCCCCTGTGGCGTCGAAGGAATGCCCTGCGTGCTATGCTGTGCTGTGCTGTACTGTGCTGCTGTGCTGTTTGCTGTGCTGTTCTGTGCCGTGCCGTGCTCTGCTGTGCTGAGTTGAGCTGAGCTGAACTGTGCTCAGCTGCGCCGCGCTGAGCTGAGCTGAGCTGAGCTGTGCTGAACAGTGGTGTGAGGATGAGGGGGGGAGTGAGGTGTGTGAGAGGAGACGCGGGTGCGCCGCGGCAGGGAAGAAAACCAAAACCCCTACGAAACGTGTGGGGGACACGCGGGTGTGACGCGTATGTGAAGAAAATCAGAACCCCACTTGGAATGTTGGGAAAGCCGACAATTTGCACAATACTTGTTTCTGCATGGGCTTGGCCCAGGCGGAATCTACCTTGCACGGCCATTGACTTCTCACACCAAACAACTGGGGAGAGTGGTTTGACGCGGTTCCCCTGCTTCTTCTTCCCCTTCCCCCTGGTCGTGGCACCGATGCTTCTGCTCGAGGCTCTGCTCGGAAAAAGGTTTTGCCCCCTGCCTGCCCCCCTGGGCTTGGAAGGGGCGCCCAGGCTAGAGCGTCCCGGGGCTGCTCCAGGAGCGCGCCCCTCTTGCAGCAGGCTGCCCCCGATATGGCGCTGCATAAGTGCAAACAAATTCGGCGTGCATCCAAGAGGCCCCAAGGCGACCCCAAAAAGGTTCCAACTGCTTTTCGGGCCCCTTTTTACAGCACCTGTGTTGTTCGATATTTTTTCCGCCTCCGATCGGTCTCTTGGGCCTCCAGACTGGGTGTGGGGCGCGGGGGCGCGCGACGGCAGATTAACAAATGACAAAAGAGAGGGCGAAACAGCAGGACGATTATTGAGTACGTCGATCAAGCCAACTCTGGCTCGCGAAGTGGGCCCCGAAGGGGATCGCTCGCAAAACGCGGAGAACGTGCTCAATGGCCTCCCAAATATCGCCTTTTGCGCGAAAGCTACACAATCTTTAAGACCTAAGCTGATTTCGATAAAGAAGGAGCGTTTTCAGCCATCGTCTCTGCAAAGCGCAGCAAATGCGGTCATACTAATCAAAATCATGCGTCGGCTGCAAATTTGGACGATGCATACCAATACGTGCCAGAACGGACGCGATTTGTGCATTGGCTGCTATTCTTGGACGCTGTGAGCCAAATGCTTGCTATAAACGCAAACTCATACATATTCGGCAACATTGGTTGCGATACGTGTGCGTTTGCGCCATTCCGACATGGTTTCGACGACTCGTCTTCGAACCCCCCGCGAACTGCTCGAACCAGATAGTACCGGGCAACCGGCCGCGGAAACGGGAACAAGGGGAAACTTACTAGGAGGAGGATCGAGGAGGAGGCTCGAGGGGGAGGAGGAGGATAGGGGAGGAGGATCGAGGAAGAGAGTCGAGGAAGAGGGTCGAGGGCCGCCCTTTCGCCGCGCGACACGATGGCGGCAACCTGGAAGCGGCGCCGCCCGCTTGCGCACCGCCGCCGCCCGCGGCCCTGCCGCGGCCGGGGGCGCCAGGCCGCTCCAATGGCGCGTGCTTGTCGTCCTCGTCGCCGCCTTTTCTGCGCCGCCGCCCCTCTCCTCCTTATCCTCCCTCCTCGCTCGCCCTTCGTCCTCCTGCTCGTTCGTCCTCCACCTCCTCCTCCTCCTCCTCCTCCTCTTCCTCCTCCTCCTCCTCCTCCTCCTCCTCCTCCTCCTCCTCCGTCTGTTTTTCCGATGGCTCTCGCTTCATCCTACCACTCCATGAGCGAAAGGACTGCCGAATGGAAAACTACGCATGATGGGCTCCGCGTACGGGTGGACAGGCACAGCGCCGCACGCGAGCCGCAGACCCGCGGACGGGTGCCGGAGCCGCCGCGCCGCACACGAGCCCAACTCATTCACGCGAATGGGCCCCGCGAGCGGGTGGCCGAGCACAGCACCGCACACGAGCCGCGGCTCCGCGGACGGGTGCCCGAACCACAGCGCCGCACACGAGCATGGAAGCAAATCGCTTGAGAGCCACAGTGCTGTGCAAGCGCCTGGGGTACAAAGGAATACCTCTCAGATACTTGCGACCGCTCCCACTGTGGGAATCATTACCTCTTGTCGTCTTATCTTCAAACAGGCGCGGCTTCTCATCCTCCTGAGCTCGCCGACGCACAGAAGGCCGCGAGCACGGGCCCGCGGCGCGCTCCGAGAGTCGTGCCTTCCAGTCCCGCAGCTCCTGTTCTCGAGCACGGATGAAGGCCGCCTCGTCCAGTCTGGCTCGCCTGCGCACGAACGCTCGCGGCCGCTCGTGCCTGGGCCACTCGGACAGGCAGGCCCCCCACGACAGCATCTCGGGCTCCCGAGCGAGGATGAAGTCCAATGTTATCGCCTCGCTCTCAGAAACGATCTGAATTGCGGAGCCCTTGCAGTGTTACCAATCAAATATTACTGCAACTCTTCTCAATATAGTTTGTCCGATGCACAAAGACTCTCTGGCTTCCCAGTGGGGACGAAACTGCCTGGCTTCTGCTGCACAGCGCTGCCAGTTGGAAAACGGGCCCGATGTCCAAGAATAGTGCGCTCATATCCAGCAGGAGCAGCCCAAGAAGCATCGAAGCCATCCTCGAGACACTCATCTCCCGAACCTCGGGGACTTTGAGCGTGGGCAGCTTCTGGAATCCCACGCTCAAGCCTCTCCACCTGCGCTCTCGACAATGGCTGGCGGTATCGCCGCAGATCCAGGCGGCAGGAAGAATAGACCACAGCTCCACGGGTGCATCGAGGGCTTGCCGCGGCCTGTCCACAAAAAGCCGAAGCAGCTGGTAAGAACTCCGCTGCCTCGGCGCTCAAATCGCGGACCTGCTTGCCCGCGGCGACAGACAAGAAAGACTCCAGCACTGACGCCCTCCACGCGAAGTCGCCTCCGCAGCCTCGCAGCTGCACCTCGCGGTGGCCCACGAGCAGCGCGCTGACGACGGGGCGCACCCCCCGGAGCTCGCGCTGCCCGCCCAGGCACGTGCCCTCGGAGGCGGACCCGACGAGAACGACACGCTGGCCATCGCTCGGACGTTCATTTCCTGTGTTTTTTTCGGTTTCGTGCGTGGTTTTTTCGCCAAATGATCAAGGATGCTCCTCGATGTTCCTCGCCGAGGAAAAAACGCACACGTCCGAGCGATGCCAAGCACGAGGAAGACTCGGAACCTGGCGGGCCTCCAGCCGCGGCCCGTGCCGTGCATGCCGCAGCTCCCGGGCGTCAGCGGTGGCCGCGCCCGCACCAGCAGCGCCGGCGCGCAGCGCGACGCTGCGCCGGAGCACGGCCGAGCCGCGCGGGCGCCCGCCCGCCCAGTGGGGCCAGCCACGCCGGCAGCAACGCCGCCCGAACACGCTGCGCCACCTCGCTGCCGCCGACCAGAGCGGACAGCGGCTCCTCGGCCACGCGGAGGCGCGCCTCGGCATGCTCCAGCTTCGCGGCGAGGCGCTCCACGAGCCGGCCAGCAGACGCTTTGAGGAGCAGGCTTGGGCGACCATCGCTGCCGCAGGCGCCCAGAGGCGCCCCGACCCAATCGGGCGCCCGACTCAGTCGGGCCACGCGGAGGCGTGCCTCGGCATGCTCCGGCTTCGCGGCGAGGCGCTTCACGAGCCGGTCAGTAGGCGCACGGGCGCCCGCCGCGCCGCGCCGCGGCACGACCGTCCGCCGCACGGTCCTCCGATGAGGCAGCGGCCCACCGAGGCATCCATGCCGTGCGCCCCCCGCCGATTGAACCGACGGCCGGACCTCCCCCTCCTCCTTCACCCTCCTCCCCCTCCTCCTCCCCCTCCTCCCCCCTGCCCCGCTCCCCCTCCTCCTCCCCCTCCTCCTTCCCCCTGCCCCGCTCCCCCTCCCTCCTCTCCTTCACAATTACTCAATATGAATACTACTCTCCTCCTTCCCCTGATGACGGGTTGGGAGTGTTCGCCCCCCCCGCGTACGGTTTTTTGACCCACAAGATTCCCCGGAGTTGGGTTTTCGCCTGCATTTGTTTCCAAAATGCTGCTCTCGCCGAGGCGCTGGCCTCATTTTCGGGCCCCGCTCGTTCCGAATCGTGCTCCCGCTGCAGCGCTGGCCTCATTTCCGTGCTTCCGCTCGTTCCGAATCGTGCTCCCGCTGCAGCGGGCCCCGCTCGTTCCGAATCGTGCTCCCGCTGCAGCGCTGGCCTCATTTCCGTGCTTCCGCTCGTTCCGAATCGTGCTCCCGCTGCAGCGCTGGCCGTTCCATCGCTGGCCTCATTTCCGTGCTCCGCTCGTTCCGAATCGTGCTCCCGCTGCAGCGCTGGCCTCATTTCCGCGCTTCCGCTCGTTCCGAATCGTGCTCCCGCTGCAGCGCTGGCGTCATTTCCCGTGCCATGCCACGGCATGCAATGCAATGCTAGGTTGCGTTCCGCTGCGCGATGCCATGCCTTCAGCTGAAGCTGTGATATGCAGTGCTTAAGTGCCACGTCGTGCTATGCCATGCTACGCTTTGATCTTCAACGCCATGCTATGCAATGTTATGTTCGGGGCCGCTGTGCGATGCCATGCTTTGCGTTGCAAAGCTTTGTGATGCAATTCTTCACTACGCCACGCCACGCCATGCTGTGACATACTACGCTTTGCGGTGCTTTTCTACGCCATGCCATGCCGTGCTCTACAATGCATCGCGTACCCTTTCTGGATCATTGCCCTGCTCGACATCCGACTGTGCGAGTAGAGAGGGGATCTATGCCATGGTAAGGGATGGGAGGGATGGGTAGGATGTCAGATATGACGCGAGCGCACCTAGCTTGCCCTCCCCCCTCTCCCGCTCATCCTTCCCCCTCCCCTCCTCTGCCCTGCCCCTCGGCGCGAGGGCGGCCCGTCGAGGCCCCGGGGGGAACTGAAGTCCGCCAAGTCGTGGCCTCTGTGGGGGCCGCGCTGCGCCCGGGAGTGCCGTGCCCCGCGGCCTTTGCGTGCGCTCCGTGGGCTGGCCCCGCGGGGGGTGCAGTCTTCGTCCGCGGGTGTCGGCCCTTGGGGGCCCTTCTCTGCCGCGCGCTCCCACTGCAGGCGCCCCCCGGCTGTGCCCGGCCGGGTCTCAAGGGTGCGGGGCCAGGGGCCGCTCCGACCTGCTGCGCTCCGACCTGCTGCGTAGGCGGGGGAGGCTCCAGGGCGCGGGCCACCTGCCTGCGGGCTGTGGGGTTCTGGGCCCCGCGAAGTCTCGCACCGCGCTCCCAAACGCGGTGGCCGAGGGGGTGCCAGGGTCCACGACCTCGGAGAGGCGGGAGGCTTGGGGCGGCATCCAGATGTGGCGTCGTGAGCTGAGCGTGGATTGGCGGCGAGTGAGTGGGCTCTGTGAGCAGGCGGCGGAGTTTGTAGGTTTGCTTCTGTGGCGGGCTGGGGCCCCCGATTGAAGGCACAGTGACTTGTGGCTGCATCTGCCTCTCTGCTGCTCCCCTCCTGCTTCTTGGCACTGTCTTGCGGAGGTCGCCTCGCATGTCTATGAACTTGTTTGGCACGTCTGGAGTGCCCTGAGAGTTTTGTGGCACGTGCGTAGTGTTGCTCTCAGCTTGGTTATGTTGTTCGCACGTGCGTGCGCATCAGGAGAATCCGGAAGAACCCTTTTCTCTCTCCCCCCCTCCCGACGCCCCGGCCTCACCACGGCTACGGCCTCGGGGCCACAGGCTCGGGCGCCAGGCCTCGCAGCGCGGGGCCGCCAGGAGGGCGGGGGGTTGGGGCGGTACAGAGGAGGTAACGGAGGAGAAGGAGGAGAAAGAAGAGGAGGAAGAGGAGGAGGAGGAGGAGGAGGAGGAAGAGGGATGAGGAGGCATAGGAGGCGGAGGAGGAGGAGGAGGAGGAGGAGGAGGAGGAGGGGGGAGGAGGAGGGGAGTGAGGAGGAGGAGGAGAGGAGGAGAAGGAGAAAACAGAGGGGAACGGGGAGGATCGAGGATCAAAAGTCGTCCGCTGTCGACACGGCCGCGGCGGGCCCATGGCAGAGAGAAGGAGGAGGAGGAGGAGGAGGAGGAGGAGGAGGAGGAGGAGGAGGAGGAGGAGGAGGAGGAGGAGGAGGAGGGAGAGGAGGACCAGTGCAAAACCAGTACGCATCAACAATGGTATAATAAATTATCCCTCCAGGCTCTTCAAAAGTCCCTACAAGAATTTCTCTCCAAGGTGGGAAGTGCCCCAATAAAGACAACAGTCTGAGAATCCTGAACCGTGCCCAAACACCTCTCCTGGGGCTCTAACGCCGCGATTCAATGTGACTGCCGCGTCCTGACGATACTGAATCGTGCCAGAACGCCGTTGCTGGGACATCAACATCGCGAATCAACGCGACGGCTGCAGTCCCACATCGTGCCACAACACCACTTCAAAGGTGTTAACCATAAGAACTCTCGAACATGCTGCAAACTGGTAATTAAAACAAATGTGCGCGGCGCTGAACCGAGAACCGCATTTTGAAAACTGGCCACCCTCTATTCTTGAAGGTGCTTGTACACGAATGTGCGCGGCGCTAAAGCGAGTGCGACCGTAAAAAACGGCCCGCCCTCCACCCTGGGAGCTGCTGCAAACTTGTGCGGCGAGTGTGCGCGGCGCTCGAGAGCCGCAGTTTGAAAACCAGCCGCCCCCCAGCCTTGAAGCTGCTGCAAAGGTGTACAAATAATGTTTGCGGTGCTAGGGCGAGAGCCACATTTTGAAAACCACCTGGGAACTTCAACCCTACGAATCTTGGAAAGCGCTGTGGACCTTTCAAACGAAAGCACGCGGCGCTAAATCGAGAGCCACATATTGAAAACCAGCCACCCTACATATCCTCGAAGCTGTTGCTAACGTTGTACACTGCTTAAACGAATGTACGCGGCACTAAACCGAAAACCACATTTAAAAAACGGATCGTCCTCTATCCTTGAAGGTGCTGCAAACTTGTACAACGAATGTGCGCGGCGCTGAGGCGAGAGCCACATGTTGAAAATCACCCGCCCTCCATCCCTGAACGTGCTGCAAATTTCAAGCTTCGGGGACGTATACGGTGACGAAGTCTAAAGCGAAGCGCCTGGCCCGCCCTACCGACACCTCTGGGGGCACAACAGGCAGGAGTCACCGATAAGGAAAAAGGGTAAACAGGGGGATGATGAGGAGGCAGAGAGGAGAAGAGGGAGGAGGAAAAGGAAGAGGAGGAGGAGGAGAAGGAGGAGGAGGAAGAGGGAGGGGGAGGAAGAGGAGGAGAAAGAGGAGACAGAAAGAAGGATATGAAGGAGCAAGAGCAGGATAATAATGACAATAAAGAGTAGCCCGCCGATCCGGCGTGTGAGCTTAAGGGGGTGGGGGTGACCGGGGTGGCTTTGCCGGAGAGGGTGAAGGGGGGGGAGGGGGGGGGGTCCGGTGGCGTGGGTTCTGATGGCGTGGGGGAAGGTGGGGGGCCAGTGGCGTGGGGGGAAGGGGGGGTTGTGGCGTGGGCTTTGCTGTTAATAACCATTGGATTTCATTAGAAACCGCCTTCAGAACGCATGTTTGCTGTGGGAGGGGGAGGACAGGTGAGGCTGGTGAGGGTTCCGGTGGCGTGGGTTCTGGCGGCATGGGGGGCGGAGGGGGGGGGTCCGGTGGCGTGGGTTCTGGTTGCGTGCATGGGGGGAGGGGGGAGGGGTTCCCGCCCGTGGCGTGGGGTTGCTGTCGAAACTATTGGATTACCTTAGAAATCGCCTCAGAGCGTTCGGTTTGCCGGGCAGGGGGGGGAGGGGGAGGGTCCGGCGGTTTCCGCGGGTGTTTTTACAGAAGGACACTCTGTAGATGCGCTCAAGGAGTGGCGCGCGGGCTTTGCAGCTTTTACAGAAGGACCCTCTGTAGATGACGGTGCTCGCGCGCGGGTGCCAGGCGCGGCATGTTCGCGCGAGAGACAAATCAACAATCGGGGGGGTGACCAGAAACGATAATGGTAGTGTTGTGGGACGGGATCGTGGTGGCGCGCGCGCGCGCGAGTGCGGAATGGCGCGGCCAGGAATTCGCCACAGGCAGCGACAAAATAGTGTGCGCGTGTGGCGTGTTGTGTGTGCGCGTGTGCGTGTGTGCGTGTGTGCGTGTGTGCGTGTGTGCGTGTGTGCGTGTGTGCGTGTGTGCGTGTGTGCGTGTGTGCGTGTGTGCGTGTGCGCGTGTGTGCGTGCGTGCGTGCGTGCGCGTGTGCGTGCGTGCGCGTGTGCGTTTGTGCGCGTGTGCGCGCGTGCGTGCGTGCGCGTGTGCGTGTGTGCGTGCGTGCGTGTGTGCGTGTGCGCGTGTGTGCGCGTGAGCGTGTGTGCGTGTG
>CAUYUJ010004956.1:57500-65444 GCA_963575745.1 Prorocentrum cordatum | reverse complement strand
TAGTCGTCGTAGTAGTAGTAGTAATAGTAATAGTAGTAGTACTAGTAGTCGTAGAGCCAGAACCGCCGACGCCACGCCGTAAGTGAAGCAGCAGCAGAAGCAGGTAGCAAGTCGCCGAGACAGCAGCAAAAGCAAGCAGGCACGGAGATGAGGGCGGGGCACTGGGGAGTTCTTTACATCTACATCTATATCTACACCTACATCTACATCGACACCTACATCTACATCTATATCTACATCTACACCTACAGCTACATCTACACCTACACCTGCATCTACATCTACATCTACATCAACAGCGAGACTCACATCTACATCTACACCTACATCTACACCTACATCTACATCTACATCTACACCTACATCCACATCTACACCTACATCTACATCTACATCTACTCTTTCGCATTGGTTTTGCTTTTGCTTTGCATTGCCTTTGCTGTTGCTCTTGCCTCCCGGCCGGTGCTATGTGCAAAACCTTCGTGAATCCTAAGGGTTCAAGCTGCCCCACTAAGGGCTCAATATGGCCCACAGACGGACAACATGCATGGAACATACGTGCGCGCACACACACACACATATATATATATATATATATATAAGTACATCTGCATATAGCAGCAGTAACAGTGGATGCTGTGCTGCACTATGCTATGTTATGCTATGCTATGCTATGCTATGCTATGCTATGCTATGCTATGCTATGCTATGCTATGCTATGCTGCGCAATGCTACGATGGGCTAGGCTAGGCTAGGCTATGCTAGGCTATGCTGCGCTATGTTATGCTGCGCTATGCTATGCTATGCATTTGCTTTGCCTTCGCTGTTGCCTTCACTTTTGCCTTTTCTTTTGCTTCTGCTTGGCACCCAGGGAGCGCAACTGGGGGAACCGCGCGTTTGCTTTTACCTTTGCTGTTGCTTTTGCTTGGCTCCCAGGGGACCAGGGGAACCGCCCGGGGCGGTTTACACTGCCCGGCCCCGTTATTCTAGAGAGTAAGAACCCTTCTAGGTAGAGCCTAGGCAGGGAAAAATAGTCTGGGAGGGGGTTTTGTTTTGTTTTGCCATTTTGGGGTGTTTGGGGGCATTCTGCGAGTATTTTTAATTTTTCGCCCAAAATCCGCCTGCAGGGGGACACGCCCGACCTAAGCCACACCGATCCTGGGCCCAGGCTGGCCCAGCCAGGATCGACGAGGTGGTCAGTGAACGTCCCCCGAGGCTTGTCCCCGTCGCCTTGTTGTCCGTGTCGACGGTGGCACCGCCCCTCTGCAGCCTGGACGCTGAAGCAAGCCCAGGCATGATCGCGTCGTAAAAAAAATCAGGACGGGAGGTTTTTTTTTGCTATTTTCGGCCCCAGGGGGCCCTCGCCAGGCCTCGGGACCGTCAAACAACGACCCAGGACGAAAAACCGGTCCCAGGGAAAGGGTCGGGACTTCCAGGGACGCCGTCCTGAACAAAAAGCAGGACGTCGCATGTCTGGGAGGAACATGTTGGGCTCAGGAGTGGGGCTCTGGTTTTCGAGCTGTGCCATAGACCGATCTAGGTCGGAGGACCTGTTCATAGCCGAGACTCGCCGTGGCCAGAAGTAAGCCCCTTCGCTCCTCATTGAGCGGTGCTCGTGGTGGCAAGCTAACTGCGCCGGGGTCACGGGGGCTGCGCGCAGACAGCCCCCAGAGGTAGCAGGAACCAGGGCAGTCCAGGGCAGGATTGACGGTCGGGGATCGAGAATCCTTGAGGTCCGGCGCTGCACACAAAAACGCAACACCGCACAATCACGTCCGGAGCCCCGGGACCTCATCTTTCTGCGCCGCGTTTCGAGCCCGACCGATCTGTGAGGGCCCCCGGGCCCGACATCGGGCGAAAGCGCCCCAGAAAAACTAAAAATATCGCAGCGCCAGGATCTCAGGGATCGAGGGCCGATCGAGGATCGGGCGAGGATGCAGGGTCGCCCGCGCCGCGCCGCCGCCTCTGGAGGCCCCCGGGAGGCGCACTTGCGGGGAGGCGTCCTGGCAGGCACTTCTGGGCTCCCCGAGGGAAGCGTCGTGGCAGCTGCCTGCGGGCGCCCCAAGGAAAAGGCGGCCTGCCTGGCAGGAGCTCTCGGGCGCCCCGAGGAGGAGGAGGAGGAGGAGGAGGAGGAGGAGGAGGAGGAGGAGCCGCTGCGGGGGGAAGAGTTGCCCTTCTCCATGGGGCCGGCCAGATCTACACATCATGTCCACCGCCCCTGGCCAGGCCCATCTTGGGCGCAGGAGCGGTGCGTACGGCCCCCTGGCTCGGCCATGGGGGCAGATACACCTCCTCCGCCTCCTCCTCCTCCTCGTCCTCCTCCTCCTCCTTCTCCTCCTCTTCCTCCTCCTCCTCCTCCTCCTCCTCCTCCTCCTCCCTGCGGGCCCCCTGGCTCGGCCATGGGGGCATATACACCGCTTCTGGAACCAGGGTGGGCCTGGCCAGGAGCGGTGGATATGTATAGATGCCGTCGCCCGTCCCCAGGGGGGCGGAGCGAGGGCGCGAAGATGACCGCGCGGCGCGAAGCGCGAAGCTCCAGGCGAAAAGACAGGCACAAGCATGCAGATTGAGCGGCGCTCGGGCTGCCACTCGGCCTCGCCAGGGTCTGCCCTGTTGCTGTTCGGGCCCCTGCCGCTCAGAGGGGAGAGGCCACCATGGGGCCCAGTGTCTCTCAGCACTCTGCCTCGCACTTGTGCTGCGCTGTGCCCTAGCACCATTTCTGTTCCCGCCGGCCTTGACGGACAATGCCGCCGCGGAATTTCCACGTGCGGCTTCAAGGCCAGATGTCCTGTGGGTCACAGGTAGTGCGCGTGCAAATGTTTGCGGCTGCGCGCACAGAAACGCCACCCTATCGTGGGTGCTATCGGCATTCGCGTTTGTCTGGGAGGCTCCTTGTTCTCTTACAGTACTCCTCCTCCTCCTCCTCCTCCTCCTCCTCCTCCTCCTCTTCCTCTTTCTCCTCCTAAGTTTCTTGCTCCTGCACCGGCCTCTTACTCCTCAGGGATGCTACGGTCGTTACCGTTGGAGTGAAAGATGCTGGTCCCCACGGACACCGCCAGCTTGGGATTCCGAATGGCATTGGTAGGGATCACGCCCGAGTGGTTGGAACATTGCGAGACGGAGGATCAGACGCAGGAGGGGTCGTGCTAGCGTGCTGGACAAGCTGATTCGGATAGTATGTTTCGTTGGTCATGGGCTCTGATCGCTGATTCAAGGCGGAAATCGCACGAGCCTCCGGGGGGTAGAGAGCACATAGTATAGTACAACTGAAACAAGCAATGCAAGGCGTGCGCCGAAGAGACGCCAACACACGAAACAAAGAAAACGTAAGAACATCGAACAACACGGTTGTGATAAGGCTGGGGCGTGGTGAGTTCGGCCATCAACACGGATTGCAGCAGGTGTGGCCGTAGTGTTGCCGTATGCCTTTCTCCAGGCCGCTCCGCAGTAGCAGGGTTTGTTGCGGGAGCACTCGCAATATCTGCAAGGCATGCGCGCGCGCAAGGTCAAGCTATTGCGTACACGCCGGTCGTTGAAGGTAGGTATTTTCGGACTCCCAGATCCCAGTCTTTTTCAAGCGCCTTCCTACCTCAAGAATCGACGCGCTGTTGCCGTGCTTTGTTATTCTCCGGGGGGGCCTGAACCCCATCAACTGAATCCGCCTTCCTACTTCATGTTCTTACCTGCTTCTTCCAGCCGACGTGCAAGTGTGGAGCGGCGGCCGCAGAGGGTGTGGTTACGCGGGTGTGTGGTCTGCGACCTGCGTCGCTGGGCGGCGGGCCTCCTCGGGGCGAGGCCGAGGACTCCGTCGAGATCCCCGCCCGGCCCCCCAGGGTGCGCGGTGCAGACAGCACGCTCTGCGAGCCGCATCGTTCGGAGTCGCCGAGCGGAAGACGTGTTCATAGAACAGCGTATGCACAAGTTTCCCATCACCGATTGTTCGTAGCGCGCGCCGACTGTACTTGTTGGGGCAATCGCGTCAATGGCATGTCGCGATATGCGAGCAACCTCAGGCATGTAGCTTCCCCACCCGAAACAGGGATGCACCTCCGGCCTCTAGGGGAGACACCCCTCTTGCTCCTCACCTTTCATACTAATTGACTATGCCCTCAATTCACGCGTAGCCTGCGCTTAGCTTGGGTATAGTTAGTCATGGCATAGGTTTCGTCGTACCTTTGGCTTGTTTTTGGCGTGCCTATAGGTTAGACAGCCTTCTACTTGCAGTCAGCATGCCTCAAGTTTGTCGTGAATCGTGCTACTCAGGCTTACTCGTTGCTTCTTTGGATCATGCAGTTAGCTTTCTATTCCACTGCCGTCATTGTGTTTTGTTTCCTCGCGTTTGGCGTGCCTTGAGGTTGTCTTAGGGCTTGGGCTTAGCTTGTCTCTAGGGGACGCCTTTGAACCTCATGTGCCTGTCGTGAGGTTGCTTTGAGCGCTCACTGCATCGCGTGTATATGGTGTTGTCCTCTGCGCTGCACATCCAGCTGATGCTTTGCATGTTGAATGGCTGCCTGCAGCTTGCTCCAGCCAGCCCAGGGAGCTCGGCGAGGAGGAGAGCGAGAGAGAGAGAGAGAGCGAGACAGAGACAGACGGGCGGAGAGGCGACCTCGGTGTGGGTCGCGGCGGATTCGCCGCGCCAGAGTCATGTGCGCGGACATGTCGGGTGGCAGTGGGAAGTGCGGCTTACAGTCTGCCCGGATGTGTGGGTCGACCCTGCCAAGTCAAAGGTGCCCTTGTGTCCTGTGTCTCGCGATCCATGCCTCCTGCATTCCTGTGGCAATGTGGCCCTCGGAAGGGTCTTGTGTCCTCTCGCGTGTCCTGTCCAACCGAGTCCGACTGTAGGCGGTTGGACAAAATTCGGCAGTTGAATTGAATGTCTTTAGTCCAAGATGCAGTTCGTCTCCTTAGCAAGCGCTTTGTAACTCATCATTGTTTTTGGGGGAAGCGTCCATGGGCGCGTTTCTAGTGTGAGCCCTTGATTTCTTTGACAGCGTCGGCTTTTAGCGAAACTTGTTTAGATGATGGCTGTAGTGTTGAAGCATCAGGCTAGCATCTCGATGGCATTGACATTCACTAGTTTTTGCAGGCGATCGTTTCAAGGACAGAGCAAACTTGGTCATACGGTTCTTGCGGAGCGAGAGAGCGAGGGACCGCATGGCCCGTTGTAAAACACAATGCATGTCCTCCTCCTCCTCCTCCTCCTCCTCCTCCTCCTCCTCTTGAGCTTCCTCCGTCCTCTCTCTTCCCCTTCCCCGCCCCTCCCTCCTGCTCCCCCTTCCTCCCTCCTGCTCCCCATCCCTCCCCAGACCCCCGACGTCATGATTTTTTCATGACGCGCCCCCCAGAGGTCCAGACCCTTTCCCTATGACCGGTTTTTCGTCCTGAGTCGTTTTTTGACGCTCCCGAGGCCCGGTGAGGGCCCCTGGAGGCCGAAAATAGGGAAAACCCCCCCGTCGTGATTTTTTCATGACTCGAGGGGGTCTGGGTCCCTCGTCCCCCCTCGCCCCGGGAACTCTGACGTCACGAGTTTCTCACCACGTGCCCCCCGGAGGCCTGGGCCCCTGCCCCGCGACCGGCCTTTCCTCCCTGGCCGTTGCTTGCTCCCGGTCCTGCAGGGGGCCCAGGGAGAACTCCCGGAGGCCGAAGCCTGCCAAGGTCCTCCCGTCGTGCTCGTTCTGCGGCGCGAGGCCCAGACCTCCTCGAGTCATGAAAAAATCACGACGGGAGGTTTTTCGCTCTTTTCGCCCTCTCAGGGCCCTTACCGGACCTCGGGACCGTCAAAAAACGACTCGGGATGAAAAACCGGTCCCGGGGAATGGGTCTGGACCTCTGGGGGTCGCGCCATGAAAAAATCATGACGGCGGGGGTCTGGGCTCGAGGGAGGGGGGGCCTCGCCCCTGATGGACTCCGCCGAGCCTCCCGCGCCGCGCTGCTCCCAGGGCGGGCTGCCGCCCGCCCGCCTGCAGGTGTGGCCCCGGGCTCGCAAAAGCTGCTGCAGCCGTGGCGGGGCCGGCGCCCGCGGAGCGCCCGCCCGACCAGTGGCAGCCCCCGGCGTCGTCGGCGGCCGCCTAACACACGCAGCAGGCGGGAGAGAGCTCGCCGCCTCGTCGGCGGCGTGGCGCCCGCGGGTGCCGCCCGTGGCGTGCGACCCGCCCTGGCTGGGGTGGCCTTCCTCTGCCGGCCGCGGCCCCTGTCGCGAGGCCCGCTCCGTCGCCCTGCGCGCTGCCGCCCACTTCCCCCGCGCCTATGCGCCTCCTGCTCCTCCGGCCGCCGGCGCCGGCGGAGCCGCTCCGCCCCGCGCCCGGCCAGCTGCTCCTCCGTGCAGGGACGGCCTGGGGCCCCTGGGAGGCGCTGTGCTCTAAAGCAGCGGAGCCAGAACGGCTCCTCCTCCTCCACCACCTCCTCCTCCTCCTCCTCCTCCTCCTCCTCCTCCTCCTCCTTCTCTTCCTCTCCTCCACCACCACCTCCTCCTCCTCCTCCTCCTCCTCCTCCTCCTCCTCCTCCTCATCATCATCATCATCATCATCATCATCATCATCATCATCATCATCCTAGGCATCGCCATCACCATCATCAGCATCATCAGCAGCATCATCGTTATCAGTTCGCCCCCTGATGTTCCCGGAAGACCTTAGTCGTCATGATCATCTTCCTCATCGTTTTTTCTTCTTCCTGTTTCTACTTATCTCCCCCTCCTTCTCCTCATCCTCCTACGTCTTATCGCCCCCTCCTCCTCCTCTACCCGCTCCTCCCACATCATCATAATCATCATCATCATCATCATCATCATCATCATCATCATCATCATCATCATCATCATCATCATCATCATCATCATCATCATCATCATCGTCATCGTCATCGTCATCGTCATCATCAGCAGCAGCAGCATCAGCATCATCATCAGCATCATCAGCATCATCATCAGCATCATCAGCATCATCATCGCAGCAACGCCATTCGTAATCGCCATCATCAGCATCATCACCATCATCAGCATCATCATCAGCATCGTCATCGTCGTCATCATCATCAGCATCATCACAATCAGCATCGTCATCATCATCAACAACAGCATCGGCATCATCATCATCATCATCATCCTCTTCATCCTCATTATCCGCATTTCCAGCATCATCATTTTCATCATCATCGGCAGCAGCAGTATCCTCGTCATCCTCATCATCATCAGCATCGGCATCATCAGCAGCCTTACCATCATCACCATCAACAGCATCATCATGATCAGCCTCATCAGCATCAGTCTCATCCTCATCATCATCAGCATCAGCATCACCATCATCAGTACCATTATCATCATCATCAGCAGCAGCAGCATCATCATCATCAGCGCCATCATCTTTCCGCCCCCTGAGGCTTCCGAAGGACTAGAAATTCCAACATCGTCATAATCATCCTCATTATCCTCCTCCTCCTCCTCCTCCTGCCCATCATCATCATAATTCCGCCCCCTGAGATCTCTAGAAAACCCCGAACGTTCAGACGTTGCCATGTTTTCGTTTTGTTCATCCTAGTTTTGCTTCTCCTTCACCTCCTCCTCCTCCTTGTTCTCCTTTTCCTTCTCCTCCTCGTTCTTTTCCTCCTCCACCCCGCGCTCCTCCTCCTCCTCCTCCTCCTCCTCCTCCTCCTCCTCCTCCTCCTCCTCCTCCTCTTCTTCCATCCACACGCCCCTCCTCCTCCTCTTCCTCTTCCTCCTTCTTCTCCTCCATCACAACGCGGGACTCTTCCGCCTCCGCCTATTCCTCCTCCTGCTTCTCTTCATCCTCCTCGTCCGCCTCCTCTGGTCCTCCCCGCCGCTCCCGATCGCAGGAGGAGGCAGGACAGGCAGGCAGAAGGACGAAGGGGAAGGGGGGAGGAGGGAGGGGGGAGGCGGATGGGAGAAGGGGGAAACGAGGGGGACGGAGAACACTTGTATCTACATCG